>WOXC01003194.1:232500-535167 GCA_011680675.1 Gymnobelideus leadbeateri
CTCATATGGTTTTCTGTGATGACCACACTTTGCAAAGCAACATAAAGTTATTTTTGATATTTTTCACTTGTGTTTGACTCATGACCCCATTTGGGGTTTTCTTGGCAAAGATACTGAAGTGGTTTGACATTTCCTTCTCCAACTCATTTTGCAGATGAAGAACTAAGGCAAACAGGGTTAAATATCACACAGCTAGTAAGTGTCTTAGGCCGCATTTGAATTCATGAAGATTGGTCTTTCTGATTCCATGCCCAGTGATCTATTCATAGCACCATCCTTACTTACAGTTGTAAGATTCTAAGAAAAGGATTGCAGGTCATAATAGTCCAACTTTGTATTGGTTATAGAGGTAACATAAATTTTTTAGATAGATAGATAGAACATTTATTTAGTACTTACTATGTGTCAGGCACTGTGCTAAGGATTAGGGATCCAAATACAAGCAAACAAGAGAGTCCCTCAAAGAGATTTCATTATAAAGGGAGATCTTAGCACGGGAGAATTAAGGGAGCTTTTGAGCTTGCGCAATTCTGTGTGTTATGTGAATGAAGAGAAGGAATAATAGTAATAATTAGTGTTTATATAACACTTCAGGATTTGCAAAGCACTTAATTATCATCTCAGAACAACAACTTCCAACAGTGGGTACTACCATTGTTTCTGTTTTATAGGTATGGAAACTTAGGTGAACAGAGATATTTTTGAATGTTTTTCATTTAAACAAATACAAAAGAAAAGAAAAAAGCAATCATGTGCACAGGAGAACACAAGAGAGGATTCAAAATATACAGTAATAAATTTTCATTTCAAGAAAGCCTATATAATAAATGCTACATGTTGTACTGAGAGAGCTGTCCATCTTTTCTTTGCTTCCTTGTAAGTTTTCTTTTGTTCTCTTTTGTGCACTTCTTACTTTGTTCTTTTTCCTCCTTCCTTTCCTCCTCCCCACTGCTGAAGGCTACAATTAAGCATATATATGACACACATACATATATACTGTATATAGTATATATACAGAACTCACAAACACATACATATACGACACACACACACACATATACCTAGACATATATACACATAAAGATATATATAAATGTGTGTGTGTGTGTGTGTGTGTGTGTGTGTGTGTGTGAACAGAGATTATATGACTTACCCAGGGTCATGGGGCTAGTATCTAAGACATAATTAGAACTCAGGTCTTTCTGACTCTAGGTTCAGCATGATTAATCTGTCTTTTCTAGTCATAAATCTCTCTGAAGGTAGCTAGGTGGTACAGTGGATCTAGCACTGTGCCTGGAGTCAGGAAGACCTGAATTCTAATCCTGCCTCAAATGCTATCTGGGAAGTCATTTTTTCTTTCATTTGGAGGTCCCTTGGAATAGTTGCAATATGATACTGTGGGAAAAGGACATTATCATGAGATTTGGATCCAGTAGAGATTGGAGATGATACCCATTTTAACAGATGAAAAATAGGAGACTCAGAGAGGTAATATAATTTGTTCACAGTCAGCTCACATAGATAGTAAGGGGCAAAACCAAGACTTAAAATCCTCATCTCCCAATTCCAAATCCAGTGTCTTTTCCACTATGCTAGGCTAATTCAAGAGACCTACATTCAAAACCTGCTTCTGACATCCACTGTCTATCTGTGTGACTCTCTTTAAGCCCCTGTTTCCTTTTCTGCTAATAGGGGATTATTATACTGCCCCTCCTTACCTCACAGGATGGTTATAAGGAAAGCACTTTGTAGACTGAAAAGCACCATATAAATGTGGGCTAGTATTATCATAGACGTATGGGGAAGCAGGAGCAGATGCAGGCCTTGCAAACTCTAGTAATAAATACCAGTCTGGTATTCATCCTGCCAGTCAGTGTAAATAAGGATTGTGGGAGGCAGAGGTTTTATTGAAAGTGCTGTAACAATCAGATATAACCGGTAGTTCTCTCCAAGGAGTCCTATGAATTATCGAGTTCTACTAGAGTTTATCATCAACGGTCCTGTTCTCCAGGGAAATTACCTTGTAGGAAACAGGGATGTTACGTTCGGGGGCTAATTGTTCTGTTCCTGTCAACATCTTTGTGAAGTCATTAGCAAGCCTTGACTGAAAGCAATGAATACTGCTTTTCTTGTTCGCAAGGGAAAACATGTCCTCTGTCCTTCAAACTCTGTATCTGCCTGTTTGCACAGCTGGGGAAGAGGGCATCGAGGAACACCTGGTATTGGGGATTGTTAGAGGCCAGTTAATGTCATGGCACAGGTGGTCTCCCATTGTCTGGAATATGCTCTTTCCTCCTCTCCCTCTGCTCGCCTGTAGAAATTCTAGCCTCTGTCAATGCATAGTTCAATTACCATCTTCTTCACCAGGCATCTCTTGATTCTACCATTCCCAGCCCCAAAGGTTGGTATTCTCTTCCTTTTGAAATTATTTGTATTACTTTGAAAATACTTGGCATTCATTTATCAGTATGCGTGTAATATCTGCCCCAGTAGAACTCCCCTCCTCTAGTAGAACAATTAAGTTCCTTGAAGGCAACGTCTAGTTTATGTTTGTTGTTGTAATCCCTGCATCTACCACAGTGCTTTGAACATAGTAGGGATATAATAAATGTTTATTGACTAGAATTGAAGAGACTTTGTTGCCTACCAAGTTCAATTCCATCATTTTGTAGGAAACTGCACCCCAGAAGGGTAACTAGGTGGCACAGTGGATAGAGTGCTGGGCCTGAAATCAGGAAGGCTCATTTTCATGAGTTCAAATCTGGTCTCAGACACTAAACTAGCTTTGTGACCCTTGGCAAGTCACTTATCCCTGTTTGCCTCAGTTCCTCCTCTGAGGAACCACTTGAGTATCTCTGCCAAGAAAACCCCACTAGGGTATCACAACCAAAATGAGGAACAATAAGGAGGACCAGAGGGGTGGAGTGATTCTATACACAGGAGAGCTGGGGTGTGAATCTAGGCTCTCTTGTGTGAAATCCAGCACTTTCCCCACAATTTCAAGCTGTCTACTGACCAATGATTAGAAAAGCAGTTTCTTCTCTTCTTCATAAATCCCACTGGTCTTAAGAAGTACCAGAAGGGGTCTGCTGGATCCAGCTCATACTGACTCCTGAAAACTAGTTGTTAAAATTTTCAGTGTGAGCTTACACCTTGGAAATCAACATATGTTATAATCCAGGGTTTGATTTGTTTTCTTGATTGTCTAGGCTGAAGAAAGCATGGAGCAAAAGTTAATAACATATTAAACTTAAAAATATATATCATGCAGCGGCTAGGTGGCGCAGTGAGTAGTGCGTTGGCCCTGGAGTCAGAAGGACCTGAGTTCGAATCCGGCCTCAGACACTTAATGCACAAACAAAAAACCTAGTCGTGTGACCTTACACACACACACACACACACACACACACACACACACACACACACACACACACATATATCATGCTTTTCAGACAGCCAGTTGTTAAACCTTTATCAGTACACCTTTGAGTACCAGGCAAGAGAGTATAGGTGACTTTCAACAGCTGATTCTTACTTATAGAGACTAGCTTCAATGTTCATCATGATTACCCCCAGTCTCCCCCACCCCCTCCATCTCGGAATTCCTCTAGGACTTATATACAGCCTGCTTTGCTTGAGTTCACTCTTTAACCAGATGTAAACCTGACATGTAAGGAAGGTAGAGATCATGGGGATTTTTCCAATGTCTCCCTCAAACTGTAAGCTACTAGAGGGTCCATCTCTGTTCCTTCTCTACTTCTCCTATAGGAACTCATGCAGGGTTTTAACATAAAGTTAGTACCAAGGCAAAACTTGATAAAGTATATGGAATTGAGTTAGTCTTCAATAATTATTGTCTCCCTCCACCCTTCCCAGTTGGCGAACCCTTGAAGAGTGATGCTTGACTTTTTTGGACTTGGGGCACCCTCTTGTTCTTACTTTTGAGTCTGGTTGGGGAGATAAAACACAAATGAAAAGAAAAAAACCAGATGTAATGTAATGAGTACCCAGGTGTCTGGGCTTGACCCTGTGTGATTAGAGGTGATGACAGGGAAACTTCACTGTGCTCAGGATTACTCACTAAGACTTCATGAAGGAACGCGTTCTTAAAGGCTCGGTAGGATTTCCATAGGGGGCAAAAGGGAAGGAAGGGAATTCTAGATAGGACAATATAAGCTAACACCCAGAGGCAGGAATGAGCTTGCAGCATGCCGGAGACAGTGAAGAGGCTGTCCTGGTTGTCACATGATGAGAGATAAGACTAGAGGGGAAAGGTGGGATCGGATTTTAGGGGAACTTGAATTCCATGCTTTAAGATTTGCACATACATGCATGCAAACACACAGGTACATATACATTTGTGGAAAGAAACAAGCATGTATATGTTAGTTGTCTTTCATGCTTGAAGAGGACCAAAATTACATTGCTATGTTGGGGCCAATACATGTATCCATGTGGACTTACACCAAAACCCATATAAAAGTATAAAAACACGTCCACATGCATGAACAAATAGGACCATTTACAAGTGAACTTTCAAGAAATGTTTGTTGAAAGAATGAGATGCCAGTATCATTAGAAGAAATCACAAAATAATAATAACTACGGACCATTCACTATGCTAATCATTTTATAATTATGTCATCTGATCTTCCCAACTACCCTGGGATGAAGGGGCTATTATTTTCCCCATTTTACAGATGAGAAAACTGAGGCAAATAGATATCAAATGACTTGCCCAGGGTCACTCCATAAGTGTTTGTGGTCAGATTTGAACTCAGATCATCCTGACTTGAAGTCTGGTGCTCTATCCACTGTGTGACCTCACTGCCCCTAAAATCAAATTGGCAGCCCACTGATAATAATAGTTGATGTTTATATCCCATTTTAAAGTTTATAAAGCACTTGTTCTGTACATTATCTTACTTGGGCATCCAAACAACTCTGCGAGGTAGGCATTAAGGGTATATAATCATCACCCTTATTATTAATTATTGTAATTATTTGCATTTTACAAAGGAGGAAACAGAGACTGGTGGAGGTTAATTGACTTGCCAATAGGCACAGCTAGAAAATTTCAGAGGCAGAAATTGAAAGAAGGACTTCCAGATTCCAGTGTTGGCAGAAATGGCCAAACTTGGAGACAGCATAAGCAGACACTAGTTGTGTGACCCTGTGGAAGTGACATAACCTCTCTGAATCTCATGTCTCCCTTCTCTGCCCTTGCTCTGCCTCAAAATGGGGATCATAATAGCACAGGGTTGTCTTGAGAATCAAATAAGATGATGTATATAATCTCTTTGCAAACCTTAAAGTGCTGTATAAATGTAAGCTATTATCATTACTCCTGTTCCACAATCCTACACCATCCTTATTGGCTCCCTATACCATTCCCCACAGCAATTGTTTCAAACCTTTTCTTTCTTCTGCCTCCCAACAGTTAGAGCAAATAACGGTGCCTCCTACATCTTAGAGAAGATGAATGTCTTCAGCTGGGAGCCTCCTCAGCCACCCCCTCCCCTTCCACTCCTCCAAACTCCTCAGTATCATGCCATTGTCTCTCCTACTTCCCTCCAATCACAGAAGAGGGGCCCCCTTTCCTTGCTAAGGCTACTCTCTCTACCTGTCTTCCTGCTCCCAATCCCTTCCTGTTTCTTCCAGGACCTGACCCTAGCAGAAATCTCCCTCTATGTCCTATATCTTTAGTCTCTCTTTCTCACCACAGTGTTTTTCCCATTTGCCTACAAACATGGTTAGATCTCCGTCAAACAAACTGTCTTCCTTTTGGACTTTCTAGCCCATTGACCTTCTATTTCTTCTGTCTGTTATTTTTTACAACTAAATTCTTAACTGTATATATCTGATGCTTTCATTTCTTTACTATCCACTCACTCCTTATCCCTCTACAATCAGGCATGTGCCCCCATCAACCTCGAGCAAATCACTTAACCTTTCTGTTAAGAGAAATCTCTCAGGTTTCTCACCTACAAAATGTGGGGGTCAGTCCCCAGTAACTCTAGTTTTGTGATCTGATGATTCTAATGATAGTAATAATTCACATTTCTATATTACAACCCTGTTGGCTAGGTAGTACAAGTCACTATTTATCCTTTTAAATCTAGAGTTCTTAACGTGTGTCCCATGCACTGGGCTATTGATAATTATATGTTGATATAATTGCTTTCCTTCATAAACCCATGTATTTTTATGTTATGTATTTAAAAACTTTATTATGAGAAGAGATTCATAGGTTTTACCAGACTGTTAAAGGGGTCCAGGTAAGACCCCCCTTGCCTAAAGTCCCAGTAGTCTAATTACCAAATGCTGCTTTTTAGACCCCACCCTCTTTCATCTCTCTACAGCTTTGGACATTATTGACTACTCCCTCCCATTGCAGACTGATTCCTTACTTGGCTTCTGAGTCCCCATGTGTTTCCCTCTTCCTATTGTCAGGTCAATCTTCCATCTTTTTCATGGTGTCCTCAATCTTAATCCTTTAAGATGGGTGTTTCTTGAAATTCCTTTTAGTTCTTCTCTTTCTATATTTTCTCTCATTGCAACCCCATAGATATCCATGACTTCAACCATGAAGATGACCTACAAATCTACATCAATAGCCATGACCTCTCTTAGGAACTCCAGAATCGTATCTCCAATTACCTATTAGATCTCTTCATTAAAATGTTCCACTGGCAATTCGAACTTATCATATATGAAACAGTGTTCATTCTCTTTTCCCTAAATCACTTTTTTCCCTTTGATTTCTTTATTTGGAGCAACCATTTGCTCAGGCTCTCATATTCATAACGGTGGCATCATCTCTGAGTCTTCCCTCTCTTTTTCATGTCTTAGAGTCAATCGATTACCAAGGCTGTGGTTTTGGCCTTCACAATATCTCTCATGGAAGCACTTCCTTTTTGTCTCATCTGCCATTATTCTGGCACAAAGTCTCACTGCCATCACCTGAATTATGACAATGTGTTACTAGCACATCTTCCTTCCCTCACTTTCCCATCTCCAATCCACCCTTCATACAAGGCCAGAATAGCCTTTCTTGCATGAATCGTCTCTATTAACTACTGAGGAAAAAAATCATATTTCTCTGCCTAACAATCAGGGAATTAGGTACTTTCTCCCCTCCTGCATTTCCAGTCCTAACTCATCACCCTCTGCTACAAATAGAACTAAGCCCGGCCCTCCTCAACACTGAGCTCATTCACCTCTGTAGAACTCATGCTGTTTCCTGTATTGATAACCATTCTCCTGTCTCCTAATCTGTGAAATTTTTACTTATCTTCTAAACAAGGCAAATGCTACCTCTTCAGTGAAGGCTTCCCCGATTGTTCTGTCAGAAACAGCTTCCATTGGATCTTACATAACATTGTGCTTTGTATCTCTCTAATGCTTTTATCAGGTTACATTTTGTATTGTAGCTGTGTTTCTTTCTTCTACTGTTAGATTATAAACTATGTGAAGACTGAGATTGTCTTATATCAACTTTGTATCTCCCCCAGGTTTCAAACCCGGATATTCAGCACAGAATTTAATACTTGTTGAATGAATGGCAGAATGAATGAATGGCCTTGTTCAGCAAGCCCCTTCTACTGGTGAGACAGAAACTGTGGATGATGCAAATAAGATTGCCTCCCTCCTTGTTACTCCCTCCCTTTAGTTATGAAAAGAAGTGATAATTGACCTCATCACACCCTGCAACGGTGACTGATACATTCTTCTCCCAGCAAAGGGAGACAGGATCACTGATCAGTCATCTGAATAAAGAGTATATTGAGTTTCACATCTCAAAAAAAAAAATGCTCAGCCAAGAAGTCTATGGCAAGCTGGGTGTGTGACCTTGAATAAACCCCTTTCTGCTTCTCTCTGAGTCTCAGTTTGCCTTGACATTCTTAGTTTGTTTGCCTAAGTTTTCCCTCCTATACCAGCCTGGGTAAGTTCGCAGTGTGACTCAAGGTTACCTCTTCTTCGATTTAAGCAGAACAAGGAGTATCATCCTCATTCTACAGAAGAGGAAACTGAGGACTAGAGGTTGAGAGAAGTAGCTTGCCCAGGTCACCCAAGGAATTATTGTCAGATATAGAATCAGAACCCAGGTCTCTTGGCTCCCAGTTCTATAAACCCTTCCAACTTCTGTCAATCAATTGAATTGACACAATTAATAAGTTCCTGAGTTAATGACTCACTTGACTATAATTAAATTCAGCAAACACTTATTGAATACAGACACTGTTAAGGGCCCAGAATTGAGTGATGGGGGAATGATATAATTGCTGTCCTTAAGGAACTTACATTCACTAGGAGATAAGACAAGGACACACATGACTACAATTCATGACAGATTGTGATGAGAAGGGGCTCTAGAGAGTCCATATGGCCCTGAAAAACCATCCTTCCCTTTCATTTTCCCCATCTTTAAAATGATAGGTTCAGATCAGCTCAGAGGTTCTTAACTTGGGGGTCCGTGGGCTTATGGATAGATTTCAGGGTATTCATGAGCTTGGGTGGGGGGAAATGACATCTTTATTTAAAAATAACTGATTTTTTTAGTAATTCTATCTGTTTTACATATCTAAAGACTTCCACTAGGCTGCCTAAAGGGTCTATATTATAAAAAAGGTGAAGAAGCCCTGAATCAGATGACCTCTTAGGTACTTTACAACTATAGTATTTTACGCCAAGTCCCCATCCAGTCTTAATGTTCTTTGTTCTTAGGTCCTTCCAATGTTAACATTCCATGTCCTTTGATTCTCTATGAATCCCTATATGAAGGAGTCTTTGAGTACTTACTATGTGGCTAGTCCAGTGTGAGGTCCTTTGGAATACAGTAGATTAAATAAGGGTCACAAGCCATGTAGTCTAACACTCTCATTTTTACAGATAAGGAAACTGAGGCTCAGAGTAGCTAAGTGGCTTGCTCATAGTGAAACAGCTAGTTAGTGTCAGAAGCAGAATTTCAATCCAGCTCTTCATGTCCCCAAGGTCAACACTTTAGCCAAAACACTTTGTAGTATCAGGAGCAAAGTTGGGGGTGGAGGGAAGACAAAGAAGAAAGCCACGCAGACACTACTTTTGCCTTCACAGGAGTTGGAGGAGGCATGTCTCACACACAGAGAGAAATGCTAGAGAACAGTAAATGTTAAAGGGTCTTGGCATTAATTTCCAATAGCTTACTCTGAAGTAGGGTAATCCTATTTCAGGTTTCCTGAAGAAGGTAAGATTTGAGCTGGGTCTGAAGGTTGAATATAAGAATAGAAGGAATGATGTTGATATGAAGAGCAAGGAGCTTCCCCCCCCAACAGGAAGCTATGACCATACACTACACCAGATATATTTGCCATAGGAAAAGAAAATTAAGCCCACCCTTACAGCTGAGTTATTCTCTAATGGGAGTGAGGAGGGTGAGCAGATTTTTATCAACTCTAGTGAGTTCACAGAATTCAGGAATATTTGGCCTCACTAACTGAGAAGGTTGATTGATAGCATAAGGACTTTCCATAGTCCTCAAAGGTTCTCCCTTCTAGCATGAAATACAACAAAGGGAGTGCTAGACAGTTCCCACAGTCCTCTGGACCTCTTCCACTGAGCTCAAGTCATTGGGGTCTGTCTGGTCATTTTGTGTCTGGAATTTGAATTGTTCTTAGAACAGAGAGGTCACCTTTGATGCTATGCTTGGGGTCTCATAGACCATATTGACCTTCATGGGTTTTGGAACCTACAGAATAAGAATTTCTGAGGATGAGGTTGAAGTTCACTCAATTGGAATTTGGCACAACTTGTAGCTGTGGTTAGATTTTCGGCAACTGGAGAGTTGAGATTTGGCATGTATCAGATTGTCAGGCAAACTTATCTGTGTTTTTCTCTGCCCGCCATGACTCAGTCAGTTATCCTGTCTTCTCATATATACTGGAAAGATGTGAAGACCACCTTCGAAGCTTTGTGATGGTCTCAGCTGTAGTGAGAAAACAGAGCCCGGAGCACTGCCTGTCCCAGGCTTAGTTCCAGGGATGACTCCCCCTCAGCTTGCCCAATTTCCTTCCTGAGTCTCCAAGGGGCAGGAACAGGGACAACCATTAGATACTGGATGGGGTCAATCCTGGGAGTCTATTTCAGTTAGTCATGAATTCATGGAGTGATAATACGGTACAGTAGAAAAAGTTTAAATGGAGAATTCAGAAACCTTGGCTCTGGTCTTGTGCTGTATTGAGGCAGTTAGATGAGATGGTTTTTAAGATTCCTTCTGGCTCTAATATTTGCTGGCTTGGGTACTGATTCCCTGGATAAACTTGCACAGGCTATAATATATTAGAGCTGAGAGAGAACTTAGAAATAATATTTGAGTCTGACCATCTCACTGTGCTGGAATGGACCAGAGGCTGTGGTGCAGTGGACAGGGAACTCAATCTGGAAACAGGGGACCTGGGTTCAAATCATGGTTTTTTCCCTCACTACTTGTGTGACCCTGGGTAAGTGATTTAACCTGCATGGGCCACACTTATCCACAATATGAGGGTGTTAGCTAGCTTTAGGAATCTATAAACCTACAGATAGTTAGCTTGAGGCCAAGAGAGTTCTCAGCTTAGGTGGGAGATCCCATGAAGGCACAAAAAGCAATAGGGTATAAGGCAGAATTGAATAAGTGAATAAGAAAGGGATAAAATGCTATGAAGGTTTAGAGGGGGCAAGATCATAATCCCTTTCAAGGGTCAGGGAAGGAAGAAGAGAGTCTGGAGTCAGTAACAGTTAAGCAGAATCAGAGAATGTTAGAGCAGGAAAAGATTTTAGTGGTCACTTAGTCCAGGATTTTTTTAAAAATAAATTTATTTACTTTTAGTTTTCAACATTCACTTCCATAAGATTTAAATTTTCTCCTCCCTCTCTCCCCTTCACCCTCCCCCAGATGGTGTGCAATTCAATATAGGCTCTACATACATATTCTTATTAAATATATTTTCACATTAGTCATGTTGTATAGAAGAATTAGAATGAATGGGAAGAACCATGAGAAAGAAACAAAACAAAACAAAACAAAAAAGAGTGCTAACAGTATGCTTCTATCTGCATTCAGACTCCATATTTCTTTCTGTTTCCCCCACCCAATCCATATTTCTGGAGGTGGATGGCATTTTCCATCATGAGTCTTTTGGAGTTCAGGATTTCTTTTTTTAAAAATTAATTTATTAGTTTAGTTTCAGTTAACAAGATTCAATTCCATAGTTCCTTGATTTTAAAATTTCCTTTACTTCCCTCCCCCCTCCCCCCACGACAGCATATAGTCCAGTATAGGATCTGCAAATACATTCATATTAGACATTATTCCAATTACAAAGGCGTATTTTACTAGGTGGTAAGAAAGATGGTAAAGAAGAAATAAAACCAAACAATGAAAAGAAAAAGATCATTTAGTTTGCTTCCATCAGGATTCAGGCTCAGTTCTTTCTAGTTATATCTCTGGATGGCGCATTTCTCTCTTTCTTGAGTCTTTCGGGATTGACTTATATCACTGCTTTGCTGAAAAGAGTCCAGTCTGTCATAGTTGGTCATCACAGATATGGTATGTCTGTGATTGTATACAAATTTCTTCTGATTCTACTCTTCTCACTCAGCATCAGTTTGTATAAGTCTCTCCAGGTAATGATGAAATCTGTCACCTCCTCGTTTCTTATAGCACAGTAATATTCCATTGCATTCATATACCACAACTTGTTTAGCCATTCCCCAATTGATGGGCACTCCTTTAGTTTCCAATTCTTTGCAACTACAAAAAGGGCTGTTATAAATATTTTTGTACATATGGGTCTTTTTCCCACTTCTGTGATCTCTTTGGGATATAACCCTAGAAGTGGTATTGTTGGGTCAAAGGGTATGAAATTATTTATAATCCTTTGGGCATAATTCCAGATTGCTCTCCAGAATGGTTGGATAAGTTTACAACTCCACCTTTATTCAGTGTCATGGACCCCTTTTGGCAGTCTGGTGAAGTCTGTGAACCCCTTCTCAGGACAATTGTTTTAAATGCGCAACACAAAATATATAGAATAGTTAACATTTATTTGTGCTTTAAGGTTTGCAAAATGCTTTGTAAAGAATAATCTCATTTTAGCCTCATAACAATCCTGGGAGGTAAATGCTATCATTATGTCCATTTTGTAGATAAGGAAGATGAGGCAGAAAGAAGTTAAGTGACCTGCCCAAGGTTACACAGGTATTAAATATACAAGGCTAGATTTGAACCCAGTCCTTCCTGTCACCAGATCTAATGCTCTATCCTCCATGTCATCTTGTTTACAAAGGAAACCAATTATATTGAAATAGAGTTCTGAAAATATTTTAAAAAATAAAACATGCTCATGGAGACCAGGTTAAGAATCTTTAAAGTCCAACCTCCTTTCTTTATAGAGGAGGGAAATGAGGCTCAGAAAGGAGAGGCTTTCTTGATGGTACATAGCTAATAAATGGAAGAACCATAATTCAAACCCAAGTTTATATGATTCTCTGTCTAGTAGCCTTCCCCACATCCTTCCTATTATATGACACTATAAGCCTTGAAAGATACATTTAATTGTGGAATATTTTTAGATGGGTAGCTTTTTGCTAGTAAACTTCATATCACCCCCCCCCCCCAATTTGGCTCTTCTATGAGAGTCCAAAGCTAGCCTTTCTCAGTGGTACTTAGAGCTCTCTCTCTCTTTTTCGAAAATTCCAGAGAAAAACTTATTTTGGAAAATAGTCTAAATTTCAATCTCCCTTTGACTTGTTTTTTCATTGTTTTGTTACCTGGTTTCTCCTCAACCCTCTTCTTTCCCTTCCCCAGGAGAACAAATGAACATACATAAAACATTAGCACTGGAAATGAAAGAAAAATTTTCATATATTTCATTGTAGCTGGAAAGAAATAACCCATGAACCTCCTTTTATTTTTCCTATTCCTGACTCTGTCTCAGTTCACATGTCACAACATCAGAGCTGAAAGAAACTTTATAAATCCAGTCCCAAACTTTAATTTTATAAACAAGGGAACTGAGGCCTGTGGAAGTTAATTGACTTGTTCAAAGTCACATAGCTAATGTGGGACTAGAATCTCAGAATATGGAATTTAGGCATAAAGACAAGTTTCTTATTTGAACAGTGCTGCAGTAACTGAGATTTAGTCAGAAAGGCCTTGTTCAAAGTCTGCTTTCCTAGAGCATGGTCAACTCCCTTTTGAATTGTAAGTTCCATAGGGGAGGGACTATTTTTTAAAAAGTCTTGGTATGCCTAAGGCTCAGCAAAGAACCCAAACATAGTAGATTCTTAATAAATGTTTGTTGATTGAATGAATAAATGAATCAATGAGCTGCATCATATATCTAGGCTAGATTCCCTTTCAACACCAAAAATTACCCTAATATACTTGAGGAGCTATCTGATTGGCCAAAAATAGTCACGTGTATTGTCTGGGGAGGCCAATCACATGGGTAGTGAGAGGAGAGGGCTATTCAAAATGCACTTTTGAGTTTCTTCCTACCAGTCTTTTGTATGGAAGAATGAGGAGTGATCTTTGTTTCTTATTTCTTTGTGCTTGGTTTCAGAGGGAGTGATTCATAGACTGGCTAAGGAGATGGGGCACACAAGGAAATAAGAGAGAAAAAAGATAAACAAGTTGGGGGTGGTTAGGTGGCACAGTGGATAAAGCACCAGCCCTGGAGTCAGGAGGACCTGAGTTCAAATCCAGCCTCAGACACTTAACACACAAAAAAATTAGTCATGTGACCTTGGGCAAGTCACTTAACCCCAATAGCCCTCCAAAAAGCAAAACAAACAAACAAAAACAACAACAACAAAAAGAAGATAAATAAGCCTACTACATGGAAAAGTCAGAACTCTTGTGCTGGAAGAGTTCAATTTAATTAAAAAAATACACACACATCCCAAACACTATGCACAAGGCTCAGCCTATCCCTCCACATGAAAAGTTTTTCTTTACATTAAGTCAAAATAAAACAGAAATTTCCACTCATTGCCACTAGCTGTTACCTCTGGTGCAGGCAGAAACTCCTTTTAAAAAACAAACAAACAAACGAAATGAAACAAAACAAAAATTCAACATTCTTTTTTGCTAAGATTTTGAGCTCCAAATTTTTCTCCCTCTCTCCATCCCTTCCCTCCTCCCTAAGAAAGCAAGCAATTTGATATGTTATGTATGAGCAATCACATAAAACATTTCCATATTAATCATATTGTAAAAGAAGAATCAGAAAAAAAGGAAAAGAAAATATGAAAAAATAAAGAAAGTGAAATTAGTATACTTTGATCTACATTCAGACTCCATAGTTCTTTCTCTGGATGTAGATAGCATTTTCTGTTATGAATCTCTTTGAATTGTCCTGGATCATTGTATTGGTGAGAATAGGTCAATCATAGTTGATCATCACAGTACAGCAGTTAGCGTGTACAGTGGTCTCCTGTTTCTGCTCCCTTCACTTAGCTTCAGTTTATATAAGTCCAGATTTCAGAAACTCCTTTTCCACATGAAAATTCTTAGAATATTTAAAAACAGTTATCATATTCTCCTACAGAATCTCTTCTTCTCCAGGCTGATTATTCCTTCAGTTGATCTTCCTATGGCATATTCTTAAGCCCTTTCACCATCCTGGCTACCCTCCTCCTGATGCTTTCAGGTTTATCAGTGATTCCTTAAAATTTGGCTTTCAGAATGGAACACGCTTTTCCATGTTTTGTCTGACCAGGGCAAAGAATAGTAATTTACTTCACTTTTGGGGGGGACATTAGGTTTTCATTAATGTGACCCCAAATCACATTAGTTTTATTAGCTGTCACATCATGCTGATATCTCATATTGAGCTTATGATCTACTAGAGCCCTGAGATCTCTTTCAGACAAGATACTATCTAACAATGCCTCTGCTATCTTGTGCTTGTGGAATTATTTTTCTTAATCCACATGTAAGACTTTGTATTTATTCCCATTGAATTTAATTAATTCATTATTGCTATTAATTAAATTTAAATTTAATTAAAATATTATTTTTTTTAGATTTGATCCAACCTTCTAGCCCATCCTTTCCTACTTTGTGTCATCTTAAAAATTTGATAATCATTGCCTCCTATGCCTTTATCCAAGTCATTGATAAAAATGTTAAAAAAAAAAAAAAGCATGAGAGCAAGGACAGATTGTTGGGTTGCTAAACTAGAGATCTTCCACGTTGGCATTGGACAGGTATTGGCTGCTCTTTGGATCCAGGCAGTCAAGCAATTCCAAGTCCATCAGACTGCATTATCATCTAGTCACATCTCTCCATCTCATTTACAAATATTTAGCAAATACTTTTCTAAATCTTGTTACATTATATTTAGGGAACTTCCCTTATCTACCAGTCTAATAACTCTGACAAAAATTTCTTCCATAAGTGAGTTTGTAAGAACCCCTACAACATGACCAGCCTGATGAAATATACTCTAATAGCATTGCCACCTCAAGTATCCACTCAGATTCTTGATGTGACTTGCTCTTCAAAGTTGTTCCTTTTCACTTGATGGTGCTGCCCCTGGGTTACCATTAAATAGATGGCAAGCAGGGCCATGGAAGCTATCTTGTGTAGAATCCAAAAACAATGAAGATCGAGAGCTTCTCCAGATACCCCTGTTTGTCAGTCGAATTGGGCCAAGCTGGATCCCCCAGGGGTCCATCTCATAATGAGGTAGCACATGATAGATAGAGATCTGGTCTCAAAGTCAGGAAGACCAGACAGAGCTCTTGCCTCTGACCATACTGACTTTGTGACCTCTAGGCAAATCACCTGGCCACAAGAATACTCAGCGCTCTAGGTCAATTGCATGAACCTGGGGTGCTGCCTGCAATGCTCAGTTTTGAGCCAGATTAAATTTTATAAAATAAAATATTTTACAAAATTAATAAAATTACAATAAGACAGATAAGATTCCATTTTAAAACTAAGTCAATATGTGGTCTGCAGGGAGCCTTGTATAAAGACTGGCAGCCCCCATTTCTATTTGAGTTTGATACCATGGCTCTAGGTACTTTCCAATTCTTTAATTTGCAGGGAGGATTGTGACCTAGATTGGTAAAGGGAGTTTCCTATAAGAATGAAATCACAGGTGCATTACCTATCACTGTGGGAAAGCAAAACATTTTGCTGGAATTACCTCCCCACCTCCCAGGTAGTTGGATGAAAAGTCCTTGAATTAGTCCATCAGGATACATATCTTGGGCAGGCACTTTAGAAGGACAATGAATTAAGCCTAGATTTCCATGGAAGGTGGAAACTGAATTGTATCCTATTTGGGAAATTGTGTTATGTATACAAGGAGGATCACCAGCTGTCTTAAAAGCTCATCTTTTTCTTTGACACTACTATCCTCTCAGTGATGCTCCATGACTGTGAATCATGGAACAATATAATCTCAGGGAAATTATTTTTTTATTCCCAAATGCTTTATTAAATTGTGGTTTGCATCATTCATTTCTGCCAGATATTGAGTTACAACTTTTTCCCCCATTTTTTTTCCCTACCCCCCACCCCAGACTAGCAGTCCCACAGGATATTCCCTCATCTCATGCTCTCTCCTATATCTTCTCCCATACCCCCCTCGACTCTCCCAGTAGGTCAAGGTGAATCACCCTGCCCCAATGACTCTACAACTTATTTCCAAATTATATGCAAAATAGTATTAATGATACTATTTATACATTTTTACACATTTGATTTTAAAACTTTGAATTCCAGATTCATTCCCTTCCTCCCTTGCCACCCACCCTTACTGGGAAGATAAGCAGTTCAGTATATGTTGTGCATGTGTAGCTATGCAAAACATTACCATAGTAGATATATTGTAAAAGATGGACTATATTTCCCTTCGTCCTATCCCACCCCCCACTTGGTCTATTCCCTACTTTGATACTGTCCCTTTTCATAAGTGGGTGCTTCCAATTTCCCTCCCCCCCTTCCCTCCCACCCTCCCTTCCCCCTTTTATTCCCCCTTTCATCCCCTTCCCCCCGCTACTGTCCTGTAGGATGAGATATCCTATTTAGTATGTGTGTCATTCTCTCCCTGATCTAAATTCGGTGAGAATAAAGATTTGCCTTTATGCCTTCCTGTTCTTCCCCTCCCTTGTAACCATTTTCTCTTGCCTCTTCTATATGAAATAGTTTACCCCTTTCTGTCTCTCCCTATCTCCTCTCATTATATTCCTCTCTCACCTCTTAATTTCACCTTTTAAGTATCATCCCTTCCTATTACATTCGACCTGTGTCCTCCATCTATATATACCTATAAATATATATACACACATTCACATATGTATTCATATGCCCATATACCCTTCTTCAACTATTTTCATACTGAGAAAAGTTTCATCAGTTACAGTTATTGTTTCTTCATGTAGCAATGTAAACAGTTCAACTTTGATAAGCTCATGATGATTTCTTTTCCCTGTTTACCTTCTCAAGCATCTCTTGCTTCTTGTATTTGAATGTCAAATTTTCTATTCAATTCTGGTTTTTTCATCAAGAATGCTTAAAAGTCCTCTATTCCACCAAATAATCATATTTTTCCCCTGAAAGAGGATACTCAGTTTTGCTGGGTAGGTGATTCTTGGTTTTAATCCCATGTTCTTTGCCCTGCAGAATATCATATTCCAAGCCCTTCAATCCCTCAGTGTAGAAGCTGCCAGATCCTGTGCTATCCTGATTGCATTTCCACAGTATTCAAATTGTTTCTTCCTGGCTGCTTGTAATATTCTCTCCTTGATATGGGAATTCTGGAACCTGGCTATAATATTCCTGGGAGTTTTCTTTTTGGGATCTTTTTCAAGAGGTGATTAGGTGGATTCTTTCAACCTCTATTTTGCCCTCTGGTTCTAAAACATCGGGGCAATTTTCCTGGAGAATTTCTTGAAGGATGATTTCTAGGTTCTTTCTTTGATCATGATTTTCAGGTAGTCCAATAATTTTTAAATTATCTCTCCTGGATCTATTTTCCAGGTCAGTGGTTTTTCCCATGAGATATTTCACATTGCCTTCTACCCTGTCATTTGTTTGGATCTGTTTAACAGAACTACCTTCCCTTTGGTGCATTCTAAATTCGAAGGAAAGATTTTCCTCAGTGAGCCTTTGAGATTCTTTTTTCATCTGGCAAATTCGGCTTTTTAAGGCATTCCACTCCTCATTGCCTTTTTGAGCCTTTTTTGCCATTTGAGTTTGTCTATTTTAAGGTGTTATTTTCCTCAGTAAGGCTGTTGACTCTCCTTTCATAATTTTCTTGCATCATTTTCATTTCTTTTCCCAACTTTTCCTCCACTTCTTTTTTGGAGGGCAATTGGGGTTAAGTAACTTGCCCAAGGTCACATGACTAGGTTTTTATTTGTGTGTGCGTTAAGTGTCTAAGGCCGGATCTGAACTCAGGTCCTTCTGACTCCAGGGCCAGTGCTCTACTCACTGTGCCACCTAGCCGCCCCTCCTCCACTTTTCTTATTTGATTTTCAAAATCCTTCTTAAGGACCTCCATGGCCTTTAACCAGCTCATATTTTCATTTGGGACTTTTGGTGCGGGAGTTCTGACCTCCCAGTCCTCCTCCTGCTCCCTACTTTGATCCTCTTTGTCCCCAAAATAGGAGTCTAATCTTGAATTTTCTGTTTATTTTGTTTCCTTTGCCTAGGCAAATTACTTGACTTTTGGGCTTCTTGCCACAGTAAGACTCTGCCACCAGCCAGGGGAGCTTCTATCCCAGACACTGGGGTTTCCCCAGCTGCCAGAGGTATTAGTTGGGTGCCCTCTCTGAAGCCCCCACATGCTCTGGCAAGCTGGTCACGGCTCTGACCTCTATCCTAGACCACAATCCAGATCCAAGAAGGTTAAATCAAGAGTGATTACCCCCAAGACTGATTGCCAGGTCCCCCTACAGTTAGCAGGGCAGCCACTGAAGCTGTTGTGTGTGGCTGTGCAGAAGCTTCTCAGTGGCTTCACACTCCCAGGGAAAGAGGCTGACAAGTCTGCTGTCAGACAATTTGTCGTGATAATCTAAGATTACAATGTAGTAATATATCTCTCACCTATGTCATTAAAAATCTAGAATCATAGCCATTACAATTAATTTCCATTTGACAGATTTGTCTTGAGTAACTACTATGTTCTAAGTTCAGGGTTAGGCACTGTTGGGGAGGCAGCTAAGAAGACATGATTCCTTTGTCCTCTGGGAGCTGATAGTCAGATTGGAGAAAAGAGACTGAAACACAGTATAGTCAGATGGGAAGCTTGGCTGGGTGCTCTCTGTATGCTGTGTGCCTAACTAAACCAAAACACCAGTTCTTCAACTTCTCATTGCTACTGGACCACTTCCTTACTAAGTCTGTTTGTCTGTCTTTTTCTTTTCGAAGCAGTTTCATCATTTACAGGTGTCTCTCAGATATTACTTAAATCAGCTAATACCTGTCTCAGCTGAAGTGGAGGAAATTTGACTTAATTCCTCCACTTTCAATCTGTAGCTTACAGGTTTGGGCATAAATCACAGTTAATAGATATATTCTTTTAATATCAACTTCAAGAAACACAGTTCTCCCATTTACAGCTACAGCTGCTGGAGGTTGTACGATTGACTTAATTTTTCCTCTCAAGGAGTTAGAGACATACTGGGAAGTGAAGTGGTCAAAGACACAAAAAGGGAAACAGCTAACACTGTCAAAACAGGCTGGGGGTGGAGGAGGAAACAGCAGGTGCCACTTGCTGGATTCTGGCAGTCTCACCAATGATCACGCCTGCTGGTTCCTGATCATCTCCACATTCCATTCTACAACATTGGCTAACTTAAATAATTTTTCTTCTGGCATTCCTGCATGCTTTACTATGCCATGAGATCTCAACTTCACTTTGTTTCCCCACTTTCCCAAGAGACAGTACCCAGGCCTCCCCAGTTCCCTGCCAACTTGGCAAGAGAAGTATGGGAGACCCAGCACAGTTCACAGTCCTCATCTATGATCCTCTATGACTTCTTTGTGTCTCACCATGATGATTTGTTGGTGGAAGCAAGTTCATTTCAAAGTAAAAGCCCTGGAAACTTGGGAAACTCTCAGATGATGCTTGTGTTCTAGCATTTCTATT
Organism: Gymnobelideus leadbeateri; assembly: GCA_011680675.1. Lineage (NCBI taxonomy): Eukaryota > Metazoa > Chordata > Mammalia > Diprotodontia > Petauridae > Gymnobelideus > Gymnobelideus leadbeateri. The sequence goes on from WOXC01003194.1 coordinate 252,630, forward strand.
CCATCAAGTCCATATGACCATGTGCCTAGGGGAGGGATGAAATTTAGGAAAAAATTAAATAAAAGGTAATATACTGTAATGGAAATAATGAGGGCCTTGCAGTTAGAAGACCTGGGTTTTAAGGCCCAGGTCTTTTATTTATTGACCTCTGTTAAGTCACTTCATCTTTTTAAGACTCAATTTCCTCATCAGTAAAGCAGGGATTGTGATGCATGTATCCCTTGTTTGAATGAAAGGAATTTTCCTTGCCCCTTTATTGGTTATACTATCTTATTACATGTCTTTTATTTTCCACCAATATGTCCTCAGGCTGACTGTTAGAAATAAACACATTGGTGGGGTCTTAGAAACTATAGTTTTGCATGGGAGCTCACCCACAGAGTGCCTCAAACCTGGTGTAGCTTTTCTGGGGGCCATGTATGAGAGGAATGATCTCAGGTATTATAATGTAAATAATAATCAAAAGCCAGTCTAGTTGACAGGATAGTAATGACATACTGTAGTTCCTAGGCAGGCAGGGCTTTTAAATTTTCTTCCAAATATAGATGACTCACCTTCTCCCCATGTAATTATTGTCCAACCTTTCAGTCATTGCAAAGACAAAATTAATTATAGCAGTGTCTTTGCAGATAAGTGTCGGGAAGCATTTCATTGTTACTATGTTAAATAATCATTCCGACGGATTTGGGTTATAAAACCATATGTGGGGAAGATAGTGCAGAGAATGTTGGACTCACGGTTGAGAGGCTCGGCTTTGCCATGACTCACTGTGTGACCTTAGGAAAATTGCTTCTCTTTTTTCATCCTCTTCTCTTCCTCCATCTGTAAAATGAAGGAGCTTGGTCAGATGATGGGACAAGTCCATGCCAGCCTTGACCCTCTGTATTCTTAGTTCTACCATTCTATGTTGTAGGCAGGGCCTCTTCTTTTAGCCTTGGGTTCAAAGGCTTAGAGTCCCTTCTAGTTCTGTTGTTCTATGACTTGACTAGTGTTTAATTCAACCTTGTTATTCTGCTATCCAACTTGGAGTAAATCGGTTTTATTAATTTGGCAGCCCATCCTCAGTACATAGCTTGTAAAGAAGTTATGACGCATGACGCTGAGTCAAAAAGCACAACTCACAGCATATCTTTATTCATAAAAATAATTTGCCTTAATTAATGACTTCCTAACATAATCATAGCTCCTTGACGTGTACCTGCCCTTTTCACTTTGGCAAGTCAATAATTTTTAATATTTTACAAAAACCATAATTAAGATGCGCATACTGATTGCCCTGTGATGACTGATAATCAGGACTATGTTTGTATGCTAATATCAGGTTACATAAAATCCCAAATCTCAGAGACAGAAGGGACCTCAGAGGATGTCTTATGTAGTCCATCATCTACACAAGAATTCTCTCTACAGTGTACCACAGAAGTACTTATCCAGCCTTTGCTTGAAATCCTGCAGTGAGGGGGAACCCATTCCTTCTCCAGGGCAATGTTTTCCATGTTTAAGTAGCTCTAAATATTAGGATTGTTTTTCTCATCTCAAGTCTAAATTCAACAATCAGTCAAACAAGCATTTAGTTTTCAATTTTTCTTTTTTTCTCTTAATAATATTTTATTTTTTCCAAATGCATGTGAAGATATTTTTCAACATTCATTTTTGTAAAATTTTGCATTCTAATTTTTTTCCTTCTCTCCCTTCCCTCCCCCCTTCTCAAGACAGCAAGCACTCTGATATAGGTTATGCATGTACAAGCATATTAAACATATTTCCATATTAGTCATGTTGTGAAAGAAGAATCAGAATAAAAAAGAAAAAAACAAAAAAACAACAAAAAGTAAAAAAGTATGCTTTGATCTGTATTCACACTCTATAGTCTTTCTCTGGATGTGGTTAGCATTTTCCATAAGTCTTTTGGAACTGGATCATTATATTGCTGGGAAGATCTAAGTCTATCCAAGTTAATCATTGCATAATGTTATTATTGCTGTGTATACAATGTTCTCCTGTTTCTGCTCACTTCAGTCAGCATCAGTTCATGTAAGTCTTTCCAGATTTTTTTCTGAAATCCACCTGCTCATCATTTCTTATAAAACAATAGTATTCCATTATATTCATATACCACAACTTAAGTACTTATTAAGTACTTACTTTGCAAGCCAGCTGGTGGTACCATGGATAGAGCACTGGACCTGGAATCAGAAAGACCTGAGTTCAAATCCAACCTCAGACATTAACTAGTTGTATGACCCTGGGCAAGTCACTTAACTGCTTTCTTCCTCAGTTTCCTCAACTATAAAATGGGGATAATATTAGCACCTAACTTCTAGGGTTGTTGTGAGGATGAAATTAGATCACCGTAAAACACTCAGCAAAGTACCTGGCACATACTAAATGCTATATAAATGTTGGCTATTATTAAGTGGCACTATACTAAACCCTAGAGATAGAAAAAGATAGAAAAAAGGAAAAAATAGTAGCCCCTGCCTTCAAGGAGCTTACAATCTAATGGAGGAGGTGCAAAGGTGCAAACAACTATCTTTGCTATTAGGAAACAAGGGAAGATGGATAAAACATGAGAAAATAAGATATATAGGATAAGTTAGACATAATCTCAGAGGGAAGGCTAATACTTACATTACAAATGATAAAGAGAGGTTTCTTGTAGAAGGTGGGATTTTAGCTGAGACCAGGGAAGTCAGGAGGCAGAGAAAAAGTAGAGAATATTCAAGTCATGGCAGGGTAGTGGGGTGGGGGTGGGGAGGTGGGTGATGCAGTTAGTAAAAAGGCAAGGGACAGGAGATGGAGTACATTGTGAAAGGAACAGCAAAGAGTTCAATGTCACTGAGCCATAGAGTAGAGATCACTGGGGCTGTTTCTAGCAGCTATCCATCACTCCTTTTTCTGCCTTCTAGGTCCAGGTAGAAGATTGCAACAATCTTATGAGAACCATAGTACTAGTACCATCTCCATTTTATAGGTGAGGAAACTGAGGTAAAGCAATTTGACCAAGGCTACATCAACTAGTTATTCCAAGAGCCAAGACTCAATTCCAGATGTTTTGACTTTGATTCCCAGATTTTACCTGGCTTATGAAAAATAATATTATTTTAGTCTCCTCATCAACCCCTCCCTTCTTTTCTATCTATGGGGATGGACTTTGCCTCTCTAGTAGATTATTCACAGGGCCATTCTAGGCCTCAATATTTTTAAATAATGATTTGCCATTAGAAGCTATTTATATACACCAGCTGTACATCAGACTTGGGTATTCATCTCTTAGAGAAACAGAAACACTGCTCTATGGTTTCCTTGGATAAAGAGTGAATGTGGGCTATCACCTTTGTGATGAAAGAGCAATGAGCAAATTAATAATTGGTGTTTCTGCTTACCCTTTTATTCCCAAAGATTAGTTCAAGCAATAGCTGCTGACTGGCCATATGAACTGAAGCTGGCATCCAGGTATGAAATCAGGGTGCCAATCTACTCATGTCCATGATAATAGCAGTACTGGGTATTTCCATAATGTTTTAAAGTTTGCAGAGTTTTGGATTATCTTGTTTCATCCTCACAAAAGCCCCTTGGGGGGTATGTCACAGATATTATCATCATTTTAGAGAAGAGGGAGCTGAGACAGAGAGAAGGCAAGTGACTTATCTATGATCACATAGCTAGGAAGTGTCTGAGTCAGGATTTAGGTTCAGATCTTCTGAACTCCAAGTATAGTGGTTATATACTATAAATTGGCCTGCCTTCAAGCACGCTTTTGTTTATCAGGGGTTATAATCAAGACAGAGCTCTTTTTTTTCTTTTTGGGGGACAATTGGGCTTAAGTGACTTGCCTAAGGTCACACAGCTAGTTTTTGTGTTAAGTGTCTGAGGCTGGATTTGAACTCAGGTCCTCCTGACTCCAGGGCCGGTGTTCTATTCACTGCACCACATAGCCACCACAAGACAGAGCTCCCACTGAAACAATGAGCAGATTTGTTATTTCTGCTTTTCTTTCTTTCTCTTTTTTTTTTTTGAGGGGGGAGGGAAGGCAATTGGGGTTAAGTGACTTGCCCAAGGTCACATAGCTAGTTAAGTGTCAAGTGTCTGAGGCTGGATTTGAACTCAGATCCTCCTGACTTCAGGGCTGATGCCCTATTCACTGTGCCACCTAGCTGCTCCTCTGCTTTTCTTTCTAAGTAATGTAATTCAAGAAACCCTGTGGAGACATGGTGACTAGGTGATTTAAATACCGCTTCTGTTAGATTGGCAGCTCCTAGAGGGCAGGGACTGTCTTTTGCTTTTCTTTGCATTCCTAGTTCTTAGCATAATGTTTAGCACATAGACACTTAAAAATGTTTCTTGACTGACTGTTATAGGTACAGTATGGCACAGCAGCTTTGCCTGAAATATTTAAGGACATGAAGGATGTCCAAGAGTAGCTCTCAATAGATAATTAGGTTGATCAGATTCTTGACTTTTGGCTGAGTGTTCACAGAACAAAAATCATATCCAGGTAAGCCAGCATAATTCTAAGTGGAGGCAGCTACATTCACTAGACTCTAAGCTTCTTGAGGGCAGAGGCAGTTTCATTTTTGTCTCTTTATCCTCAGCACCTAGCAAAAGTGTAGATGTTTAGTAAATGCTTACTGATGGAGTGATTGTTCTGAATTCCAGGGAAGTCCATTGCTAGGGCATGTCTTTGGCTCTCTTTGGCAGCATTCTGATTGGCAGGGAGGCACTCAGGGAAATACAATTTGAAAGACTGGATGGCATTTTGGTTGAACAATTCCTTCCTGACCTTTCTTATGTGGCAGAGGGGAAATATCCTAATTATGAAGCTCATTTTCTGTCTCATCCCATCTTTGGTGGGATGCCTGATTCCAAGAAAAGGGGAGCTCTCAGTGACCTCATAAAGCAGCTGTATCTTTTTGCAGTTTTCAAGTTATTTGAAGGGCCATGAAGAATATAATTTGGAAAGTGTGCTTAGATATTCCTAGGTGATCTTGGCCTTTTCTATGGTTTCAACATTTTTCATACTAAATAAAGTCATTAGCTAGGCACTCTTTGACTTCAGAAGTTCTCCTTCTGTGTCTAAACCTTCTTAGCAAAGATCTTGTGCTCTGTAATACATTCCTGGGGGAGACATTTTAAACTTTGAAGAGAGGAAAGCAATTATTTCTGTACTTTAAATTGTATCATCTGCAGAAACACTGTGTGACTTCTCTTAAATGGAGCTCACTAAGCAGTCTCCCCTGCACTCAACCTTGATTTTTCACTTTCTCTGCTCTCAAAGGAGGTGAGGCCAATCTTTATTTCTACAGTGTGTGCTCTGGATGCTATAGATGCCTTAATGCACCTGAAGATTGCATTAGTGTTTTTGGCTGTCATCATATTAAGCGTATATTCCACTAAAAAACCCCAGATCTTTTTTTTTTCCCCAGATTAACTTCTACAAACATCTACCTTATCTTGTTATTGTGAAGTTGATTACACCCAAATGTAAGACTTTCAGCACCTGAATTCATAGCCTAGCTCTGACATTTACTAGCTGTGCAAGTGGGGCAAGTCATTTTTAAGTTCTCTGGGTCTCAGTTTCTTCATCTGCAAAATGAGAGTGTGGGTTTGTTTGACCTCTTTTGTCTCTTCCAATTCTAAATCTGTGCTTCGATATCCAGATTAAGTTTAAGGGAAAAAGTGACATCTGAACTATAGGGGCAGGATGACAGAAGACAAAGATGTGGCAAATGTTAGGAAATGCCTCTAAAGGCAGGGAACAGAAGGATGAGAGTTGAGAGCAACTAATAGTCCAGTTTGGCTAGAATAGAAAATTCAGGAAGGTGAATGAAATAAGCCTGGAAAGGTAGAATGGAACTGGATTTTGAAAGGCCTTGAATACCAAAGTTAGGAGTCTGATTTTATTTTGCACATCTTTCTTCTACTAGACTGCAAGTTTCATGAGGGCAGGGGCCACATTTTAGATAAATTTTTTATAATTCTCTAAGACCCAATGTAGTCCTTTACAAACAGGATGAACCAATACATATTTATTGAATTGGGTGGCAGTGAGGAGTGACCCAATGAAGAGAAGTAACAGATGAACAGATGTGAATTGGGCAGCCAGGTGGGATAGTTGATTCATTTTAATAGTATACAACCTGTAGTTTCCCTTTAAGGTTTTAAACTCAGTTGTTTCTGTGTTACTAAGTATTGTCAACACCTTCTAAATTCCCCTGTCTTGGTGAAAAGCCCCACTTGCCGAACCTTAGTTATGCCTCAAATGTAGAAGTTAAAGAGGAAGAGGGAGGAGGGATGGTTTTTTACCATGGGAAAGTCACTTGATCTTTTGAACCTCAGTTTATCCATCAATAAAATGGGCATACTGCTTTTACTCCCATACGCTCAGATAAGTAGGGAAAATGTGCTTTGTAAACCTTCAAGTTCTAATTATAAGGTGAAGATAATTTATTAGTAGTAATAATAATAATAATAATTATTATTTTGGGTAACAAAACTAACTTTAAAAGTCCTCCTTCCATACCCAGCAGATCAGCTAAGTTTTAATTGGCTCTGACCTGCTCTGTCCAAGTTGTGACATTTATCACCTATTACTGAGGGCTGCATTGGTCAGAGAGAGAGATGCTGTGATCCCTTTGAAACAGAGAAGGAAATTGGAGGAATTATTTTCAATCTTAGCCCGACAGTGCCAGCAGATCAGTATAAATGCTGGGTATATGTGTTGGCACCCTGTGAGGATAGGTTTTGGAAAAAGCTACTTGAGCCTGGGAGGTGAAATTTTTTCCTGAAAAAGCATGACTGGAGAAAGGAAAAGGGATCCCATCATATTAATGACACATAACTGTCCATACTCTCTTGAAAATTACTTTCCCATTCATTCATGTTCATTTCCTATCCATTCCTATTTGTTTATGAACCAAAAAAAAAATCTTCAGCCGCTACTTCCAGTCCAGCTTGAGAATTTGGGCCCAGGGAGAACAAAGTGATAGACAAGCTACAGAAAAAATTCTCTTTCCTTGTTAGTGGGAATTGTACCTTACTCTGCAGGATGGAGGTATAGATAAGACAAAAATAACTCACATTTCTATGCACTCTAAGACTTACAAAAGTACCTTCCTCAGAATAATTTTCTAGGGGAGGAAATTGAAACTTAGAAGAAATGACTTGGCCACAAACACACAGGTGACATCATAGAGTTTTATCAGTTTTTCTAGTGGGAAGAGACTTGATAATGTGGCAGATTGATGGTAGCTAGAAGCCCTGACCACATTTATCCATGGATGTTGTCAGTGAGGCCTCATCTCTGAATAAGAAGAGTAACTGGAGTGTCCAGTTAGAGCTGGGAGTGGGCACTCCAAACATCTGTATATTGAGGTAATAAGAGCTGGCCTCATGAAGGGGCCAAGGACAGATCCAAGGGATATGGGAATAACATTACTTAATCCCAGAAGTATTACTTCTATGATAAATCAAAAATCTATTGGACTAAAAGCTCCTTGCTCTGTAACTCAACCATTCTATTCTTTGTGAATCTGTTCAAGACTGTGGTCAAATCACTGAAAATATGTGAGCCTCAGTTTCCTTATCTATGAAATGAGGCTTTCTAGAATAATCTCAGAGGTCTTTCCCAACAGACCTTTCCGTGCTAGTAAAATCCTTGTCAAGAATAACCCAAGCTCTGTTTCTGGATAAGCCAAGAGAAAAGAATAGGACTTTGAGGACAGGCTAGAGAGAACAAATAAGGGGCTTTACCCCAGCTATTATGGGTCAGTGAACAAAATGTCAACCTTAGAGTAGAAAAGGAAGAGGAAAACCTAAAGTGATATTGGGATTAAATCCAACTCAGCTCCTAAAATATTAGAATTTTAGAGCCAGAAGGGACCTTTGAGATGTTCTTATCTAAATCTTGCTTAAAGGATGAATCTTTTTTCTTGCGGCCATGACAAGTGGTCTTTCCAGGCAGTGATGGTGCTTGCTCACACAAGCCCATGAACCAGAAGTTGATAGGTCCAAATGGATCTTGTTACTTAAGAGAAGCCAACCTTCTGACCCTTTCTGGGCCTCTTCCCAGGCTGGGTCACGTTTCCTAATTTGCATAAGTTTTAGCAGTAGTTGGTCTCATGCCATTGATAGTTTCTCCAAGCAGCCCTTTGAAAACGTCTTTTCAAATGGGTTCTGAAGATGGCCAGCTGTTTATTAGGGAGCCACCTGGCCCTAATTTGCCCACTCAAGCTTCTTTTCATGTGGTTTCCTTCCATGGGCTATTTCCATCTCTGTTGCCCTGCCGCCACCATGTCTCCAGAGCTTCCCCAGTGTTTGCTTTGGCTAAATATGGCCTGGATTGATAGGCGCAGAAGGCCAGGATCAGGATAAATGAGGCCTGGGGAGCCCAGCATGGAGATTGGTTTACTAAACATTTGCTATCTTTATTGATCTGAGAACAATTATCTGGCCTGAACTCTATTATGTTCTTCATGCTCCATTAAATAGTTTAAAAAATAACAATTTGTCATGTATTAAACAGTCCAAGGTACAGGTCGGAGTGGTTTATGCATTTGGTTAAGAATGGTATTGTTGCATAAATAAGAACAAATCTATTTTTTTTAATGGTGGAGGAAATCATGGAAGATATGTGATCTCACAGGGGCCCCAGAAAGAATTTCAGGACATGTAAAGGTCATAAGTACTTGTAATTAGGAGCCATGAAATGAAGAAACATGCATTTCTTGTTTCATTTTTTAAAAACCTCTAGGTCTTAATAACCTACTAGACTATGAACTTTCTCCAGGGTCTGTAGGGACCATCCTTATCTCCCTCATAGTGTGGCCCAGTCAGGGCCCTTGGCATTGTAATGATTGATAAGATTGTGCTATTGATAGCAGCTGAATAAAGATGTTCATTTGGGATTCCCAAGTCCTGCTTTACGTTTTATTTTGTAGCCCTCATCTCAGATCATAACAGACTGTATAGCTGCCAAGGAGTAAGAACAGGAGAGGGGTTTTACCTGGGGGGGATTGTATGGGTCAGGTCATGGTATAAAGGGTGGGTGAGGGCCGGAGATTTATGATTTTGAAGTGATCTAGGGTTGAGGAAAACATTATTGAGATTAAAAAGGATCAGAGAAGTGGGTGCTGCAGTTGGCATCTAGGGTTATTGACTGGGGGCAAAAAAGGCAGTTGGGTCAAAACCAGGAACTCAAGCAGATGTTGGCATGAGGCAGGCAATGGGAGGTGAGGGCTGGGGGTCAGAAATTAAGGGCTTTCGTTACCTGGTGAGCAACAGGATGTTGACCTTGATAAGAAGAATCCAATTTGCCATACTTACTGTTCTACAGGTGTGTGCAGATCTCTAGACCAGCTGTGCCAGGCCCCACCCACCAGTTCCCTCCGAATTCCCATCAGCTGGTGAGCTCCAGCTGCCATCCTTGCCTTCATTATCTTCCATAGCAACCATGGACTGCCTGTAGCAGCGGACACTTCCTGGGGGAAGAAAATCCTGGACTTAATCTGATAACTCCGTTGTTATTTATGACCCTGTGGTTCTGTAAGAACCAATTGGCTAATCTTTTACTTCGCTTCCTGCCAGAGGAGAAGCCAATAAAGTTTGGAGTGAAGTTAATATGCTGCTTTGGGCCATTTGGCTACCAGCTTTCTCTCAAGGTACATAGTATTGCCTAGGATTGAGTTGAGATACAAACCAGATTGGCCAAAAAAAATTGACCAAATTTGGTCAAAGTATTTTGGCTTGTTTGCTTTCATTTGGGGTGGGGTATAGGAGGTTTTAACAATTGGTCTAATTTAATGAAAAAAAAAAACAACCCTACAAAGCCCATGGCTAACTAACCTATTTTTCCTCCTTTTATTTAATTCATTGGCATTAATTTAAACAAGACTTGTGCATGGAGACAGAACCCAAGTCAACAAGATAAATGTTTCCTTCTTCTCCCCCCTTAGCTAAATAGTGGAGATAGTGGCCCTTACTCCTTGGGCATTCTCACAGTCATAGACTATCACAACAGTTGGAAGAGACCTCAGAATTCCATCTAGTTCAACTCATTTCTGAATAAGAATTTCCTATAGAACATATCTGAAAAATGGCCCAGTAGGCCTTTACATAGAGCTCTGCAGTGAGAAGGAACCCATACAATCCTTAGGGGTCTTAGTAGGCTTTTAAGAGCTCTAAATGTTAGGACATTTTCCCTCTGACGTCAAGGTTAAATTTGTCGTTTCAGATCTTCTGCCTATTGCTTCTAATTCTGCTTTGTCTCATTTGTCATCCAAAAGGGAGATAAACTGTTTTATAGGCCTTTGAGCCTGTGGGATTCTTGATGGCCAGTACAGGGCTAGTCAGGAGGATGCATCTGGGGGCAGTGGGTAGAAGATATAGGGAGACATAGTTTGATTCTATGTAAATGAAAGTGCCTTATACTAGTTGCATTTATGCCTTATAAAGAGTGAGTCACTTTCTGATTTGAGTGGCCCATTTTGCACTTTGCCAAGGTTGCCCCTTGTAAAAGATGTAAGGGTTTGGGGAGGTCATTTGCATCTGAGAAAGCCAGGAAATCATTTGAGTGGCCTAACAGTCAATGAATTTGTTCCCAGGGCACATATTGCCTCTGTAACTTTTCCTAACACCATCATTTGCATGAACTAAATGAGATTTAGAGATAAAAAATCTTGGGAAGCCTGAACCCCCAAAGCGTTTGGCACTTTTTGGCCAAAGGGTTATTAAGGGTTATAGACAACTTTGTTGATGAAGATTTGGTAATTGTACTCAACATAGTTTAGGGTGAGGTCTCTCTCTCTTAACGGAGACCCAGGTCTATACCAGAAAAGAGATTGAAAGGAAAAACTAAGCCTAAAAATATTAAATTAAATTGCTGGTATTATACTGCTTTCTGACCTCCTGCCTGGGAGACAGAAAGCTTCAGACCCAAATCCTACCTAAGGGTCCTAGTTCTTTCTGGAAGAGTATAGCAATATCCCAGTTGAGAACTGAAACTGAAGCTGAACCTACCACTGGTGGAGACTGCAGCTGGTTAGTGAGGACAGTAAAAATAAGTCTTAGATGGGACCTCAGACTTGGAGAAGAACCCAGTTCCTAATGAGATATATAGAGGCAACTGGGAGAGAGATTGGGAAAAGGATCATAGAGCTAGGAAATTCACAGATGTGGTAAGAGGAGGATGCTATGAGAAATGGGACCAGGTTTTACTATCAGGTAATAAGTATCTGATGCCATATTTGAACTTAGGTCTTCCTGACTCCAGCTCCAGTGCTCTAACCACTATGCCACCTACTAGCTGCCTCTATAACTATTACTATACCCATCTTACAAAGGAGGAAATAGGCTCAAACAGGTCAAGAATAAGACTGTTTTTCTAATTAGGCCTGTCGAGTGTGGGGACAGAGGCTTTGAGGCTAAATCCACTCCCACCCCTAGATTATAGAAACCCCTGCCACAAAGGTGTAATTCCAAGGAAGTTATTCAAAAACTTCTTTTTACCCTTGGGTTTACTGATGAAATCCTAAAGCCTTTCTTGGTAGAGGGAAAGTATGTTTACCTTTATTTTAAATGGTTATTTTTAAAAAATATTTTAAAAAAATAAACAATGATAATCACTGGTTATACTTGTTGGAAATTCTTTTGGAAGGAGTTAACTAAGGGTGGATTATCCCTGGAAGAGAGAAAGAGAAAGATCTAACACAAAGTATTTTGTCAGAGTTCTGTCTCCGTCTGGGGGCTTGGAGCTAAAAAAGATCGAGTCATTTGATTAATCAATAAATAATTCAACAAGCATTTGAGAGCTTACTATGCTCAAGGCCCTATGCTAAGTTTTGAGGATATGAAGAAAGGTAAAAACACAAGAACAGTCACTTCCCTCTAGGAACTTATGTATGAATGAGGGAAACAACATTTGAATAAGTATCTATTCAATGGATACACAGTAGAAGAAAGATAATGTTAGAGAGAAACTCAGCCTGACTTATTAGACCTAGAATGACCCCTGAAGAAAATACCAGGGCTTAGTGTTGGGATGGTGGAAAGGCAGACGATTCAAGAGACAGAGGTTTGGAGGGAGAACACAACTGGCATCAGAGATAGCCTGTGCAAAGTCATTGAAATGGCAGATGAAGTGTCATCATGTTTGAGGAAAAATTAGTAGGCCATTGTTGGAGCGTATGGACGGAGATACTGGACATGAAGATTGGAAAGGCAGAGAAAAGCCTCGTGGTAAAGTCTTAAATGCCAAACCTGGAGTCAGAAGACCCAAGTACCTCAGACATTTACTAGCTGGACTAGTTACGACTTCTGTCTCAATTTCCTCATCTTTAAAATGGGAATAATAATTCGGCCTGCCTCCCAGGATTGTTGTGAGGAGAAAATGAGATCATGATTTGTAAAGTGCTTAAGACTGTATAAATAGTAACTGCTGTGGTTGTTATTACTATTACCCAGGATTGTTTTGAGTACCTGTATAGTTCTATAGTTCATGGGGTAGGCTAATGAAGGGGTGTGTGTGTGTGTGTGTGTGTGTGTGTGTGTGTGTGTGTGTGTGGGTTCTTTGATTAGGACCTTTCCTTTCTGCCATCAGTGTTTATCAGTACTTATGGAATCAGCCAGTTTTACCCCTTTCTCCAAATACTTCAAATCCCCAAAGTAAATGAACGTTGAAGTTACTGATAAATCCACATAGTGACAAGTCGACACCAAAGGATCACAGTGAGCTGAAGGTGAAATCACTCCAAAATCACATTCCGTAGTTTCAGTAAATGTCTTTGCAATCCAGCAAGACTTTATTTAGAGCACCAAAGCAGGATGGAGTGGGGAAAGGGGAGGGCGTCTTTCTGGGGGACTCAGCTCTCTAATAACAAGCAACAAGACACACACACACACACACACACACACACACACACACACACACACACACGAAGCAGACCGATGTGGTCAAGGGCTGTCTGTGATGGAAGAACTGCTGTACATTAGAGCTGGGTTGTAAAAGCAATGAGAGGTCTAGAGGGACCAGATGCAGAGAAGCCATTAGAAGAACAAAATATTGATAGGCTTGTCAAGTGACCATGATCTGGGAATGGGTATGAGATCAGACTAAAGTATGTTGGAAAGTGAAAACATCCAAGAAGAAAGTTCAGGGTGCAGCAGAGAGACACAGACAGACATGATGGATAGGAAGCATGGTTTTATTCTGCCTTGAGCAGGAAGTATTTAAAATAGATTTGTTTAATGATGAATGGACACTACTAGGTTAATTATTAGAGTTTATATTTTAATAGCACTTAAAAGCTTACAAAGTTTACTCCTCCTCCTCCTCTTCCTACTCCCACTGCTATTGATATAAGCACTTTAAGGCTTGCAAAGCACTTTAAAAATATTATCTGATTTGACCCTCATAACAACCCTGGGAAGGAGATGTTATTATTATTCCACATTTCACAACTGAGGAAACTGACAGACAGAGGCTAAGTGACTTGTCTAGGATCACACAGGTAATAAGTATCTGATGCCATATTTGAACTTAGGTCTTCCTGATTCTAGCTCCAGTGCTCTATCCACTATGCCCCCTACTAGCTGCCTCTATAATTATTACTATACCCATCTTACAAAAGAGGAAATAGGCTCAAACAGCTCAAGAGATTTGCCCAGGGTCAGAAAGCTATAATGTAATTTTCAAGTTGTTACCAATATGTTAATTCTACTTATTCACTTTGATAACATCTCACTTTTGCTCTATGTGACTCAGTTTCCTCATGTATAAATGGGGGGAGGGTAACAGTACTTGTACTATCTACTTTCTGGGGCATGTGGGTGGTGTAGGGAATAGAGTGCTAGGCCTGGAGTCAGGAAGTTTCATCTTCCTGAATTCAAATCCGACCTCAAACACTTATTAGATATGTGACCCTGGGCAAGTCACTTAACCCTGTTTACCTCAGTTCCTCATCTGTAAAATGAGTTGGAAAAGGAAATGACAGACTACTCCAATATCTTCACCAAGAAAATCCCAGGTGGGGTCACAAATAGACATGAATGAAATGACTCAACAACAAAACCTACTTCATGGCACCTTTGGGGAAAAAACACTTTATGAACTCTAAAGTGCTATAGAAATACGAGTGTTTAGGACATAGCCTTGACCTATGATTTCATCAGCGAAGGTAACTTCCAGCACTGAAACTGCTTCCACAGATGAAAATGGCCAATTTGTCTATAGTTTGGAGGTACAGGGGAACTGAGAGGTGAACTGTCTTGCTAGTGGTACTTCAGGGTAGCTAGGTGGTAGGCATGGCTAGGTGGCACAGTGAATAGAGCACTGGCCCTGGAGTCAGGAGGACCTGAGTTCAAATCCAGCCTCAGACAGGACTGTATGATCTTGGGTTGCTCAATTGCTTCCTCCCAATTGTCTAAAAAAACCAAACATGCAATAGCTTTGTCACTGACTCCTGTATCACACCCATTCTCTTCACCTTGACAGTTCACATCCTCCATCATGTGGCCGCATCTTGGCTTCTCACAATTTTCTTAGACTCTCTTGTTTCTCTGGTAAGGCTTGGCATCCCCTCTGTTTCTTAAATCAGGTATTTTCAATTTGTTTTGTGTCATAGATCTTTCTAGCAGACTGGTGTAGCCTATGGACTTCTTCTCAGAATAATGTTTTCAAATGCATAAAACAAAATACATGAATTGCAAAGGAAATGAATTGCCTTGAAATACAGTTATCTGATTTTTTCAAAAGAAGACTCCCCATATCCCAAATTAAAGACCCTTCCTCTGGGTTCACCGCCACCTGCTTGCTGTATAAGTATCTCACCCTCGTCTTTACATGAGAAACATTGGGTTCTTATCCCTTTCCCGTTTTTCTTTCTCCTTCTAAAAGTCCAGCCCATCCTTCTAGGCCCAGCTTGTTAAATAATACTGGATATTTAGTATCAGGCTTAGGTGTTTTTTCCTTCAGTCTTCTCTGAAGCACTTGAGGGTATGGGAGTCTCCCCATTTTCTGAACACTGGGGCACTTACAGTCTTCGAACAGAGTCCCATACTTAGTATCAGACCCTTCTGGGTAGGAGCTCTGTCTCCCAGATTCTCTCCTGTGCCTCAGGGATAAAGCCTGGGTCTTTTTTTTTTGGTCTTTCCCAGACTGTGAGCTTCCTGAGGGCAAGGCCTGGATCTGTTTCTTCTCTCCTTCCTAGAAGATGTTTCCCAGTTGTGAGGACGTATCTTTTCTTTTGTTTTTCTACTTCAGTCTTCTCTAGTCTGAAGGCAGAAACAAATCTGTTCCTTCTCTGTCTCCCTTAGCTTCGTGAGGACAGGGCTTAAGTCTTTACTTTCTCATTTTATTTCTGAGTCCAGGCCTGGGCATCCATTAGGCTCTTAATAGATACTTGTTAGTTGACTATTTGTTTCTGAAAAGTAAGGATTTGTAGATATTTAGTGTCAGGCTACACAGCTCAAAATCACTCAGACACATACAAAAGGTCACAAAGGTTACCCCCCCCCCCCAACACACACCTTGTTTATATTAATTCCACTTTTTTTTTCTCATTCAAGGCACAGGATCTCATTGTCCTATCTTCTTCTTATTTTTACCCCAAAGATGGCAGTGAGCAAAAAGCCGTGGCCTAGAAGTCAGAAAACCTGGGTTCTAGTTTGGGTAGATAGGTGGCACGGTGGACAGAGTTCTAAGGTTGGCATCTGGAAGACCTCAATTCAAATGTGTGACCTTGGGCAAGTCACTTAACCTAAGAATTTTTCTTAGGTTTCTTTAAAACTAATGACAGCACCCACCTCATAGAGCTATTGTGAAAATCAACTGAGATAACTTATTTAAGGAGCTATCTTAATAACTAGCTATTATTGTTTTTATTCATATTCATTATCATTGTTTGCTGCACTTTTGCAAGCTCTCCCCTTGAAGGTCACTCCAGCTCTCCAAACCTCAATTTTGTAGCTTGTAATTAGATGATCTCTGAGAAAATTCCTTCCAACTCGACCACTCTATATGCTATGAGTCCAACGGCCCAATGCAGCTCTGAGGCAGAGGTTGTTTGCCTTGTACATGTCATGGACTTGTCTGGCAGTCTGGTGACGCCTGTGAATCCCTTCTCGGAATGATGCTTATTGACTATATGAATAATTGAGGGAAATGCTAAGTTTCAATTAGAGCTTAATAAAAATAAAGGTATATGTATTTTTCCTATCCAAATTCACATACCACCTGAAATCTATACACAAACCCCTTGGGTGTCTTTGGACCCCATTAAAAACCAACCCTTCTGCTCTGAGGCCTCTGATATTTTGAAGTTTCTATTATAAGGTGTGGTCCCTCCCAGTTCTGACATTCTGTGCTTGAGTGCTTCTTTCGTCCCAGGCACATAATATTGTTCCGTGACAAACTATCCCACTTGTTATTATTATTTTTTTTTTAATTTGAAAGACTGGGAGAAATTATCCCAATCCCCCTCCCCCCATTTGTTCCCACTGAAATGACTACCAAAATGACCATTAGCAGTCAGTCCCCATTACTACCACCATGAACAAAATCCATTTTCTTTTTCCTACTTATCCCTTTCCCCTGTGACCCTGAGTTCTCCCTGGCTGAGAGTTCTGGTCAGGTCCCTGAACTGGCCAGGTTTAATAATAGGCCCAAATAATATGCCTCTAGAGTAGGCCAGAAGCTTCCTGGATGGAAGAACTCTGGGACTGCTCCTTTCTCTGAATGTGAGCTCTGACTATGCCTATGGGTCCCTGTGATGCTCTATTTGCTGGGAACACTATGGTCTATGCTGGGAAGACTGTTTCCCAAGGATGCCTTCACTGGTTGTGTTAGATTGATCTATGTGATTACAGTTTTCCTGTGATAGGAGCTGTGGATTGGGGTGAAAAACTAAGAAGGCTGGATTTTCCCCAGATAGCTGTCAGACAACCCAGTCATGCATGACACCTTGAAGCTATACTGTCCCTGCTTCTCCCAACCTGGAACATACCTCACAGTAGGGTAATAATGCTGTCTAAACTCTGCACAATGGGAAAAAGTTGTTTGGTTTTTTAAAAATATTTTTAAAAAAAGGTAAACCAAGCTTATATTTCAGGGGTTTTTTGGCAACATGCTTCTATTTCCCCAAATCATGGCCTTATGTGATTGAAAATCAAGCCACAACTATTTATTGAGAGCCTACTATGAAGCTTGTAGGTGGCACAATGTAGAGAATGTAGGACTTGGACTCAAGAAGATCTGAGTTCACATCCATCTTCACAGTTAACTAGCTGTGTGACCGTGGGCAAGTCATTTAACCTTTATTTGCCTCTTTTTCCTCCTCTATAAAAGTAAGACAATGACAGCACCTACCTCCCAGAGTTTTTGTTAGCATAAGTGAAATAAGACTTTTAAAGTGCTTTAAAAACCTTAGGGAACTATATAATGCAAGCTTTTATCTTTGTTAGTGTGTACTCATGACAATATCAATATAGTTTCATGGACACTGGCGTGGGACCCAGAATACTTCATTCTTACTGGTGGAATGCAGACTAGGGGGTGCCTATCTCCATCTGCTACCTAAATTCTTAATCATTCCTCATGTTTCCTAAATGGAGCTTTGTCCAAGGTTGTGGTCTCCTGAAGACCTACAAAACTGGGAATATTCTTTGGGCATTTTCATCCAAGTACCCTCAAGACTTTCTAAAATTACCCAGAAAAGTCATAATAGAAACATATAGTCATTCTTACACTCAGCAGCTCAATCATGGAAGTCATGAATAAGTTCTTTTCTTTCTACTGGGACTATATTCAATAAAAATGACCTGGAGATGGTCACCAATGTGCCTTATCCCCTAGTACTTGGCTTTACATTTCTAATAAGCTACAATAAAACAATATATTGGATTCTGCATTTAAACACACTTGACACTTATATTACAGTGAAGTTACACAATGTATTTTTTTTTTATTAAAAAGGCATGATTTACAATAATGTAAAATGCATTAGCTCACTGGAAACAAGTGTTCCCTTCCCCAATATCCCTTCAGTGTCACAGCCCCATTTACCATTGCTCTTGAGGGCCATGAAATCTCTGCCAATTTGTCTTCTAATATGGATTGAGAGCCTTCCCATGGGACTCTGGAGTAGTTTCTCCAGTGGTATGCTAATCAGGGATGTGCTGAGCACTGCAGGAACAGTTAGAGTTACTGATGAGATGGGGGCGGGGGATAGGTGGGGAAGGCTCATCATTTCCACTGATCCCTGCCCTATTTGGAAATGCAACCACCGGAGATAGAACTAGAACATAGAAATCCAAAGCTTCAAGAGATCTCAGAGGTCTGCTACTCCAATGGAAAGCATGCCACTCCCAACATATATTATATTAGCCTTTTGTTTGGGCTTCTCCGTGTCCCTGAAATTCCCTCCCTCTTCTCTGGTTATTGAATCTCTACACATCCTTTAAGGTTCAGCTCAAATGCCACTTCTTCCAAAAGGCTTTCTGGATGCCTTGGTTGCTAATGATCACCCCTCTCTGGATTTTATATAGTCTAATATGTATCTTATGTGCTATCATATTCTACTCATGTCCTACTTTATGACCATTCTACTTCTTTTGGTCATGGGAGTGACTATATCAACCCTTACTAATAGACTGTGAGCCATGTAAGGGGTATTATGATGTAGCCTCAAAAGGACTTAGAACACAATGGAAGCTGAATCAATATTTGTCAAATGAATGAATGAATGATTGATTGATTGAATGAATGAATAGACAAACCTAGTACCTGAGACCTTCATTTTATAGACTGTGAGCCATGTGAGAAGGATTATGATGTATTCCTTAAGGTAGCCCCAAGAGGACCTAGCACACAGTAAGAGCTAATTCACTATTTGATGAATGGATGAAAGAATAAATGACCAAGTCTAATAACTAAGACCTCAGTTTCATAGATTAAGAAAACCATGACTCAGGAGGGCAAGGTCACCCAGATCCCAGGCAGATCCCAGGACTACTGACTCTCAGCCTAAGGCTTTTGGTTTGTCATCTGAGGCCTCACGCCCCTCCTTTGACTTGGGTAGCATGTAGATTTCTCAGCATCCATTCATATGCTGACTAAATGTGTTTGCTTTGCTTTCTGTGCCTATCTATGAAAGGACCAAATCATGAATGTATAAAGCTATCCCTTCCCCATAAAGATAATGACAGCTTTGTAAAAGATTTACAAAGGGCTTTTCACATATTATTTGATTTGATGCTCACAACCCTGTACAATAGCTACGATTACAGCTCAGAGACATTAAGTGCCTTGCTCATGGTCACACAGCTAAAGTACTTAACATAGGTTTTGAATCCAGATTCACATAGTTTTATCTACTGTTATGAAAGATTTACACACTGAATTGGGTGTGCACCCCACTTCTTGGGCATATCTTCTAGTGGCATTGCAGGACATAATGCACATTGACAATACCCTTTGAAGAATGAACAAAAGACACCTGTAGCTAACCTTAGCTCTTATCCTGCTAGGATTAGATATTATCCTGTTGATGGACATTAATAATGTCATAGATTAAATTATCCATTTGACTGGACTTGTCATAGGACCATATTATTTTTTTTTGGTTTTAGAACTGGAAAGGACCTGTGAGACTAATGTAGTGGTCATCCTGACCAGCATTCTCATTTCCCAATTGGGGAGTTGGAAGTACATAAAGGGAAGTGATCATAAGGTGGTTTGTAGCATAGGGAAAGATTTGATTGACTATTTCCTGACTTCCAAACTAGAGTCCCTCATTGTACTGTACTAGCTGCTTTGCAGAATACCATAGGAGCATAGATTTAGAGCTGGACGGAAAGTTAGAGGCCATCTGGTCTAACACCCTCACTTTATACATCAGGAAACTGAGCCCCAGAGAGGGGAATTCACCTGCTCGAGATAAGATGAGAGTAAGAGGCAGAAGTGGAGTTTATACCTGGGTGCTCTGACTCCAGATCCATTGCTTTTCCCCTGTACCATGCTTCCTTTCCTAGAAAATTCCCCCTGAAATTTTTCAGAAGAGGAAAATGAGACCTACGGATGTGAAATGATTGCCCACGATTACCCAGTCAGTAAGTGGCAGAGCTAGAATTTAAATCAGGCTTTGTGACTCCCATTCCAATGTTTCAACCTAATCCTTAACTCCTCTTTCCCTGACATTGGACTGGGGGGGAGGGGAGAGGAGGGGATTGTCAAGCACACAGTAGGTGCTTAATAAGTGCTCAAAATCTTGACTTAACAAGGATAAACAATGAAAGGAAATCAAACAAAAGAGCTCTTTTCATTGCAAGCTAGTTTGCTTCTCAGTGAGTGTGTACTGAAATTGATTAGCCCTGCATCTACTAGAGATTCGGGTGATGACATTTTATGAGCAAATGGGGCCTTATTTAATTAAGCACACGTAGAGCCTGGAACACTGTGGCCCGGTCACTCACTGCCTCTCCCTATAGGCTTCCTACAGCTGCTCATACCCTGGGATTGGCTGTAGCCCTAAGACAACACAGGCTAGAGTCCTGAAACTACCAGGGTCAGAATATTGACTCAGCATCAGGTGAACTTAATGTTGGTATTACCTTTGCTGCAGGCCAGTCCCTAACTCTCAGTCTTGTTCCCATCCTTAGCTCTGTCCAGCAGATCATGTATGCAGTCTTGGGTCCGATTCAGGGCAATACATTTTAAGAGAAAAACTGACAGGATGAATAATTCTGAAGGAAGATAACCAGGGTGGTGAAAGTACTCAAAATTCATATTTTATGAGACTTATTTGAAGGAACTGGGTATATTTATCCCCAGGAAGAGAAAATGTATATGGACATGAGAGATGTCTTCAAAGAGCTCAAAGACCAGGACCTTGATTCAAATTCCACCCCAAATAGTTTCTACCTTTGTGACTTCAACCCCACCTCTTGGCCTCAGTTTCCTTCTCTTTAAAGTAAGGATTGAGACCTGTGAGGTCTCTTCCAGCTCTGGTTCTAGGATTCTTTTACTGTCTTGTGAAAGAGGAATTACTTATTCTGAGTGGCCCTAAAAGACAGACCTAGGGCAGAAAGAAGGAAGCCATACTGGAGGTAAATTTAATGTCAATCTTTAAGAACTTTCTTTCTGACAATGGAATGATATGGAAGTGTGGTTCAAGAAAGATTGAATGACCACTGGTCTAGGATGCTGGGGAGGGGGGCTCCTGAACTTAGAGAAAGAAAGAGCTTGGTATGGATGCCCTGAGCCCCTTATTGCTCTGAGAGTCTATGATCTCACTGGAACCTTAAAGCAGTCTACAGCTGTGTCTATACACACACTAGTATGGGGGTGGGTGAGGGGTGGAAACATGGAAAGAGGATTTCCATCCAAAGCAGATTTGTAATTAGCTCCTAATAGGCTCTTTTCAGAATAATCAGTAGTTTGATTCAATTAAGCATGTTATGTTTTTCAGACCAGGTTGTGAGTGTAACCACAGACAAAGATTTCGGAGTCTGGCAACAGACAAACTGAGTCACTACCCCTCCCACCTTCCCAGCCCTTGACTTGGGCAGTGAGATTGGTAAGGAGTACATTGGTTCTTAGGCACTAAATTTAAGCCTGACAGCACTTTAAGCATCCAACTTAAAATCAGAGAAATTGGGGGATTGAAATGGAAAGTGGAAATTAGCATTTGAGTGTGCCATGTACCCTTCTCCAGCTGAACCCCTTGAATTAAAAAAACAAAGTCCTTATCTAAATCTTAGGCATGTCACTTAATGGAAGCTACTCTTCTGCCTCCTTCAGGTTACCACTAGGCCCTTCATCTTAGCCACCTCTATGGAATGCCTTGAAGGACTTTTGGACAAAGGACTTTGTAGCTAATTAGCCAGCTAGTTATCGAGAAAAGTTGCTGAAATCTCAGTCCTCGGAAATACTGTTCCCTAGACCCACATATATCCCTTTTCATAGGCTGTTTCCCTTTCACAGCTGGTGGGGGTGGGACACAGGAAATCACTGCTGAAAATGTCATTTCAAATCCCACACTGGCATTCCTTAGGAGCAGAAGGGACTCAGCTACTTACTTGTCACTCTAAGGATTTACTCATCTAATGGGGAATTGTGTATATTTGAGGTGGAGGATTTGGATTTATGGTGTAAGCTCAGCCCATCTTGAATCTCCCACAAATCCAAGGCTCTCTAGTAGAAATTTTGTGTTTCCAGAAAGCCTCACTGATCTGTTAACAGGATTTAGATTTGGAATATGTTTGTTACAACTGTGGATTTTTTTGGGGGGGGTAATGAAATAAATGTATTTTCCTTAAGGTACAGCTGTTTGCCTTTTCCAGACTTCTTTGAGGGGTCCAAAGAGGCTCAGCTGCTTAAAGATTATGCATGGAAAAGGTAGAGGGATCTAGAAGTGTCCTAATAATGCCCAGTATTCTTCAAGGTTCTACTAGAGGTGGTGGCTTCAGAATGTAACAACAGAATGGTATTGTATTTCAGCCAGGGACAACCATGTTTAACAGATACAAATATACTCTGTGTGTTGTGTATATGGATGTGTATTGTATTGTGGGTGTTGTGTTATGTCTCTCTTACACACACATGTAGAGAATAGCATGAATAGTGAGTCAAGGAGAGACATATAGGCATTTGAGTTTTGTTATATTCATTTTCACAGAATTGTGGCATAGGGGAAAGTACCATAGATTTAATGTCAGAAATCTTAGCCCTTATCCCTGTTCTGGGCTTCCTGGCCATGTGGCCTTGGGCAGCTTACTTCTTTGTTCCTCAATTTCATCCTCTCTAAAATGGGGGATAGAATAAAAGCCTTTCCATCTTTAGATCCTATATTTCAGAAGTCTACATGTACCCTAGGCCATTTTTGCTTGAGGTGAGAGGAGATGCTTCCGATGTTCCTTCCAGTTTTGATATTCTAGGACTCTTTAGAGCAAAGAGTTCTTAATCTTCTGTGTGTCATGTATCCCTTTAGCAGCCTAATTAAACCACTTTCAGAATAAGGCTTTTAAATCTACAAGATAAAACACCAAAGAAATAAATTATATTGAAATAAAGATGTAGTTTTTTTCCCATCCAAGTTCATGAACCCCCTGGAAACTATCCGTAGACACCCCCACCCTAGTTAAAAAAGCTCTTGCTCTATTGTCTCTCAAAACACAAAGCCTTGATGAAAAGCTTTATATAGTGCTGGGTATCTGTGGCACAGTTGTGAATCATGCCCCTTCCCCCCAGTACCACTTCTATGTACGCTGAAAGTATAATAGGTGCCTTCCCTACCCCCAGCCTTGAAGTACACTCATCATCATTCCTGGTGACCACATGGAAGCTGAGGAAATGGAGGAAGGGAAGCCCTTATGAATGAAAGAGCAACCTGGGACAGGGAGGTTGGGCTAACCTGACAGGGAGGTGTGGAGATATGAAGTATCTCACCTCTATGCCTCTTACCTCCATTTTCTTTCTTTCTTTTTTTTTTTTCTTTTTTGCTTTTTGGAGGGCAATAGGGGTTAAGTAACTTGCCCAAGGTCACATGGCTAGGTTTTTGTTTGTGTGGTTAAGCGTCTGAGGCCAGATCCGAACTCAGGTCCTTCTGACTCCAGGGCCAGCCCTCTACTCACTGCACCACCTAGCCTCCCCTCATACCTCCATTTTCAATGCCAAACCTAACTCATTGGTTAGCTGTGAGGTTTAAATCACATTTAGTATGTAAAATGCTATGTAAACCTTAACTAAGGCACCATCGCAGTGCCAGCTCTAATTATAAGAATGATTTTTCTTCTTATATAATTATTTTACTATCCCTAGCAGCCCCTACTGTCCTGTCCCCCCAGATTCCCATTTTCTTCAGGAATCCCCTCTTTTGTTTCTCTCCTGGGAACTCGCCATCTCAAACACTGTTCAGGAAAACTGCTCACCCTTGCCTTTTATCTCTTAAAAACTGTACTTAGAAAAATACATCAAAGGCCCAATCCTAGCATCACAATGATGTTTCAGGACAGATTAAAAATTCAGAGTGATCACAGCAGAAGAGCCGGGCTCATTATTTTCTCTGTGAAAGCCTTTTCTCTTTCTCCGTTCGTGTGTGTGTGTGTGTGTGTGTGTGTGTGTGTGTGTGTGTGTGTGTGTGTGTGTGTGTGTGTGTGTGTGTTCATTTCCCCCCTTCCTTTCCTTCTCTTTCCCTTTCAAATCGGGGTTAAGACTTTTCCAGTCAGTCATGTTAATTTCCTTCCCCAGCTCAGACAGCTAATGAGGGGTGCGTGGGCGAGTGTCTCCAGCAGCATCCGAGCCGTTTCACATGGAGGCTGACATGTGACAGGCGCGCCGCACCCCCAGCCTCAGGCCGAGCCCCCCGCTCCCCACACCCCCTTCCCGGTGGCCGATCCCTCCCGAAGGGGCGGGGGAAGAATGAGGGGCCCTTCTCCGCTGCAGACCCCTCGCCACATTGCCACGCTAGCCCGAGGAGCCCCCACCCCTCAAGGATGGAGGGGGAAAGGATGACAGTCTCCCCCCAGGCCCCATGGGGATGGGCAGGATGACAGCCCCCATTCCACCTCCTTCGTCTGCTCCTGCGCGCCCCATCCTCCAGGTCTGGGGGTGGAACTGAGACGCCTTCCCTCCTCAAGTCTAGACCCTTCTCCCCAAGAACTCAGTCCCTCCACCACAAACAATCTTGCTCTGGAGGTTAAATCGATACATTATCCCTCTAATTAGTCGCTTGCTCTGACTGTATGGCTTTTACGGTAAAAAGCCGACAGAATTACCTCTTTCCTCTGACTTCCCACTGAGCCAGGAGAGTGGGGCGGGGAAGGGAAGGGTAGAAAGATATCCAGCCATAATTCTTTGTTGAACAAACATAGAGTATGTGGCCCGGGCTGGGGATACAGGATGGGCTTTTCGTCTCTCCTTTGTGAAGACAGTGCCAGGGAACAAGATGCACATGGGTGTTACACATGGAGGTTCTGAGGTCCAGGCCAGGACATTGTGTTTGGACTTGGAGTCGGAAAGTCCGGGTGTGAATCCCAAGCTTACATACTTAGGATCAGTGAGACCATATGATCATCAATTTAGAGCTCGAAAGAAACTCAGAGGCCATCTAATCCCTATCTCCCCATTATACAGATGAGGAAACAGATACAGAGAACGGTTGTGTGATTTGCCCGAAGTCCCACAAATAGTAAGTGAAAGAGGCGGGATTGGAACCCAGGCCCTTTGACTCCAAAGCTATATGTTGTTTTTCATTTCTGTATTTGTATGCTCAGTGCCTACCATGGTGCTCCTTGCATAGTAAGTACTTGATAAATGCTTGATTGATTAATATTCATTCATAGCCCAAAATCTATGTGCTGAGCTTATAAATTAATAATTCAATAGAAACCTTGGCAAATCACTTTACCTCCTGGAAACTCAGGTCCCAAGTTGTAAAATGGGGAGGGTGATATTTACTAGGCACCTAGGTGAAAAAGTTGATATTATATTAGACTTGTAGTCAGGAAGACCTGAGTTCAAATCTTGCATCGGACACTAGTTCTGTGACCCTGGGCAAGTCATCTGTGCTTCTGTTTCCTCATCTGTAAAATGAGAATAATAAAAGCCCCTTTCTCACAAGATTATTGTGAGGGTACAATACTCTGTAACCTATAAAGTGCTTTATAGATGTTCACTATTATTATGATTGCTCCCTTATAGGAGTGTTATGAAGAAAATACTTTGAAGGCAGTAGTGTGAGCTCTCATTGTCAGAACCCACTTTTAAATAAATAGCAGAAATATTTAGAGGTAGCTTGGTGTAGTGATAGAAGGCAGGTCTCAGACCCAGGAAGACCTGGGCTCAGGCCTTACTTCTGACACATACTGGCTGTGTGACCCCAGGCAAATTAATTTAGCTAAGACTATAAATTGCAGAAAGGGTGCCCACCCCCATGGGTAAGAGGAATTTCTTCATTCTGGGAGCTCTGTATACTAATGAGGTCCAGGACCTTCCCATAACCTACTAAAAAATACCAACAATCTGATACCTGTACAATCCTCTATTCTTATAACATGCTTTTTCTCACTTTATACTATTTAGACCCCCAATTTATAGATAAGGAAACAGAGGAAAGGAGAAAGTAAGAGATTTTCCCAAATTCACTCAATGAGTTCTTGGCATGGCTTGGATTGAACCCAGGTTTCTTGACTCCTAGGTCCGAGTTCTATGCCTGTGGACTTCACTGCCAACCTGGGAGTATACTGATGGGCTTCTCCATAAGCAGCACCCCCACAGAAATCTAAATTGGAATCTTGGGGTCCTAGGACAGGATGTCCACAAGGGCATCTGGCCTTTGTAAACTGGTCAGAAAGGCCCATGGTGAGGAAGGAAGGCTTTTTCTTCTGGGGTTCTCCTGTCTATAAAGCAGGAACACTGCTTCAGAGTAGGAAAGCCAACTTCCAATTTAAGGACTCTCCTCACTGATCTGAAGGCCATGAACCAAAGGCTCAAATCATCTGTTCCAGCCTATAGGCAAAGAATGTCTCAGTCTTTCAGGGTCTTTTCTTTTTATTTTATATTTATTTATAAAATTAATGGAATAAAGCAAACATTTCCATAACATAGTACATATAATAAAAAAGATGACTGCACATGAAACTTAAAATTTGTTGTGTACAACTTGCTATTCCTTTTAAATATATAATAAAGTCATCATGCACATTTTTCCCTTCCCTTCCCTCCCCCTATCCTAGAGATGGCTACCATCTTTCCTTTAAAGTCTTCAGAGGTGGGCACTTCACATCTCCCCTCCAGTTCCTTCACTGAAGGGAGAGGAGTGTGTGTGTGTGTGTGTGTGTGTGTGTGTGTGTGTGTGTGTGTGTGTGTGTGTAGAAGCAATGGTTTCTAAACTTGTTATCTCTGCAACAAATCTGTGCAAAAATGAGTCACTTGGTAGAGATGTTTTGACTGTTTTGACTCAGACTCATAGAATCCCCAAAGTGAGAGGGATGTCAAAGGTTATCCAGGATCTAGCACTTATTAGCTATGTAATACTGGGCAAATCACTGCCCTTCTGTCAAATGGAAATGCTAGCACTTGTACTTCCTATCTCAGGGAATAGTTGTGAGCAAAAAACACTTTTATTAATCTTTTTATGTGTTAAAGAAATATGAGCTGCTATCATCATCATCATCATCATCATCTAGTTCAACCCTTCACCCAGTGCAGACTTCCCCTTTACAGTATCTCTGATAGTCACCTCCATACTGATTATAGGTCTGCAGTGATAGGGAACTTACTACCCCATGAAATCAGTCAATTACATTGTTGGATATTTCTGATTTTTCTTTTTTTGGTATTCAAGTAAAATCTGTCCCCTTAAACCTCTTCCCATTGTGTCTAGTTCTGTCCTCTGAGACCAAACATCACAAATCTGTTCCTTCTTCTGTATAAGAGCCCTTAAAATATTTTGAAAACCAATTGTATCTCTGCATCTCTGTTCTTCTCCAGTTAAAATAGCCAGGGTTTCTTCAAATGATCCTAATAGTCATGGCATGGATTCTTATCTTGGTCACTCTCTTCTGGATGTACCTTGGCTTGGCAATGTCTTTCTTAAAATGCAAGGCCCTGAACTGGACATAAGACTACAACTATGTATTACCAGAATTAGGGATGCAGGACAGCTGAGCTGTCAGAGGAATAAGGCATCAGGCAAGGACTACTAATAGGCCTAGGGAGGGTATTAGTCCCTATACTACAGTGAGGCTTCCTGCAGGCCACAGATAAAAGAAAAGGCAGGAGGTGGGGGAGGGTGACTCTAGGGTGGTGTTTCTTAGCTAACTCTTGTGTGTGCTATGACTATAGACTTGATTGTATTGGAAAGGAGATAATAAAAATAGCCAGTATTTGTATAACCCTATGAGGTTTGCAAAGTGCTTTTCATATTATCTCATTTGATCCTTATAGGCCTTCTTTTATGTAGTGCTATTATTATCCCTATTTTATAGATTAGGAAACTGAGGCAGAGAGAGGTTATATCACTTGCCTAACTAGAATGTTTCTGAGGCAGGATTTGAACTCGATGATTTCCTACCTCCTAGTCCACACCATGGAAATCAGATGGACCCTCATAATAGTAGCTGCAGTTTGGTAGCTGAGGTGGCTTTCCTTATGTTTGTGTTTGCTCAGGTTGGAGGTGCCTCAGGCTGTCCTGGGAGCCTCTCCAGGTCTTGGGCAGAGGCCTGTACATGACTGGAATGGTTGTGCTGACGCCCACAGGGTCACCAATGGGACAGCACCTTCTGAGCACTTTCCTGTTTTTTCAGGTATGTCTTATGCTGGAGCCTAAGAGGCAATGTGTTATAGTGAAAAGAAGAGTGCATCGAAGGTCATAATTCTGTGACAGGCTTTCAGAATGGGAAGGGGGCCCAGACACTAGCCAGTCCAAGAACCCCTTACAGCAGTGCCATGAAGTAGTCATGCAGCCTTTTCTCACAGACTTCCTGTGAGGAGAAGCCTGCCACTGCCTGAGATGGTCCTAATTGTTAGGGACTTCCCCTCCCCCTCCTATCAAAGTGAAATTTTCTTCTTTGCAACTGGCCCTCATCATTCCTGGTTCTGACTTCTGGGGCCAAACAGAACAAACAGACCCTTTCTTCTAATTGGCAGCCTTTCAGTTACTCTGAAAAAGCCCTGTTGTCTAACCCAAGTTTTGTATGCTTCAGCCAACTATCCCCAGTTCTTTCAATTGACCCTCATATGACATTATCTTGATGGAGGCTCCTTGCCCTCCTGCTTACCCACCTCCCCCCAATGCTCTTCAGCTTGTCCATATACTTCTGAAAATGTGGAGCCCAGAGCTGCAGAATGGAGCAAGACTCTCTTTTGCACATTCTGGACATTACCTACCTCTTAAGCAGCCCAGGATTGCGTTGACTTCTTTCTGGGTGCCCATATCTCACTGTTGACTCATACTCAACTTAATGGTTTGCTAAAACTCCCAGGTCTTTTGCTATAGGGAAATGGCATCTAGCCCTGCCTCACCCATCTCATACTTCAGAAGCTTATTCTTTGAAGAATAATGTAGGATTTCACAGAGGCCCTTGGCTTGAGTCTAGGTTCTGCTATTGACCAGTACTGGGACCTTGGGCAAATCATTTGAATTTTTGTAGCTTCCATTTCTGCAAACATAAAATGAGGGATTTAGACTATATTAGATAGTCATTAATGCCCTTCCATTGCCTACTATATCCTAAGCTATGCAAAGCTTGGATACTGAAACGAAAGTGAGATAGACCCTGCCCTCATGGAGTTTATGTCCTACCAGCCTTCTGACTACAAATAGTTTGGGGGCAAGAGGTCTTGTCTTATTCACTGGGTAGGTAGAGAATGAACCCCAGTGGGTGACACATTTGACTTTAGGCCTCTAGCTCATTTGAAAAATCTCTGGGAAAGAGAAGACCCTGAAATCAGTAATTTACCTTTCTCGGTGAAAACCTTGAGAGATGAGAGAGAGAGAGACAGAGAGAGAGATACACAGAGATAGAGAGAGAGAGAGACAGAGAGACAGAGAGAGAGAGACAGAGAGAGAGAGACAGAGAGACAGAGAGACAGAGACAGAGAGACAGAGACAGAGAGAGAGAGAGAGAGACAGCGAGAGAGAGAGGAGAGAGGGAGAGAGGGAGAGAGGGAGAGAGAGAGAGAGAGAGAGAGAGAGAGAGAGAGAGAGAGAGAGAGAGGAAAGAGCTGGGGATTATGGGAGTTACCCTTTAGACTTTCTAGGAAGAGAACATGAATACGTGTAGGAAGAAACTGAGGAAAGATTGGGGCACTGACTGAGATGTACAATCCAGATCTCCAGTTACTCCTTAGCAGCTGACACCAGGGAAGGTGGCCAACCAGCAGCAGCCTGGTGTGGGTAGGCGGTTAACCTCACTCTACTTCACTCCAATAGATGTAGGCAGGATGCCCATGTCCTTGCAAGTGTGGGCCAAGTTCCCCCAAGCACATGTAAAGAGGCCAGATCACATATTCCTACAAAACAGAGGAGGAAAAGAAGAGACGTAGGAGGAGGAATAGGCCTCCTACAATCTGGGAAGCAGGTCATTGAGCTATGGGATTAAGAGAATTTCTCAATCAAAGGCAACAACCTCTTTTTTCTCTCTGATGTTACCTGTAGATAAAAGTGGGTGAGAACATAGGCCTCTGGACTGGTATTCCCAAAATGGCCCATATGCTCTGGCTAAACACGTGAATGTTCAGGAAGGAGGAAGGGCAAGATAGATAGATGGAGGCCTCCTTGTGACATAGCACATCTCTGAGGAACCTACTTACCTGTGTTTACATCTATCTATGCTACTCTATTTTGTGTGTTTCTGGAAAGCCTTCTGTGTTGGGCAGTATTCTAACCTGTGTGATCACTTAGATACAGAAAACACTAATTGGGGCAGCTAGGTGGCACAGTGAATACAGCACTGGCCCAGGAATCAGGAAGACCTGGGTTCAGATGCGGCCTCAGACACTTGACACACTTACTAGCTATGTGACCTTGAGCAAGTCACTTAACCCCAATTGCCCTGCCTTCCCTCCTCCCAAACAAAACAAACAAACAAAAAAAACAAACAAAAAAACACAAAAAACAAACACTAATGGACTGCGTGTGGTGGTGATTGTCAAAAGGTCAATGTACATATACATATATGCATACATAGATATACATATATGTGAAAATAAAAGGGAAGAACTGAGTAGTATATATACACACATACATATGTATGTATGTACATGTCCTCTCACTAAAGCACAACCAGATCGATCCTTTACCAGTATTAAGTATGTATGTAAGTAACAGGGGGAAGCTGAGTAGCACAGACAAGAAGGGGCATTTGCCCAAATTCATACAGTAAGTGGGAAACTGAACTAAATTATTTGTAACCTAACAGAAGTTTTCACAAAATTTCCCCTAAATAACTAATTTCCCTAGGACACAGATTTTAATTCATTTGATCTCCCTGTTCTCCTTCACTATCTCTTCCCTACAAGCTACAATCAAAAATAATCTTCCTAGAACAGTCCTGACCATGTCATACCCATACTCCAAAACCTGCAATGGATTACTATTGTTTCTTACATGGAGTATAAACTTCTGATCCTGACATTCAAGGCCCTCTACATTTTGACTCCAACTTATAATTCTCAACCAAGTTGAGAAATAATTTCACAATGGTCCCTTTTAAGGACTCTATATTCCACCCCAAATCACCTACTACCTGTTCCCTGAACTTGACATTTCATTTACCACCTCTGTGCATTTGTATAAGCTGTACCCAAGTCTGGAATGCCCTCATAACCAACTTGTCAGCCCCAAGTTCACTTACTCTGTGGAAACTTTCTTTGATCTCCTGTTCAATTGTTAATGATTTCCCCCCTCCTCAAATCACTTTGTATTGACTTATTGAAATGGGGTATTCATTCTCCCTAGAAAATGTAACCTCCTCAAAGACCAAGGATACTTAATTTTTATCTCTGTGTCCTCTTGAGTCTGAAACAATTTCTTACACATAATAGGACATTGATAAATGTTTATTGGATCAGAATAACAGAATTCCATTTACAGACACCTTTGCTAGGGGTATAATTATAATTGTATAAAGTTATAAAGTGAGGCTTACCATTATGTTAATGATTCTCCATTGGGCCCCTCTATTCCACCTAGCTTTGTAAAGTGGAGCTGCTAAACCTATTACCCAGTCACAATTTCATTTATTCCCTCTGAATTTCTTCTCTCCACTAGGATATAAATTTGCATGTGAGAATCTGTTTATGTATTCACAACATACGTCTTAGACATATATTATAGA
The DNA here is from genome assembly GCA_011680675.1 of Gymnobelideus leadbeateri. NCBI lineage: Eukaryota > Metazoa > Chordata > Mammalia > Diprotodontia > Petauridae > Gymnobelideus > Gymnobelideus leadbeateri. Next base: position 284,460 of record WOXC01003194.1, read on the forward strand.
TGGACAATGAGCTGGTCTGAGCTGATCTGGGAAGAGAGTGGGATCACATTTGAGAAATTACACACTTCTTTGCTGATCCCAGACTGTTCACTGCTTCAAAAGCTCATCTCTTTAACACTGATATTCTATTTAATGCCAATAGGACATGGCTATGAGTCATGGAACAATATGATCTTAGAGGAATCAAAATTGCAGGTGACCTGAAGGGCAGTGGAAAGACTCATAGTGGGTGTAAGCAAGCTATGACATATTACTATAATGCCTTATGCTTGAGAGATAAAAGACATTATCAGGGACATGCATGATCGGAAAAGGGGTCCAGCCATGTAGCCAGAATAAAAGAAAGCAAATGGACAGCTCCAGTGCTATCATCCTTGAAATAGTATAGCCAGGGGAAGGTCGCTAGGGAAGAGCCATCAAAAAACTTATACAAGATTCTCAGAGGATGGGGAACAGGACGTAGGTGGGAGGAATAGCCTAGCCTTTGAGATAATAGATCCAACTCAATGTTATTTTCCTTCTTTTCCCCCATGGTGTATGCCTCTGTTCTAATTGTGGAGAAAAGAGACCAGAAATAAAATCCTTTCTATAAAATCTCAGTTCCATTTTCTTAGAATTCCAAGTAAGTGAATTATGGAAACTAGTCCAGTGAACTATGGACACTAGTCTGGATAAAAGGATAAGGCAACAAGCTTGGAAAATACCATTGTCCTTCCTAATTCCTCTTCCTTGGGTTACTAGGAAAAGCATCTTTCTTCAGTATCAGCTGGGTTATCCATTGGAAACAATGATCTCCAAAGGATCTGACCATCTCCTTCTTAAGAATGTGTCCTCTAACTAAAGCACAACCAGGTAGATCCTTTACCAGTATAAATTTTCAGAGAGACACAGACCTTTGTATCTGGAGTTGAGATTCCTCTGGATCCTATCATCAGAGGTTTTCAGGAACAGGCTAGCTAATAGGACTATAGATTTAAAGCTGAGAGACCATCTATATCATTTTGAAGAACTCATGGTTTTTAAGGATAAGGGAACTGAGAAAGTGAAGAGTTCAGTTATTTGTTCAAGATCAGACAGGTCATAAGTAAGCTGTACAGCTAGACTTCGAACTTAAGTCCTACCACTTCTTGATCCAGGAATCTTTCTACTATACTGTGCTAAGAGCCACTTCTCAAAGATGTTATAGAGGAATCTCCTAAATGTCAGTCAGTAAACATTCATTAAGTACTTACTGTGTGCTTACTATAGAAGGTGGTATTTAAACTGGGATTTGAAGGAAGCCAAGGAAGGAGAAAGAGAGAAAGAGAAGGGGAGAGAGAGAGAGAGAGAGAGAGAGAGAGAGAGAGAGAGAGAGAGAGAGAGAGAGAGAGAATATGAAGATTCCAGGCATAGGAGTCAGTGAAAATACACAGTTGGGAAATGGAGCATTTTGTGGTGCAAGGAGTAGCAAAGAGGTCAGTGCCAATGGATCATAGTATGGGGAAGGAGGGGGAAGAAGAAAAGTATAATTAAAATGAGAAAGGAAGGAGAGAGGTCAGGTTATGAAAGGCTTTAAATACCGAACAGGGGTTTTATTTATGAGCCTAGAGGTGATAGGGAGCCAATAGACTTTACTGGAGAAGCAAACTGTTCTATACAATCTTTCAGGCTAACTTCTAGCTCTAAAATTCTGTGACATCCTCTATACTGTTCTCAGTCAACGCTGAGAATGAGCCATACTGACCCATTTGGGCTCCTCGACTCAGCCCCGGCTTATGTTGAACAGCATGGATTTATTAGATGGCCTGTAGTTCAAAGTGTGGTCCCTAGCCACAGTCCTGTCTGGGAATGCATTCTCTCATTACCTTCCCTCTACAGTACCCAGCAAGCCAATTTTGGCTTTTCAACAAATGATTGATCCTAGAATGCCTGAACTGATGGAGACCTCAGTGACCATCAAGTTCAACTTCAGTCATTTTGGAACACTCTCCTCATAATATCCCTAACAGGGGGAGTCATCCAATCTCTGTGTGAGCTCTTTCTTTGATGGGGAGTTCACCATCTACAATCTGTTCTATTACTGGACAAGTTTAATTGTTATGAAATTATTCCTTATATTAATCTAAAACATGCCACTCTGTAACTGCTGCCCTCTGTTCCTAGTTCTTTCCTTCGTAGATAAGTACAATAAGTCTGTTCTTTCTTCTACTGAAGCCTTGTCAAATAGTTCGAAGTCAGAAATAGCATAATTTTGTCAGTGGATCTGACATTAAAGATATATTACTGTTTGCTTTGCTTCTGTATCCCAAGGATCATGGGACCTTTCTAATATGACTTGCAACTGTAATTTCCCATACATGTTGTTTCCTCTGTTAGAAAATGAATTCCTTGGGGGCAGCTAGGTGACACAGTGAGTAGAGCACTGGCCCTGGAGTCAGGAGGACCCAAGTTCAAATCTGGCCTCAGACACTTAACACAAAAACTAGCCATGTGACCTTGGGCAAGTCGCTTAACCCCAATCGCCCTCCAAAAGGAAAAAAAAATGAGTTCATTGGGAAAGGAGAAGATCTGCTCTTCTATTTGTATCCCCAACACTTAATTGTAGAAGTAAACGCTTAATAAATGCTTTTGTTCATTCATCTACCTAACAATCCTTCCAATATCTGAAAACAGCAATTATGCCTCCTGCTCTCACCACTAAACCCACACTTTTGAGTAAATATCCCTAATTCTTTCTACTGGGGTGGGGGGGCAGTTTGCTGGTATTAAAAATCTGCAATATACAATGCGCTTTACTCAATGATGGGAAGAAAGATAAGTGAGACATGGCTCCTGTCCTTGGAGAGCCAACAGCATAGCAGGAGAGGATTTTTTTTAGAGGGGGAACGCAAGGCAATTGGGGTTGAGTGACTTGCCCAAGGTCACGCAGTTACAAAATATCAAGTATCTGAAGATGGATTTAAACTCAGGTCGTCTTAACTCCATGGTTAGTGCTCTATTCACTCTATTTACCGAGCTGCCCCAGTAGGAGAGGATTTAAAAAACATACTTAAAAATGTATGTATACAATGCAAATTAATCATGGTGAGAACATAAGATGAATATAAAGTACTATAACATATACCAGAACGAAATTACTTCCTATTATGTAGTCAGGGAAAACTTAGAAGTGACATTTGATCTGGGTCTTAAATAAAGATGGGAAAAACTCCATCAGGAGGTGATGTGAGAAGGTGATCGAATAATCTCTCCCTTCCTCAAGTTTCTCCTCATTCCAGTCTGTCCTCTACAACTCTAAAGTGATTTTCCTAAAGTTTAATTGTGGCCAAGGGACTCTCTCCTCCCTCCCCACAAAAGAAAGCAAATATTCAGTGACTTCCCATTAACTCTTGGATAAAACCAGCACTCAAATGTTTGTTGAAGCCCAGTAGTGGGAAATACCTGTAATTCCTGCCATTGGGGGTGGCTGGGGCTGGTGGATTGCTTGAGTCAGACAGTTCTGAGCTGCAGTCGGGCTAAAACTGCAGTTTGGCACATATTATGTGCTTAATAAATGTTTAATTCCAGTGCTAGGAAATAAAAAAATATGAGCAAGTCATGAAGGTGGGAAAGTCAATTCACTTTTCTGAGTCTTAGTTTCTGCATTCATAAAATGGAGATAAGATCCCCTATTCCAATCCTACCTCTTAGGAGAGTATAAGGATAACAGTAGATAACTGATGGAATCTTCATTCTCTTTGAGTGAAAGCATGACCACATTGCATTTAATTCTCATTTATTTCTTGCTAGTTTGTTTGGACACTTAAGGACTTCTTGTGAGCTTGGGGAGGCAATAGGGCCTGATGGAAAGGAAGGGAACATCTGAGGGCAGATCTCCTTATCAGCAATAGCTCAGTACTATGGCTGAGGGTGCTTATTTCTCATGGCTTGATGAATGATGGAAGAAATTACTAAAGCTTGAAATCATTCCAATACTGGTCCTACAATACTTTTTTTTCCTCTTTTTCCTTAGGATTTTGTTTTCCCATCTGTCAAATGGAAGGTTAAATTGCAGCCTCCTTCCAAGAGTTGTGTTATAAGTTCTAGCGATTCCTTTAAATAAAATCACAAAGATGATAGCAATAACCATGATTTAAATTTATATAAGGTCTGAAAGTTGCAGAATGCTTTTCAGACCTTATCACCTTTGATTTACACAATGACCCTGTGAAGCAGGTAGTGATGACATTAATTAACCTATTTTATAAATAAGGAAACTGAGGCCCAGAGGGATTCATCAATTTACTAAAATTTACAGGACTATTAAGTGAAACTTTGGGAACATGACTTCATCATTTTTTTTTTGCTTTTTGGAGGGCAATTGGGGTTAAGTAACTTGCCCAAGGTCACACAGCTAGGTTTTTGTTTGTGTTAAGTGTTGGAGGCCAGAACCGAACTCAGGTCCTTCTGACTCCAGGGCCAGTGCTCTATTCACTTCGACACCTAGCCACCCCAACTTCATCATTTTTTATATTCTGATCTATGAAACTATGATGGAACCCAGCTACCCAATTCTAGGTCTTGTCCTAACTCTCTGCTTTTTCTCCCAAGGAACAGAGGAACCTTCTGTCTTGTGGTCCAGGCACCAGGTCATCAACACACAGATGCACATATTGACTCCAGGCAGTTGCTAATTGACCTGCTGTTCCCCAAAAAGAGTGGAATACCCCACACTGGGGCACTTATATAAAAGCAGGATAATTCCCACTTCCCCCAACTTTTCTCTGGGCTCCAGGGAAGTTCTGAACATCAACCAGTACAGTGTCTGCCTAATGGTACCCTTCTTTTACTTGTTTCCAATGAAGAATGGGGGTTGAGCTGTGAGAAGGATGATAGGAACTCAAATCTCCTGGTTGTTGCCCATTCCCTTGACTAAATAGTCTTTGGCCAAGTCCTGTCTCCTTAAAATTTGGTCTTTCTTTGCTCCTTCTAAACAAAATGAGCTCCTAACAGCCTGATTTAACATGAATCCATTGCAATCTGGATTTGGTTGGCTAATTGCTGGAGGCATGTCCCCTTCAAAGTCTTAAATATTTATTTTGTTAGAATCATAGAATGGCAAGGGAAGGAAAGAAGGAAGGAAGGAAGGAAGGAAGGAAGGAAGGAAGGAAGGAAGGAAGGAAGGAAGGAAGGAAGGAAGGAAACATTTGTTAATCAACTATTATATGCCAAGCACTGTGCTAAGTGCTTTACAAATATTATTTGATCTGATCCTTACAACCCTGTGAGGTAAGAGCTAGTATAACACCGTGAAGCATTACTCTGTCATTTTACAGCTGAGGAAAATGAGACACAGAGGTGGAGTGACTTACCCAGGAGTATTACACATCTAGTAAGTGTTCAAAGCCAACTTTGAACTCAGATCTTCCTGACTGTTGTCCCAGCACTCAACCCATTCATTTAATTAATGGTGGAACTGAAGCCCATAGAAGAAAAACCAGAAGGTTCTATTGCAAAGTCAAGGCTAAAATCCAACTCCTTTGCCCACTATAACCCTGGTTCTCTGCTCTGCTCAGGACTTGTTTTCATCTGTCTGTCTCACATGGTAAACTCTTGTAGGGATCTGAGTTGTAAGTGGGTAGATGAAATTCACAGAAGAAACAACATGTTCTGAGATACGATGCCAAAGGCAATTGTGTAGTGCTCTCTCCACACTCATTTATTTGTTCCTGAGAGTCTGTGAAGCTCCTCAGGAACTCTCACCTTGTCTAGTACCTACCTACCTTTCTATTTCAGTATCCTCTGCTCCTGGATGTTTAAATGTCTTTTGTTATTTTAAAGCATAATGTTTTAATTGGATTGTCATTGTTTGTCCCTTTGTCTTTTGTAAACTGAATACCAGGGCAAGGAGGGATCCTTAAGAAATCATCTAGACCACCCCTTTATAGGTGAAGAAGAACAACTCAGTTGAGTTGACTCAAGACCATTTTTTTCCCAGTCCATTCCCCAATGTCAGACCATAAACTAGTTATTCTTTGGGCAAGTCTTTCTAGAAAGGAATATGCCATCCACCTCAGTGTTTGTACCACCCTATCCTCCTGAGACTTTGAGGATGAGAATTCCCAAGTTAGAGGGAATCTTAGAGATCATACAATATAACTCCATTTTGCAAAAGGAAGAACCTTGAGTATAAAGAAGGGAAGTGATTTGCCTCCTTCAGTGAGTTGGTGGTAGAATTGGTACTAAGACTAGCTATTTTACTTCCCAGTCTAAGGCCCTTTCCATGACCCCAAGTTCTCCTCATTTTGTTCTACACATAATGTAATCTCCCAGGGACCATGTATTCCTCATCCATTCCCTTGGTTTGTAGGAATGGTAGGTCCCAAGGTCTTGCTCATGTTTATGTAGGAACTGAGAGCTCCTGAAGCAAACAACACATCCTTTAAGGGGTTCTGTACTAAGGGGAAGCACCTGGGCTTTCATTCTTCCACAGAATCAAGAAGCCTCTGGAAGAGACACACCTTGGAAATTCAAATCCATCATTTTGCTTTTGGGCAGATTGGTTCCCAGACCATGCCAGGCTAAGTAGTTTCTACTTTATCTGCTGTGAAGAAGTCCACTTTTAAAAACTATGATTCAATTGAGTGAACCTTAGTTTAAAGGTAAATTTATAAATACTTATTAAGCACCTATTGTACAGAGAGCAGTGGGGAAGGTTCTGGTCCACATGTTTAAACAAGACAGTCCCAGCCCTCATGGAGTTTTCATTCCTAATGTGGGATATGTCTCATATAAAGACAACTATAATACATAATATTATATGATAAAATCATTAAAGAGATTCAGAGAAAAGTGCCATTTGAAGTCAGAATGGAAATGTGGCATGGGAAGGTTTCTGGGTAGAGGTGGCATCTAAAATAGGTTTTTTTTTAATTAATTTATTAGTTTAGTTTCAGTTAACAAGTTTCAATTCCATAGTTCCTTGATTTTCAAATTTCCTTTACTTCCCTCCCCCCTCCCCACACGACAGCATATAGTCCAGGATATGATCTGCAAATGCATTCATATTAGACATTATTCCAATTACAAAGGCGTATTGTACTAGGTGGGATGAAGGATGGTAAGGAAGAAATAAAACCAAATAATGAAAAGAACAAGATCATTTAGTTTGCTTCCATCAGGATTCAGGTTCAATTCTTTCTAGTTATATCTCTGGATGGCGCATTTCTCACTTTCTTGAGTCTTTCGGGATTAACTTATATCACTGCATTGCTGAAAAGAGTCCAGTCTGTCATAGTTGGTCATCACAGATATGGTATGTCTGTGATTGTATACAGATTTCTTCTGATTCTACTCTTCTCGCTCAGCATCAGTTTGTATAAGTCTCTCCAGGTAATTATGAAATCCGTCACCTCTTCATTTCTTATAGCACAATAATATTCCATTACATTCATATACCACAACTTGTTTAGCCATTCCCCAATTGGTGGGCACCCCTTCAGTTTCCAATTCTTTGCAACCACAAAAAGGGCTGCTAAAAATATTTTTGTACATATGGGTCTTCCTCCCACTTCTATGATCTCTTTGGGATATAACCCTAGAAGTGGTATGGCTGGGTCAAAGGGTATGAAATTATTTATAATCCTTTGGGCATAATTCCAGATTGCTCTCCAGAATGGTTGGATAAGTTCACAACTCCACCAGCAATGTATTAGTGTTCCAATTTGTCCACATCCTCTCCAGCATTTGTCACTTTCTTATTTTGTCATCTTAGCCAATCTGACTGGAGGGATGTGGTATCTCAGAGTTGTTTTGATTTGCATTTCTCTAATTAATAGTGATTTAGAGCATTTCTTCATATGCTTATAGATATCTTTAATTTCTTTCTCTGAAAATTTCCTGTTCATATCCTTTGACCACTTATCAATTGGGGAATGACTTGTATTCATATAGATTTGGCTCAATTCTCTATAAATTTTAGAGATGAGTCCTTTATCAGAGACACAAGTTGTAAAAATTCTTTCCCAATTTCCCACCTCCCTCTTGATCTTGGTTACATTGGCTTTGTTTGTACAGAAGCTTTTCAATTTAATGTAATCAAAATTATCCATTTTGCATTTTATAATGCTCTCTAATTCTTGTTTGGTCCTAAAGTCTTCCCCTCTCCACAGATCTGTCAGGTAAACTATTCCTTGCTTTCCCAAATTGCTTACAGTATCATCCTTTACACCTAGATCATGCACCCATTTGGACTTGATTTTGGTATATGGTGTTAGATAATGATCTATGCCCAGTTTCTGCCATACTGTATTCCAGTTTTCCCAGCAGTTTTTGTCAAATAGTGCATTCTTATCCCCAAAACTGGAGTCTTTGGGTTTATCGAACAATAGATTGCTATATTCATTAACTGCTGGGTCTCCTGCGCCTAATCTATTCCATTGATCCACTACTCTACACCTCTGCCAGTACCAAGCAGTTTTGATGACTGCTGCTGTATAATACAGATTAAGATCTGGCATAGCTAGTCCACCTTCCCTAGCATTTCTTTTCATTAATTCCCTTGATATTCTAGACCGTTTGTTTTTCCAAATAAATTTTGTTATTATTTTGTCTAACTCTACAAAGTAGTTTTTTGGTAAATTGATTGGTATGGCACTAAATATATAGTTTAGTTTGGGTAAAATTGTCATTTTTATTATATTAGCTCGACCCAGCCATGAGCAATTGATATTTTTCCAGCTATTTAGATCTGCTTTTATTTGTGTGAGAAGTGTTTTGTAGTTGTGCTCATATAGATTCTGGGTTTGTTTTGGCAAGTAGATTCCCAATATTTTATAATGTCTACAGTGACTTTAAATGGGATATCTCTTTCTATCTCTTGCTGTTGAGTTTCATTAGAGATGTACAGGGATGCTGAGGATTTATGTGGGTTTATTTTATATCCTGCAACTTTGCCAAATTTATTTATTGTCTCTAGTAGTTTTTTACTTGATTCTCTAGGATTCTCTAAGTATATCATCATATCATCTGCGAAGAGTGATAGCTTGGTCACTTCTTTACCTAATTTGATTCCTTTGATTTCTTTTTCTTCTCTAATCGCTACTGCTAGTGTTTCTAGTACCAGACTGAATAAGAGGGGTGATAGTGGACACCCTTGTTTCACTCCTGATCTTATTGGAAAGGCTTCTAGTTTATCCCCATTACATATAATACTTGCTGATGGTTTTAAATAGATGCTATCAACTATTTTGAGGAAGGCTCCATTTATTCCTATACTTTCTAGTGTTTTTAATAGGAATGGGTGTTGTACTTTGTCAAAAGCCTTTTCTGCATCTATTGAGATGATCATGTGGTTTCTGCTAATTTTATTGGTGATGTGCTCAATTGTACTGATGGTTTTCCTAATATTAAACCATCCTTGCATTCCTGGAATGAATCCTACCTGATCAGAGTGTATTATTTTTTTGATGAGTTGTTGGAGTCTTTTGGCTAATATTTTATTTAGAATTTTTGCACCTAAATTCATGAGGGAAATTGGTCTATAATTTTCTTTCTCTGTGTTATCTCTTCCTGATTTAGGAATCAGTACCATATTTGTGTCATAGAAAGAGCTTGGTAGGACTCCTTCTTCACTAATTTCCCAAATAGTTTGTAGAGTATTGGAATAAATTGTTCTTTAAATGTTTGATAGAATTCACTAGTAAACCCATCTGGCCCTGGAGATTTTTTCCTAGGGAGTTCTTTGATGGCTCGTTTGATTTCTTTTTCTGAGATGGGGTTATTTAGGTAATTCACTTCCTCTTCAGTTAATCTGGGCAACTTGTGATTTTGTAAATATTCATCCATTTCACTAAGATTGTCATATTTATGTGCATACAATTGGGAAAAATAATTCCTCATTATTTTTTTGATTTCCTCTTCATTGCAGGTAGATTCACCTTTTTATTTTTGATACTCATAATTTGGTTTTCTTCTTTCTTTTTTTTATCATATTGACTAAGGGTCTATCAATTTTGTTGATTTTTTCATAAAACCAGCTCTTAGTTTTATTTATTAATTCAATGGTTTTCTTAATTTCAATTTTATTAACCTCACCTTTGGTTTTCAATATTTCTAATTTAGTACTTAATTGGGGATTTTCAATTTGTTCTTTTTCTAGCTTTTTCAATTGCATGTCCAATTCATTGACCTCCCTTCTCTCTGCTTTAATTAAGTATGCAGTCAGGGATATAAAACTTCCCCTGAGAACTGCCTTTAGTGCATCCCACAAGTTTTGGTATGTTGTTTCATTATTATCATTCTCTTCAATGAAATTATTGATTGTTTCTATAATTTCTTGTTTGACCCACTGATTTTTTAGGATTAAATTGTTTAATTTCCAATTAGTTTTAAGTCTATCTTTCCATGGCCCTTTATTGCATATAATTTTTGTTGCATCATGATCTGAGAATGATGCGCTTACTATTTCTGCCTTTCTGCACTGGATTGTGAGGTTTTTATGCCCTAGTACATGGTCTATTTTTGAGTATGTACCATGCGCTGCTGAGAAGAAGGTAAATTCTTTTTTATCCCCATTCAGTTTTCTCCAGAGATCCATCATATCTAGTCTCCTTAAGATTTTATTCACCTCCTTAACTTCTTTCTTGTTTATTTTGAGGTTAGATTTATCGAGTTCAGAGAGGGGAAGATTAGGGTCCCCCACTAGTATAGTTTTGCTATCTATTTCTTTCTCTAATTCCTTTAACTTCTCCTCTATGAATTTAGATGCTATACCACTTGATGCATATATATTAAGTAGTGATATTGCTTCATTCTCGATGGTGCCTTTTAGTAGGATATAGTTTCCTTCCTTATCTCTTTTAATTAGATCTATTTTTGCTTTTGCTTTATCTAAGTATTGCTACCCCTGCTTTTTTTACTTTAGCTGAGGCATAATAAATTTTACTCCAACCTTTTACCCTTACCCTGTGGGTATCCCTTTATTTCAAATGTGTTTCTTGTAGACAGCATATTGTAGGATTATGGTTTTTAATCCATTCTGCTATCCACCTCTGTTTTATGGGAGAGTTCATCCCATTCACATTCACAGTAATAATGACTATCTGTCTCTTCCCCTCCATCCTATTCCTTCCCCTGTTTATGTTTTTGTTTCTTCCTTCTCCCTTCCCCTCCTTGAAGTTTTCCCTTTTGACCACCCCCTCCCTCAGTGTTCCCACCCAGTGATCCCTCTTCTTAACCTACCCTCTCCCCTTATTACTGTTTCCCTCCCTTCTAATTCCCCCCTTTAGTCTCCTCTTTTTCACCCCCCCTTACCCTTCTGCTTTCTATAGGACGCAATAAGTTTTTATACTTATCAGAGTGAATTGCTCCCCGTTTGATTCCAAACCAATGAGAGTGAATTTCAAACATTGCTCCTCTCCCTCCCTCCTTTTCCTCTATTTAATGAATTTATGTGTCTATTCACATTAAAATTTTAAACTTCACTGATTTAAGTTGATCCCTCTTTGAACCAGAACCAGTGAGAATAGTGTTTGGATGATGTTCCTCTCCCTCTTTCTTTCCCCTCTTCTATAGTGTGTTTTAATGTCCCTTCAGATGGCATATTTTACCTTTTCCTAGCTCATCCTTTCCTTATTCCCATTACAGTATCTTTGATCCCCTTAATAGTTTTGTTTTTTTTTTTTTAGACATCAGGTTAGTGCATTCATACCCACACCCTCTATCTAAGTATAACCCTTTTGAAGGTCATGATAATCATAAAGATTTTGAATATTGACAGTTATCAGCTCCATATATAGGGATGTGAACATTTTGCTCTTGTTGCATCCCAAGTAATGAGCTTGTGTTTGTGGGTGTGGGTGTGTGCACTTCTGCATGTGTGAGTCTGTGTTTCTCTTGTTTACCTTTTTATGTCTTTCTTGAGTCTTGTAATTGGAGATCAAATTTTCCATTGAGCTCTGGCTTTTTCATCAGAAACATCTGGAAGTCCCTTATTTCATTAAACAACCATCTCCTTGCCTGGAAGATTATGCTCAGTTTTGCTGGGTAGTTAATCCTTGGTTGTAGTCCTAGCTCTCTTGCCCTACAAAATATCAAATTCCAGTCCCTCCGCTCTTTTAATATAGAAGCTGCTAGGTCCTGTGTGATCCTAACTGTAGTTCCTCGATATTTGAATTGTTTCTTTTTGGCTGCTTGTAGAATTTTTTCTTTAATCTTGTAGTTCTGGAATTTGGCTACTATATTTCTTGGAGTTTTCAGTTTGGGATCTCTTTCAGGAGGAGTCCGGTGAATTCTGTTGATAGTTATTTTATCTTCTGATTCCAGGACCTCAGGACAGTTTTCTTTGACAATCTCTTGGAGGATGTTGTCTAGGCTACTTTTTTCATCATGGCTTTCTGGTAGACCAGTAATTCTTAGGTTGTCTCTCCTGGATCTGTTCTCTAGGTCAGTTATTTTTCCAGTGAGATATTGTACATTTTCTTGCAATTTTTCGATCATCTTGTTTTGTTTGATTGACTCTTGCTGCATCATAGAGTTCTGAGCTTCAATTTGATTGTTTCTAATTTTTATCAAATTACGGTCTTCAGTTATTTTTTGAAGTTCCTTTTTTAGGGAGGTACTTTCTCCAATTACTTCACTGAGAAGTTTTTCCAAGTTGGTTACTGCCTCCCTGATTTGGTCTTTAAAATTTTTCTTAAGCTCCTCCAAGAATGCTATTTGGGCTTGAGACCAGATCATGTTTCCTTCTGTTGTCTCAGGTGTGGGTAGAGAGTCTATATTGTTGTGTGTATTTTGTTGTTCTTGCCCTGCATAGTATGCTCGAATAGACTTTTTTGCCTTCCCCTTCTCCTTCTCAGCTTCTTTTTTTCCCATTGTGACTTCCTGTTTCTTAATTTCTCAGGCTATGAGTTTAGGGCCTGATCCTTGACTTTGAATACCTCTGGGTGGCTAGTTTATGGCTAAGTCAGGGAAGTCAATGAGGGATGTAGATGAGTAGGTATGGGTGTGTCTGATCACTTCAGATTTCTGCCTTTATACCCCTGGGCTATAAGTAGGCTTTTGTTGGTGAGGTGAGGTGGGGCTTGTTGGGACCCCACCCTCTCTTCTCTTCAGACTCCTGGCTAACTCAGTTACACCCCTTCTTGGAGATTCTCAAGCCTGGGGCTATTTCCATTAATTTCATTAATTTCAATCTGGGTGGGAGACTTATCTTTGTGTTTTCTGCTTCATGAAGGAGGGATGGGAGGATTGGAGCAGCTAGAATTTACTTTACCATTCCAGCCCCTGTATTATACAGGCAGGCAGTTTCTAAACTTCCAGGCTGGGGGCTGAATGCAGCTAGAGAAGCAGCTCTTTCCACTGAGGGCCCAACTCTCCTGCCTGGCTCCAATGATCCTGTCAGTCTGAGAGATGACTGTGATTCGTCCTCGGTAAGTCTGCAGGCTGGGGCTTTTTCTCTCTCTGGTATAGTCTGCTTGTCTGCTCTTAGGTCTGGGCTGTGCAGACCCCATGCGCTCTGCGCTGGACCAGTCCAGACACACTGGGCAACCTCCTGGGCTGGACTTTGCCACACTTCGTCTTCCAGTGGGCTCCGTCACTCAGGTTTCCACTCAGATTCACACTTTGAGCCTTAGTGACCAAGGAGCTCAGGGAGGTTACTGCTTCCTTTCTGCCATCTTGGCTCCTCCCCTAAGATAGATTTTATACTTAAGGTAGGAATTCAATAGCTGGAGAGGGGGATGGATGACTTCCCAGGTATAGCGACCAGTGTGATAAAGGACATGGGGTCAGGAAAGCAGAAGAACAGTCTGGCTAGACCACAGGATGCTTGGAAAGAGAAGCACATGGGTGAGAGGACTGAGGTTATGGGTAGTCCAATATGGCATGAGATTAAAAGGCAATAATGGAAATATCAATGGATTTGGTATCAAAACACCTGGATCATAGTTATGCCAATCACGACTTTGAGTTGCCACATTTTCTCCTTCTCCTCCTCCTCCTCCTTCTTCTTCTTCATTATCATCATCAACAACAACATATAATATTATGTACCAGACAGGGTGCTAAGTGCTTTACAATTATTATCTCATTTGATCCTCATAAGATCTCTAGGAAGTAGGTGTTAATATTATCCCCATTTTTGCAGACGAGAAAACTGAGGAAAACAAGGGTTAAGTGACACAGCCAAGTGTCTTAGGACAGATTTAATCTTAGGTCTTCTGTCTCTATTCACTGCACCTCCTACTTGCCTAATCTCTCTGTGTCTTCCATCCCCGATCTTTTATCGAGTAGACCAGGTTAGATTACCTTTAAGGCTCCTGCAGACACTAACTCCTAAGATTCTAGAAGGTTTGGAGGCAAGAAACATGCAATAGGTCTGGGAAAATAGGATGGCACCAGAGAGCAGAGGGTCTCCAGGTAAAGGAATCTGATTTTTATTTAGTAAGGAGTCAAAAGGCATCGAGGTCAAGTATATAGTGAACTGATCTTGGGGTCAAGAGTTAATCAACTACACTGTGCTAGACACTGTGCTAGGCAGTTGGTATACAAAGTCCAAAGTGAAATAATATACAGACTTAAAGAACTTAACATTCTAATGGAAAAGTCAATATTTACATATATAGTTATATACGAATCATATAAAAAGTAGACTGGAGGGAATTCTGAAGATAATACACTAGCAGCTTGTGGGATCAAAAAGACTTTATGAAAAGTATATACTTAGGCCAAGTCTTGAAGGAAATCAGGGATTCTACAAGAAAGGGATGAGGAGGGAGAGAATTACATGCATAGAGGACAATCAGGTCATAGGCACAGAGATGGGGATTTTGATGGGATTTTGTGTATAAGCAGCAGAAGGAAGTCAAGTTTGGCTAAGCCCTGGAATACTTGGAAAATGTAGCACGTGGATGTAAGAGACACTGTGGAAGTGGAATTCACCAGACTTTTTGTAACCAATTTGATATTAGTGGTGAAGGAAAGGTTTCAAATATGGAAGTCTGGGTGAATGGTGGTGCTGTTAAAAGAACCAACGAAATAAGAAGGAAGAGCAGGCTGTGGGAAAATGATTTAGCATGTGCTAGCAGTGTTATTCTTAAGAAGTTTTTAGCTTTGTAGGATTTTAGTATTAGAGGTCATAGACCTTAGAGGTCATTGACTCCAATTTCCTTCTTTGATAAGGAAGGAATCGGAGCTCCCCAGAGGTGAATTGACTTGCCCAAGAAGACACAAGTAATGATCAACAGAGCCAATCTTTGAACCCAAGCTTGCACTTTCCTCTTACTCTCTTACAAATTTGATTTTCAAACTTATCATTCTGCCAAAATTTCTGTCTCCAAAGTTATTGATAATCTCTTAGTTGGCAAATCCTATGGTCTTTTCTTACTTTTCATTCTCCTTGACCTTTCTGAAGCCTTTGACACTTGATCACTCTTTTCTCCTTGATGCTTTTTTCTCTCTAGGGTTTTAGGACACTGTTCTTGGATTCTCCTTCTACCTATCTGACCACTCCTCTGTCTCTTTTACTGAATTCTCAAAGCCCTTCATAATCTAGCCCCCTGCCATGCACCCCCTTCAGTCTTTTTATAGCTTGCTCCTTAATATTTATTCTTTAATCCAGTGACACTGGCCTCCTGGCTGTTCCTTGAACTAGACACTCCATCTCTTGACTCCAGGCAAAATCCACATCCAGGACTTTGGCTGTCCCCAATACCTGGAATGCGCTCTCCTCTCCATTCTAAGTCCTGACCTCCCTGGCTTCCTTTAAGTATCAGCTAAAACTCCATCTTCTATGTGAAGTCTTTCTCAATACCTCTTAATTCCAGAATCTTCCTTCTGTTAATCATTTCTATTTATTTTGTATATAGTTTGTTTTGTTTGCATGTTTGTTTGTTGTCTACCTCATTCAGTTGTAAGCTCCTTGAGGGCAGAAGCTGTCTTTTGCTTCTTTTGTATGCGTAATGTTTAGCACAGTGCCTGGTATATAGTAAGTACTTAATAATTGTTTGTTGCTTGATTGGCACAGATTCCAAATCCAGTATGCAACCCTTCCCTTTTAAACTTACATAGCTATTTTTCTATTGAATCATTTCCCCTCATCCTGTACTCTTCAGGGATTAACAAATCAATGAGGAAAATGGAAGGTAGTTTAGGATTAGAATCTACAATTGGAGGTAGGAATTTCAGACTTCTTCTTCTTCTCCTTCTTCTTCTTCTTCTTCTTCTTCTTCTTCTTCTTCTTCTTCTTCTTCTTCTTCTTCTTCTTCTTCTTCTTCTTCTTCTTCCTCTTCTCCTCCTCCTCCTCCTCCTCCTCCTCCTCCTCCTCCTCCTTCTCTCTCTCTCTCTCTCTCTCTCTCTCATGCCTGACCTCTAAATGACCTCTTTTCAATTCCTTATCTTCTGCCAGCAGGCCACAATGAAATTGTTGAGGGAAAAAAATATCATCAGCTTGATTGACCAACAGAAATGTTTCTATATAAAATATTCCCTAGAGTCTCTAAAAGGCTTTGAGAAGAGTGGACAAGAACATTATTTGCTGTTGCCTCTTACTTCTGCCTTATTCCTCAGATTTCTCTACATTCCCCATTTCCTCCTCCCAGGCAGGGAATGTGAGAAAAGTAAAGACCAGGGATGCTGCAGAAAAACAAAACAAAACAAAACAAAACAAACAAACAAACAAACAAAAAAACAAGGAGGGAGGCAGCATGGGATAGTGAAAATATCACTGGTTCTGGAGTCAGCAAACTTGGGTTCAAATCTCACTTCTAATGCTTATTACCCTAGTGAGTGAAAGAGGTAAAAACTTCTCAGACTATACTCTAAAAATCTAGTAAGGCTTTTCATGGGAAACAGGCCCAAGTTCCCCTTCACCAGAGATCACATGATTTACAAGGACTCAAAACTCAGAATGGTAGGGAGTCACCCCTCTCCTCAGTGACACCTCAGCATAAGATATGCCAAAGAAGGACAGAGGTGCTTTCTCAAATGTACATTGGGTGGTCTACTGTTTCCTTGTTCCAGTATTTGAGGTAGATTGCCGAGCTTAGATTGTGCACCTGACTTCCAGCCAATGGAAGAAAAGGATCAACAGGGGGGTGGGGGAGAATTCTGCATAAAGACTTTATAACTTTGCCATTTCCTTTTGCAAACTGCTTCTCCTCCCTGACTATTTGTCAAAAGTGGGGGCTGCCCTTTCTTGAGATCATAAGAAGCTATTCTTTTCTGCTTCCTCCCTTCCAAAGCCTCTTTCTATTATTTGGGTAAGGATCTCTGTTGCACACAGTTTTGGGGTACACACACTAGGTAAGTCATTGAACCTCCCTTGGCATCCATTTCAACCATAAAATGAGATCGTTGAATTCAGTGATCTTGGAGGTCCTTTCCATCTTGCGAGCATCCTAAGAAGCCAGAAAAAATGTGGAGTAAGGGGAAAAACCACATGGGTAGGATGCCAGAGGAAGTTGAATATATATATATATATATATATATATATATATATGTATCACTTCTCAAGAGGCAGTACCCACTGTTATCCAGTCTTCCTGACCCTGTGGACCATATCACATCAATACTGTCCAGAGGGTTTTCTTGGCAAAGATACTGGAGTGATTTTCCTTTTCCTTCTCCAGTGGATTAAGACAAATGGAGGTTAAGCAACTTGCCCAGAATCTCACAGCTGGGAAGTAACTGAGGCTAGATTTGAACTCGTGTCTTCCTGACTCCGCATTCAGTGCTCTATCCACTGAGTCATCTAGCTGACTCTTTTAAAGCCTAAAGTACCTGGTACTCCTAGGTGATCTCCCTTCCAAGTATTAACTAGACCCAATCCTGTTTTGCTTCCAAGATCAGACAAGATAAGGTGTATTCAGGATGGTATGACCATGGACAGTGTCCATAGGATCATGTATGTTGGATTAGAAGGGACCTTAGGAGTGAGTCCAATCATCTCGGATTACAGATGAGGAAATGAAAACAGGGAAATGTTAAGGGACTTTCCCAGGGTTACAAAGCTAGTTAGTTTCTAAGATGGGATTTGAACTCAGGTCTTCCTTATTTCAAGTCCAGTGCTCTATCCACTCTATGATACTACCATTCAAGATAGTAGAGAGAGCACTGCACTGGGAAATGAGGGTCTTGGATTCTCATCCTAACTCTTTGACAAATTAGTTAAATGATCTGAAGCTAATCCCTTCCCATAGAGGCAACATAATATAAGGGAAAGAACCTTATCTATGGACTCAGGAGAGAACTGGATTCAAATCCTTCCTTCAACACTTACTAGATATGTGACCATGAGCCAAACCATTTAACCTCAGTTTCCCCATCTGTATAATGGAGGAATAATATCAGTAATGCTTATCTCACAAAGTGATCATAGGAATCATATGAGATAATGCATATAAAACATTTTCTAAATTTCAAAATTTTCTATAGATGTTTGCTATTATTGACCCCCTATTCAGGGACATTTCTTGTTTTCTAAGATAATAGAATTGAACCAGATGCTCACTAAGGTCCCTTTGAGCTGTACATTTTAATAATTCTTTGAAAAGAGCAATGGTTCTCAAGAGGCATGGGTAGAACACAGGATATATAAGCTATTATACATGAGCATATTGGCCAGTTAACTGTACTCTCTCAGTGTTGGCCTAGGCTTTCATAATTTTCTTTACAAATGCCTAGCTGGATGGCAGTTCTCCAATGTATATTGTAATGGGATAAGGGTGGGAAGGGTTATTTCCCGGGATTGTTTCTAGTGTTCAGTCTTTGTAAGAGCCCAATGAAGCAAATTAGGATTCAAATTCTCCACATTCCTGACAGGAACCTTGAAGCCCAGAGAGACAAAACATTTTACCCTGGGTCACAGCATAAAATATTTGCAGATCTTGGATTAGGGCATGCAATGCCACAGTCAGATGGTCTGTCAGTCCTGTGGGGATGATTCTAGAAGACAGATGGGGATGGGAGCTATTGCTAAGAACTATTGAGGAATGTCTGGCTGGAAAGGCAAAAAAATCCAAACAAACAAACAAACAAAACCAAGGAAGCAAAGGATTTTGTTGTAATTCATCAAGTTTTCACCTCTATCTTTAGTCATAGAAACTTGCAGAATGTTAGAGGTAAAAATGACTTTAAAATGTAGAACATAGTGGCAGAACTAGAAGATCTAAGAACATGGATAGTGGAACATGTAACACTAGTTTTCAGAGATGGAGGTATCTAAAATGTTGGAACTGCAGAGGACCTTGGAGAGCAACCCCTTTATTTTACCCAGGTGGAGACTGAAGCCCACAGATCTGTCCAAGGTTTCAAAGTGAGTCAGTGGCAGAGCCCAAATTAGAACCCACATCTCCTGGTTATTTTCCACATTAAGCTTTCAAAAGACAGAGCCCTATCCTTCTTTGCCACCCTGCTTGGTGAGACAGGGGGCTTGGTTTGGTTCCACTTTCTTGGATCACAAAGCCCCAGTGAATGCATCAGCTAAAAATAAGCTCTTTTTCTGTAGCTACGGCTTCACAGCTTCTGTCACAGAGATGAGTGATGGTGCCTGTGGCAGAGAAGACCTCTTCCCAGTCACAGTGGCACCTGGGCCTTAAAGAGAATATAATCTGTGTGGCATTGGTCAATGGGTCTCAGACAAGAAAGAACAGCAATGGTTCCTAACAATTTAAGATTCTGTAGAATCAAATGTAAGAGCTGGAAGGGACTCTGAGAATCATTTCATTCTTTCCCTCCCCTTTTCTGACCCTAAATTTAAGAGGAGGGAAACTGAGATTCAGAGAGAAGAGACTTTCATCAATTGCTATCGGAGCTGGAAGATGGCTTAGTGATAACCTAGTCTTCCCTAAGCCATGTGAGAAATGGAAAAAGTAAGACCCAGAGAATCACAGAGGTCAGGCTGTGAGGCAGGGGAATAGCTGAAACTAGAAGTCAGGTCTCTTTCTACCACACCATGCTGAGCCTTTTCAGGACAACTTTCAGAAAATTCAATAGAGAACTCAGTATCTTCTTTACTGACCAATAAGTCTTCTGGGTTGTGACTTCCAGGCAGGAGAGATAGACAATCAGGATATTGTGCCCGTGTTGGTGTGGGCACACACATACATGCCTAATGGACTTTTTATAGACTTTTCTCCAGCTGTTCCCTGAGGCTATAGTGATGTGCTTCAGGATAGGATTTTGCTTCAGAATAGGGTTTATCTTTTTTTTCTTCCCAGTGTTCCATTCATTTCTGCATCGTCCCCCAAGGCTGTGTACACAGTCCCCTCTAGACAAAGCAGATATAGTATGTGGCTGAAGAAAGGGCAGCACAAAGTAAAGGAAAGCATCCTGGGCCAGGTATCAGGAGAGCTGGTTTCTGGCCCCACCCTCTGCCATGACCTTGCTGTATGACATTGGATAAGCGCCTTCCCTTGCATAGTTCTGTTTCCTTTTCTTTGAACAAGGGGGGCTCAGCTAGATGGTCTCTAAAGTCCTTTTCTGCTTTGACATTCTGTGATTCTATAATGTGTTTGCTTCTGAATATTTTCTCCTCTGAGCTGCTAGAACTGTTATTTTGAGCCTTCTTTTGCATTTATTTCCCATGTCCACATCCTGATTTGAGAAAATGCTGATTTCTTGCCTGGCAAAGAGACTTCAATTCAATTCCCACTCAAATGAAAAATTTTATCCATTGACTGATGCTCCTTACGTGGAAATAATTGTTCATAGGATTTAGAGGTGGAAAGAACTTTACAGATAATCCAGTCCAATCCCCACATTTTAAAGATAAAGAAACAGAACCATAGAGGAAAAGATACTTTCTCAAAGCCACCCAGGCAGTAAGTAGCAAAACCCTGATTCAAAAAGTTCTCTGGTTCCAAATACATCTTGGCTTCTTCTTCTAAATTCAGGAGCCTTGATTCCTATTTTCCAATATCCAAATGTTCCTTTCTATAGACCAACCTGTTCTGGATGCAGAAGAGTTCTAGTCTCCATTTAGGCAACGGCTAAGGGATAATTGGAAAAGAGGTCAAAGAATTTCATTGTAATTCATCGTAGTATGGAAGTTGTTCTACCCTAGGTGTCCCTTTAATTGCTATTTGTGCATAAGACTGGGGGAAAGAGAAAGGGACTGTGTCTATAATTTGAGACAGGACTACATATCCCATGAGAACCTAGGCATCAAGGGCAGGTTTGATTGAAGGATTTCAACTCCCACGAAACTGTGTATTTGCAAAGAGATTGTGTTATTAGGGCAGCAGAGATACATAGGAGGGGAAGATGAATGTTTAAATGAGGCACAGCTTTTGGTACTTACTATAATTGGGGAATCAAAGAAACTAGGAGTTCTGGCATCTTCCTGAGACTTCATAGAAAAGGAAACATATCCAATTTTAGTGGAGTTGTTGAGGATAGCTGGTGCAGTCTTCAGTCAATAATGGTACAAACACCTACATCAAATCCTTTCATGGAGCTGATTTTTCTGAAACCTAAGCCCCTTCCTCCTGCCCTCAACACACACACACACACACACACACACACACACGCACATATGCATGACTGCTTAGAAAGGAATTGTTTCCCAAATACTATTACAAGAAAGAAAGAAAAGAAAGACTGTAATACTCACTAATGAATAGTAATGAAATATAAGTGTATTTATACACGTATATGCATGTAGATGTATAGATATAAATATAGCTTGGTTTTGCCATCCTGTCCCATACATTTTACATCCCATCTCTGTATATTTTACTATTTAAATGGTTGATTCCTGCCTAGTCTGCCAGTATGGCACCAAAGCATCTAGGCGGCGCAGTGGATAGAACACTGGACTTAGAATCAGGAAGATTTATCTTCATGAGTTCAAATCTGGCCTCAGACACTTACTAGCTGTTTGAGCAAGTCACTTAACCCTGTTTGCCTCAGTTCTTCATTTGTAAAATGAGTTGGTGAAGGAAATAGCAAACCACTAGAGTATCTTTGCTAAGAAAACCCCAAATGGGGTCAAGAAGAATCAGACTTGACTGATAAACAACTGGACTGGAATGTCAGTATGGTGGCCAATGAATAACTAGCTCTGAATATACATTCCAGGCTTTGAACATTGGACACAGGTATGACTGCATTGTGTGATGACTAACTCTGATTGACTTGGCTATTCTTAGCAATGCAAGGTTCTAAGACAATTCCAAAAGGCTTGTGATGAAAAATGCTATCCACATCCAGAGAAAGAATTATGGATGCAATTTTGAATGCAATTTGAAACATACTTTTTGCTCTCTCCCTTTTTTATTTTGTTTTTTCTTTCTCATGGTTCTTTCCATTTGATATAATTCTTCTTTACAACATGACTAATGTGAAAATATGTTTAGTATGAAAGTATATGTAGAGCCTATACTAGACTGCACACTGTCTTGGCGAGGCAGAGGAGATGGAGAGGGAGAAAATTTAAAACTGAAAAGCTTGTGGAACTGAATGTTGTAAACTAAAAATAAATAAATGAATAGAAAAGAACTTCTAGGTTTTAATTCAGATGGGCCCAGAGTAATAAGATAGAGTTATAATCATCTAAAATATCACCACACTAAACTCAAGTCCCTATGAATTCCGAGTATAGCAGCATGGAGAGGTATCATTTTTATTCTATAGTACATTAAAGCTAGAAGACACTTTACTTAGGACATTAAACATAAGAGCTAGAAAGAATCTAAAAATATTGAGCATGGATTGTTGGAGCTAGAAGGAAATCTAGACATGATACAGTCTAACCCATTTTAATCTTGGATATTCCATATATCTTTCCCAGATTCCTAACAGAAAAATATATTTTATTTAAACCTCCATCTTCCCTGAAGTTTCCAGCACTCTTGTGATTCAGGTGCCCTGAATACAAGCATATGCTTCATTTTATATCTGAGGAAACTGGGAAGCCAACTGCTCAAGGTCATGCTATAAAGAGAAGACAAAGCCAAGATTAAAGTACTAGTTCCCTAGTTTCCAGTCCAGGGTACATTACAGCATACCACAAGATTATATTTCTTAGATCTTGAGGGCAACAGGTTCCATTAATTCACTCCCCCCTGTGTTAATTAGGACAGCTTATTATTTGCTCTAAATCCACTTCCTTCCTTCAAAGAAGTCAAGAAGGTAGGGTAGTATCATGGAAAACCATTGTATATGGAATCAAAATATCTGGTTTTGAATCTCTTATTTAATGGCAATTCAACGAGCATTTATTAAGCACTCACTATGTGCCAGGCACCATGCTAAGCACTCAACATATGAATAAAAGCAAAAAGAAGGAAATTTCCTGCCCTTGAGGAGTTTACATTCTAATGTAGGAAGACAATATTTTCAAAGGAACTGAAAAGGGCTTTGGGAGGAGGTATCCATGAGGAGGGAATGGTGGAGAAGTCTGAAGTATCAGGACTAGAGCTAAGACAGGAAAGAAATAATGAGTGTAGCTGAGAGCAGAACTTTTTCAAAATGGAGGTTCTGGGAAGAACTTAATCTGAAGAAGATATCAGAGGGGTGGAGAGATCTACTAGGATGAAAAGACTGCTGAGACCTAGAGAAGCCCAGGGAGCCAAGAATGTAGGTGAAAAAAGAATAAAGGAGTGAGCCATTCCTCGGGATAGTCACTTTTTTTCTCTAGGCCTCAGTTTCTCCCTTAGAAAGATGATTTTTGGAAAGATGATATTCATATCTAATATCTAGGATTTGGTGAACAAGGTTTATATTCTTCCCTTTTTTCCTTTTTTGTAAGTTTATAGAATTCTCATGAGTTTGCTTTTTTTCTCCTTCATAAACTGATAAATTGTTTTACTCAAGCAAAAAACAAAATATAATTTCTCAATGCAGTTAAACAAAACAGAAAGTTATTACAATTCTCTGTAACTTTATACTATAGATATTTATTATGCTTATTAGGTATTTTTTGCTGTACATTTCTGTTATTTACTGCCCCAATTGAAGAGGATGCCTGGCTTGTCTGGCCTCATTATTCTGCCAGGAACCTACATTCTTGAATGCATGAACACAATCAATATATTGAAATGTCTCAGCTCTACCCTGTAACTTTTCTAACTTAAAATACTTATTCCAGATTTTCAAGGCCCAGCAAAAGCCAGAGGCCCCATCTTCCTTCTATCTGTGTCTTTTACCTATTTCTCTTTTAGTCACCAGTAGGTCAGAGAATCTTAAATGTGGAAAACTCTTTTGTGAAACTAGAGTTACAAGGGGGATTATCTCTCTAAGTTTGGTTCCATCAAAAATATTTTTTTTGCCTTTTTGGGGGGAAGAAAGCAGGGTAATTGGGGTTAAGTGACTTGCCCAAGGTCACACAGCTAGTAAGTGTGTCAAGTGTCTAAGATCAGATTTGAACTCAGGTCCTCCAGACTCCAGGGCTAGTGCTCTATTCACTGTGCCACCTAGCTGCCCCACCAAGAAATATTTCTTAAACATTGATTAACCACCTACTACATGCAAAACACTAAAAGTCAGACAAGCAGAATTTATTGAGATTGTTGAGCTTAATTAAGTACCTACTCTGCTCCAGGCACCATGGTAAGCACTGAGTATACAATTCAAAATAAACAGAAAACAATCTTTGCTCTAAAGGAGCTTACAGTCTAATGAGAGAAACAACATGCAAAAAATGATGTACAAACATTTTCCTGGTGCTTACATTCTAGTAGAGAGATAAGACTCCTAACTGAATAACTATCATACTTATTGCTATGATAATTAGAAGTTTAAGATATGCCACTGAGTCACCATATAACCTTGGGCAAGTCCTTTCTTCTTTCTGAACTTAGGCTTCTTCTTTGTAAAAGAAAAGGACTGAACTAAATGGCAGCTAAGATCCCTTTTGGACCCTGACTTTTTGTTCCATGCCAGATTAGCTTCAGGATCATATAGGATCATAGATTTAGAGCTAGAAAAGATCTTAGAGGTTATCTGGTCCAATCCTCTCATTTTTGCATTTGAAGAAACTGAGGCATAGTGAAGTCAAATGTGCTGATGGTCACTCGGATCGATCACAAGCAGTAGGGCCAAGATTCAAATCTGGATCACTGGGCTCCAAATTCACTCTTTCCCACAACTCTATACTATTTAGCTGACATAGGAAGGGGATGCTTAATGTGTTGAGTTTAGAGCCGATTTTTAATTCAGCTTGATAGGTATTTATTAGATGCCTACTCTGTGCTATAGAGAGAGTGTCATAGAGTAGACAGTCTTAGACTAGGATTCTAATCTTGCCTCTAACACTAAATTCCTCTGAGTCACAGGCAACTCCCAAAGACTTTAAGTTATAGATGGAGTATAATTGATGAAATTACATGTCCTTGATATATGTAGAGTACTCTGTTGGGCACTTGGGAAGGCATGAGAATTATGTAATTTAAAGTTGGTTAAAACCTTAATGATCATCTACATGCCTCCCTTTCTCCCCATTCCCCTCTCCTATATTACTTGTTTAGAAGATGACTTGTCAGGTGGCTAGGTGGCACAATGAATAGAGCACCATCCCTAGAGTCAGGAGGACCTGAGTTCAAATCCGGTCTCACACACTTAACACAAAAAGCTAGTTGTGTGACCTTGGGCAAGTCATTTAACCCCAAATGCCCTACCTTCCCCCCTTCCTCCAAAAAGAAAAAAAAAGAAAACTTGTTTAAGAGTCACATAAAAGGTAAGTAGCAGTAGCAGAGCCAGGATGGAGCACAGATTTGGGGTCTCTCCCTTCCCGCAACTCACAATCCAATAGGAAGCTATGTCAGAAACATGTGTAAGCGTAAGATATGAATTGGAGAAGTATAAGCAAGTGTTATATGAGGTCCCTGAAGGAATAAGATGAGAGAGAAGGGATCAAAGAAAAGCTTCATGGGAAAGATGGCAGGATGGTTTGGAATGCAATAGAGGGATGTACAATAAGACATGAATGTAAACTAGGGGAAACATTCCATTTAATATTCCGGTAGAATTTAAGTTCCTCTAATAAGATGCAAGTTCTTTAAAGATAGAAACTGGTTCTTATGTTTGTCATCAAATCCCCAGTGCCAGTGTAGTTCCTGACATTCATTCATTCATACAGTAGGTGCTTTATAAATACCTGTCAAGTTGAGTTGAATCTCATTTTAGAGTGTATATGGAGTAGCCAGTATACAGAGCTTTAGAGACCCTTGGAAGAAGAAAGATCAGCACGCAACAGTATCTTCAGAAGTGAATCTCTTGGTCGGAGTTACAGTCATATTTGAACTCCATAGCCAACTAAAATCATAGTTAACCATAATTTTGCCTTTAT
This sequence comes from Gymnobelideus leadbeateri, assembly GCA_011680675.1. NCBI lineage: Eukaryota > Metazoa > Chordata > Mammalia > Diprotodontia > Petauridae > Gymnobelideus > Gymnobelideus leadbeateri. The sequence continues at coordinate 310,705 of WOXC01003194.1, forward strand.
TCAAGATGAAAGCAGCTAGTCCATGAAGTCTTCCTCTACGAAGTCTTCCCTTGCTGTGGAGATTATACATGACTGTAACTCTAACCAAGAAATTCTGGAAAGCAGTTGATTGGAGAGGTGGATATCATTCATTCAATCAACAGGCATTTATTAAATATCTACTATTTATCAGGCAGTGTGCTAGGTCCATGAGATAGATACACAAAAATCTAATAAGACCTGCCCTCAAGGAATTTATAGTCTAGCTTAAAGAGATACCGCCTGCCTAGAAAATAGATACAAGGTGATTTGGAAGGGGGCTCTCTAAGCTGGGGGGGGAGGAGAGGCTTGAGGACCAAGAAAGTTTCATGAGAGAGAGAGAGTGCTTTGTGGTTAACTTTGGAAGAAAATAGTAGTTCTGAGATAGAGAGGTGAGGGGAATAGAGAAAAGCATATAAGGATGTCTGGACCTCACAGCTACGGGGGTATAGCAGATTGTGGAAGCATTATCTAATGAATATGATGTTTTCTGCTAAAAAGAACCCACAGCCCCTTTTTACTGCTATTATTATGCCCCTGAATAGCTCTATAGATTTGATAGGTGCTGATAAATCTGCACACCTTTCAGTCACAATACACTGAGGTTGAAGTGTGAAGTACCCACTTACAGAAGTGGAAACTGAGACTTGGAAAAAGATGAATATACATTCCGAAAGACATAGCTTGTGAGACTAGTTACTTGGAATGCATTGAAGCCTATCTTCAATCCCTTTGAAATTGTTCAATTCTGCTTCTATAAACCAAGGGGTTGGGCTAGACAATTTCTAAGGCTTCTTCCAGCTCTAATCCCATGAATATTTCATGGAGGAAACATTAGCATTGTCTTTGGTCAACCTGGTGTCGCCTTCCTGTGTCCCCAGACTTTAGCAGCTCTCCCTACCCAGTGACAGAATCCAGGCTTGGAAGATAGATAGGCCATCCCCCATTAAAGGGACACTTGTCATTATCCACAGACAGTTTATTTTCACAGATAATTGGCTGCTTGCATATCTCCATTTGCCACTGTGAAGTTGACTTTAAACTACTATGTGAAGCTGTTAATTAACCATAATTTTGCCTTCATTCAAGTTGAAAGTGACTAGCAAGTGAAGCATTTCTGTATGATCCATGGTCTTAGCTGGCTGTGGAGATGACACACAGCTGTATCTCTTACCAAGAGATCTGCGTCTGAAGATACTGTTGTGTGCTTTTTTTTTCTTCCTACATGAATCGCTAAATGTGGCAGTGAGATAAGAGCCAAAGGAGAAATATTCCTATGTAAATTATAGCATCTCAGAATTGGAAGAGACCTCAGGGTCATTTTTGATCTATCTCTAACCCACTGTATGAATTTTCTCTGTGGTAACCCTGACAGGTGGTCATATAATCTCTATTTGAACACCTCCAGTCATGAGGGGCTCACTAACTATCATATGGAGGCATACATTCCATTCATGGGACAACATATGATGGTGGTGATGGTGGTGGTGGTGGTGGTGGTGATGATGGTGGTGGTGGTGTTAGTGATAGTGGTGGTGGTGATGGTGATGATGTTAGTGGGGTGGTGATGATGATGGTGGTGGTGATGATGATGATGATGGTGGTGGTGATGATGATGATAGTGGTGGTGGTGATGATGATGGTGGTGATGGTGGTGATGGTGGTGGTGGTGGTGGTGGTGGTGGTGATGATGATGGTGGTGATGGTGGTGGTGGTGATGATGGTGGTGGTGGTGATGATGATGGTGGTGGTGGTGGTGGTGGTGATGGTGATGATGGTGGTGGTGATGGTGGTGATGATAATGATGGGGATGATGGTGATGATGGTGGTGGTGGTGATGATGATGGTGGTGATGGTGGTGGTGGTGGTGGTGATGGTGATGATGGTGATGGTGATGGTGATGATGGTGATGATGGTGGTGATGATGGTGATGATGATGGTGATGATGGTGATGATGATGGTGATGATGATGGTGGTGATGGTGGTGGTGGTGGTGATGATGGTGGTGGTGATGGTGATGATGGTGATGATGGTGATGATGGTGGTGGTGGTGATGATGATGGTGGTGATGGTGGTGGTGGTGGTGGTGGTGATGATGATGATGTGGTGATCACAGGATGAGGCACATATCATCCCTTTTCCCCCGATGATGCTTTCAGTGAACCTATAGAAAATGAGTGTTCCTCCCAATAATTTTATTCAATTACAAAAAAAACATTTGCTTTATCCATCTGTGCAATAGTCTATAGAAAATTAAGTAAGAACATTATCAGAATAGCACATTTTTTCCCAGTGCCATTTCTATCCAAGCACAGTTGAAAATGAGAACAAGCATAAAAATAGTTGACATTTAGATAGCATAATAAAGTACTTTATGTACAATATTTCATTAGAGCATCTCAATTACCTTATGAACTAAGTATTACAGACATTGTTAAACCCATTTTACAGAGGAGGGGTCTGCAGTGAAGAAAGCTTAAAGTGACTTGCATGTGGTTCAATAACTTATGTCAGGGAGAGAATCTGAACCCAGGTCTTTTGTGCTCTAAGTCTAAAACTCTCTACTTAAGGTCACCTGGCTAGTAAGTGACAAAATTGGTATTTGGACTCTTCAGGGTCTTCTAATTCCAAATTTTGAACTCTTTCTTTATTTTCCCCCCAAAAGTTTTATTATTACCTTCTCTTGTTACCATGTATCCATTTGTTGATAATTCATTTACTATTGACCAATCCTGCCCCTAGCCCTGAGCCCTTCTTTATAACAAAGAAAAAGTTAAGCAAAAGTATTCAATACAGTGATGGTATCAGGCACTGTATGTAACACTCTGTCCCCATAGCCTACCACCTTTCTGCCAAGAGGAAAGAAGTATATTTCTTCCTGTTTTCTAGAACCAAGATGGGTCATCACAGCCATTTTGAGGTGACCTTATGCTACTGTTATTATAACTATTATTTATGGTAATTGTGTTTGTTGTTTTTATGGCTTTGCTTGCTCTCTATATTTTCCTAAGTTTTCTATATTTGTAATTTCTTATTTTACAAGAATAGCTTTTGATATTCATAAACCATAGCTTGTTTGGACATCCCCCAAACAGTGAATGTGCTTTCCTACCACAAAACATGTTGTGATAAATATTTTGGTGTATATATGACCTTTCATGTATATGTGCCCATGGTCAAACAGCTAGGAAGCATTTGAGGCTGAATTTGAACTCAAGTCCTCTTGAAAAGTGACCTGAGCAAAGTCACACAACTAATAAGTGACACAACTACCAGGTCTTCTGACTCAAGTTCATTGTTCTTTCTGCTTCCTGCTATACCACAGGCTAAGCCATTTGGGGAACATGACATGCATACAAGTAAGGGATGGCAGGAAGACTTCCATAACGACAAAAGAGTTATGGCCAAAGTAGGCTTAGAATTGTGGGGAGGAGAAGAAAACATTTATTTCAGCTAAGGGAGAGGCTCTCTGAAGGAGGGCCCAGGATAATAGATTAAGAGCTAGGAGGGTCATTTAGTCCAGAGGTGTCCAACATATACCCCCAGAAGTTTCACAACACTCCTGAGACTGGCCTGAACTAGATTAAAATGTTAAGTGGGACATATTTAACAGTTAGGTGGTGCAGTGGCTAGAGTGCCAGGCCCAGAGTCAGGAAGACTCCTTTTTCTGAGTTCAAATCTGGCCTCTGACATTTACTAGCTGTGGACAAACCACTTAACCCTGTTTAGCTCCATTTCCTCATCTATAAAATGATCTGGAGAAGGAAATGGCAAAGTACTCCAGTATCTTTGCCAGGAAAATCACAAATGGGGTCACAAAGGGTCAGACAAGACTAAAATGACTGAACAACAACAAATAAAAATACAACAAAACATAAATAATTTACATTTTAAAACTAAATCAATATATAACCCACAGGGATCCTTATGTATGGTGTAGTGTCCTGTTTCTATTCTAGTCTGAAAACTGCTGATTGAGTCTAACCCCTTTATTTATAGATGAGAAAACTGAGTTCAAGAGAGGTCTAGTTACTTGCCCAGAATTACACACCTGGCAAGTAGCAAAGCTAGAATTAGAACTTGGGTTCTAGGTCTACAAATCCAGTACTTTTCCCACTGTATCATGTATCTTAGCTGGGCCTTGCAAGAAGAAAATTTCAATAAACAGAGATATGGAGAGAGTCTCTTTTGGATAATGAGGAATGGTTTTACAAATACATAAAGGCAGGAGGGTACAGGATGAGACTGGGGAATAGCAAGTTCTTCAGTATATTTATAAATGTAGAATACATCAAGGGGGATACTGTGAGGAGGTTGAAAAGGTTGAAATTACTTTATATGGGAGCTAAGTGTCAGAATTTCAATTTATTTTTTAAATCCGAGGGGTAATATGGAGTTACTGAAGGTTTTTGAACAAAGGAGAACATGACCAGGTCTGTGCTTTGGGAAAATTATTTTGGCATTATGCAAAGAATGGATTGAAAGGGAGAGAATGGAGTCAGGGAGAACAGTGAAAAGCTTATCACAGAATTCTGCATGAAAGGCAATGAGGGCCTTGCTAAGGAGATGGTCATGTGAGCAAAGAGGAGGGAATGGACCTGAGAAATATTGTGGAAGTAGAATCAAAAGGATTCTGTTCAGCAGTCATTTTGTTGGATAACTTTGTTGGATTGACAATTGTTCAGTTGTGCTGAAAGTCAATGACTTAAATTCTGTTTTTCTTGAATGTATTTCTCTCATTTTCTCTCTATCTCTGTCTCTCTCTGGGTAAGGGTTGAGGCAGGAGGCAAAAGGAAGGGAAGAGTTAACGATGATTCATCTTTCTAGACGGGGTCACAAGAAGGGTTACAGAAACCATCCAGGGAGTCACTGGAAGGGCAGGATTTATGGGGCAGATGGTGAGGTTGTCAATAGGACACGCTGGTGGGATATCTGGGTGGAGATGTCCCCTAGTCAAATGCAGATGCAATTCTGAAGCTCAGGGAATGATCAAGAGGAAAGTTGTTCATCAGTAGTCACCTATAGGGTGACAGTAACTTAAGACATGAGAGCATCAGCTGATTGGGTGTGGAGGGTGATGGGCCCCACAGGCTGCTGCGACTGGAGACATCCTCTATGGCTTTGTGCACCCTTCCCCCACCAGGTGTGACTGAGCTTTTCACAGCAGACACACATGCTCTCCTCTGACCAAGAAGGTGGTAAAAATATTCTGCCATCATTTTCCCAGGAGCCATTCTCCTGAGATGTACCTGATAGCAGGTGAGAGGCAGGGAAGGAGTCGTGATTGCCTTCCAGCCTGAGAACTCTCCCAGCCTCCTTTCTCTGCTAATTCTGCATTTGATTATTCACAGGCAATAAAACCCTGTAAACATAATACATAAGAAGGAATTCTGGGGCACAGGGAGAACTTATTTCCACAGCAAGCTTCCCTTCTCCCACAGCAAACCATCAACTCCTTTGGAGCTCAGTACGAAACTCAGCCAATTACCTTGACCCTCATTTCAAGGTGGGGATTGAACCAGTACTTTTCAGAGCCAGTAACTGGGTATGTCATTCTCCCCCAGCATCACTCAGAGCAAACTAACACAGAACAAGTGGGTAATAGGGCGTATATATACATAACACACAACAGCAAGAAGTATTGGTGCTTTATTCTTGCATTGACCTAATATAGGGTGTCCCAAAAGTGATGGTACAGTTTTTTTTTTCTTTTTGGAGGGGGGAAGGTAGGGCAATTGGCATTAAATGACTTTCCCAAAATCACACAGCTAGTTTTTTTGTGTTATGTGTTTGAGGCCATATTTGAACTCAAGTCCTCCTGTCTCCAGGGCCGATACTTTATTCACTGTGCCACCTAGATGCCCCAGTGTTGGTACAGTTCTAAACTATGTGTGACCTTGGGCAAGTCACTTAACCCTGATTACCTAGCCTACCCCCTGCAAAAAAACCCTTAAAACTGTATTAAGACTTTTGGGACACCTTGTGTCTCCTGGAACTTTATTTTTAGTCTGACCTGTAAAGTCTACTAGCGAACTCCCTTCTAAGTCAATGGACCTCAGGGCTTCTTAACCTGGTCTTCATGAAGTTTAAAAAGATATTTTGATCCCCCAAATGTCAATAAAATTGATTTCCTTAATAATCCTACACATTTTATCATCTTATTTTATGCACTTAAAAACAGTATTCTGAGAAGGGTGCCTAGCCTTCAGCAGACTGCCAAAGGGATTCACAACACACACACAAGATTAAGAAAACTTGTTATCACTAAAGCATTGGATACAAAGATCCCTAAACTTGGAGCCAAGAAACCTGGATTTGTACCTCAAGTCTCACTAACTTGCTAACTAAAGGTGGGTATGTGAATTTGGTTTCTTCAGTGACAAAATGGCAATAATACCACTTGTTCTATATACTTCAAGGGGCTGCTGTGAAGACCAAGTTAAATAATGGATGGGAAAGGAGCATGTAAACCGTGGAGTACTGACAGAGACAAGGTACAGAGTAACTGTGCTCCCTGGGTTGGGTCCCATATGCCTCTCCTTTATCCTTAATTCTGCTCTGGGTTAGGAGGTAGTGTTACAACCTTATGGAATGAATTATGGGGAAAAGTGTTGCTGGCAGGATATGTATCTATTCTATAAGTCAGGTCTCTTAGGGTTGCTGCTGGTCAAGAAATCTTGGGGAGGATGGCCCATACCTTAGGGTTGCTGCTGGTCAAGAAATCTTGGGGAGGATGGCCCATACCTTAGGGTTGCTGCTGGTCAAGAAATCTTGGGTAGGATGGCCCATACCTTTAATCTAGAAAGGTGTCTACTGGGGCAAGAAGAATGGAACAGAACAAAGAGCATTAGCTATGAAGTAAGGGAACTTAGATTCAGTGACCACCTCTGATGTTTATTACCTGTGTGACTTTGATCAAGTTATTTTGCTTCCCTGGGCTTGCCTCAGTTTCTCTATCTGTAAAAAGAGATGGAGTTGGACTAGCCAGCCTCTCAGGTCCCCTACAACTCTAGACCTAGGATTTGATTTCTTTTACCCTGGGTCATAATGAGAAGCCCAAATAGCATCCATTCATGAATCCAAATGGTTTCTAAAAATCCTTTCAATTCAATTTCACAATCAGGTTCCATCTCACAACTAGGACTGTATATTAGGTAACACAGTTCTGAAAGCCAGATAGGCAACTAGACAAATGCAGTCAACGTTCCATTATCTGTGAGCTGATTACCCATTTTATCAATCAGCCACAGCAAATATTTACCATCACTTGTAGCTAGGTCCGTTAAAAGATTTCCTTAATCTGGGAGCTTGTCTCAGGGCTGTACCTGTGTTTTGACACTGGTGATCTGATTCTAACCATTTCCTTTCATTCAGGTCAGGCAGGTTATTGCTAACATGTGCAGAACACTCCCAGCTTTCTCATTGTTGAACCACTTATAAGACCATAAGGATTGGGAAAGTTCTGCCTTCAGTGTTGGGATTCTACTCCCTCATGTCTGGTTGTGTGAATTCTTGGGTCTCGCCTCAAAACCTTACCATCTATGTGTAGGGTCTGGGCACTGGGGTATTTGTGTTTCCAGAAGAGTGAGGACCCCGGGTCCTCACAGACAATATATATTGCCTGTATTTTTCTGTGATCAGGATAGGGAGTAAATTTTGGTGGAAAAAGTGAAATAAGATTGAATCTACCATTGGCCATGTGAATTATATCAGCTGAGCTGGCTCCCCTGCTTCCATCCCTAGAAAAGGGTGCCAGGGTTGGCCCTAGGTTGGATGGTTACCTATGACAAAGCCTTTCATTTTACAGATGGAGAAACTGAAGCCTAGAGAGGGGGAATGATTTGTCACTTAGCTAGTTGGTTAGTGGCCAAACAGAAATCCAAGGTTCTTGATCTCTCATCTTGTGTTCCATCCTTTTCACCACAATATCTCTACCAACCCAGCACTATGCTTCACTCATGACAATAGAGTATTAACTCTGGTAGGTCCTAACAAACTGGAATGACTTTGATTAGGCCTGGGGATATACTTTGGGTCTGTTGTTCAAGGACCAGCACAGTCAAGTAAGGAGAGTCTAACCATTACAAAGTTGGCTGAGAGTATGAATTTTTTGGCCACAGCACCTAATAAAATCACTTACTAAGTCATGGTGGGGTGGTAATCTATACTCAATGATAGAGGAAGACTCTACATTAATCAAGATGGTGCAGGGGATGCAGTACAGGAGCTGGACTCAGGAAGGCTTAAATATGAACCTGTTTCAGGCCCTAGCAGTGTGACTCTGAGTTTATCATTTGACCTCTTTGAGACTCAGTTTTCTCATCTGTAGAATGGCAGTAATAGCTCCACCTCATAGGGTTATCATGAGGATCAAAGAAGATAATGTATTTAAAGTGCTTTGTAAACCTAGATGAGTTATAGAAATGCTAGTGCTGTTATTGATGAAATATTGAGAAACATTTCATAGAACATAATAGACAAACATCTATTAAGTACTTACTTGTGCTAAGTGCTTGGGATACAAAGACAGAAGTAAAATGGTCCCTGTCCTCAAGGAGATTATAGTTTATCTGTGATAGACAGTATTTACCTGTGCAAGAAAATGCAAATAGATTCCAGGTCATTTGCTGGCGAAGGCACTGGAAGGTTGGGGTGGGTGGAGAGGGTCAAGAAAGGTTTAATGTAAAACAGGGGTTCTTAGCCTTATTGTGTCATGAATCCCCTTGGCAGTCTGGGGAAGGCTTTGAACCCCTTAGAATGATGTTTCTTAATGCATCACAAAGGAACCAATTATATTGAAATGCGATTACCAAAATATTAAAAAGAAAAACAATAAGTTTGCAGGTCCCAGGTAAACACCTGTCCCCCACCACACCCAATGTAGAAGTTGGTGCTTGAACTGAGCCTTGACATAAACAAGGGATAGGAGAAGTTCCATAGACTTTTGAAGTCTTTCCTGGGAATCTCATCATCTAACTTTTTCTTTTCCCTACCACATAGCATGTTCCAAGTTCAAAATCACACTGAATTATAAACACATTTTTGGAGCACAATTCATCTGCAAATTTTGTCAGATAGCTGACAAAATTACAAGACAATGTAGATGAAAGAGAATTTAGGGATGATCTTAGGGATCGTTAGATCAAAGAAGCTGTGCATGACATTAAGGCAACTGAATCCAACTCCCTTCTCCTATGGAACAGAATGCCTCTGAGGCCAAGAGAAGAAATTTGCTCTAAGACCCATAGTAAGTAAATTCAGGCAACAATGTTTATTTACATATGGAATTACTTGTACCAACATGTATTCTCCCAATGAATATTTATTCTCTTAATATTCTCTCTTCATAAGCACTAATAATTGAATAAACACCAATTTGTGTTTGGAATCTATAATCCCTTCTCAGTTGTACTTCCCAGAATCCCTGGCCTTCTAACCACTATCTCCCATTTGAGGCATTTCCTGATCCCCTCAGTAATTAGCACTATCTCTCTCTTGCAGTTGCCTTGTATTTCTTTGTATATTTTTAATATTTAGATTTTTTGTGTATCTATTGTATGATAGCTAGTAGACTATAAGTTCCTTGAGGGCAGGAACTAATTTGTTTTTATCCTGAGCATTTGATTCCTCAAACACAGGGGCATTAGCAGTCATAGGTATTAAACACCACACTTCTTCCATGAAAAGGTCAAACACTTTGTTAAGTAAATATCTCCCTGTTTTGTACCTCACTGGATCTTAATAATTAGAAAGTTGTTAAATAAAATTATTTCTATTGTTCCATTTTTCAGGAATCTTCAGTCAATAAATATTTATCAGCTGCCTATTATACTTGCCCGGCAAGGTAGTAAGCTCTGGGGATACAAAAAAGGGAAAAGGCAGTTCCAGTTCTCAAGGGGCTTGCAATTTAATGAGGAAAATCACATGCAAACAACTATATAGAAAGAAGCTATAAACTGAAAGGAAGGCACTAGAATTAAGGAGGGATACAGAAGGTGCAATTTTAATCTTGAATGATTTTAGCGTATGCATAGAAGACACCTTGCTGGAGGAGAACATATAGGATAGCATTCTGTTCCACCAGATCAAATGCTATTTTTAGTTAACAAATGGTGAAAAATAAAATTTCATATACTCTGCTGTAATCGGTAATGTATGACTGTAAAGATATGGCGTACTCTAGAAAACCAATTATGAAAACCTGTCTACTCTCTTCCTTTGCCTTCTAGAAGGATGCTCTTAATATATGCATAGATTATTTTCATAAATATTTTGTAGAAATGGGAATTGGGGCTTATAGGTTAGTAGTTATTTAGTCTTTTAGTTGCTTTTTTATCATAATAACATTTGCAATTTTTTTTGTCCACTGTTTGTCCTACATTTTTTCAAGATCTCTTAACCATTGTTCCCTCAGTGCCTTTGAAACTGTGTTACCTCCAGCATACACCTGCTTTGTGCACCTCTGGTCTTGTCTGGCTCCTCTTTCCATCTTTGTTGCCTTCAGTGACATTGGTGCTTCCTTGTGAAGTTGATCAGATTGCGGTGTTTGAATCCAAATGTGGAGACTCCATTGTAATTGTTGGTGAAAAATAATTTATTATGAAATACTGATAGACATTTTCCATTTTTATTTGTTTATTGTCCTCCCGGTTTCATTCCCTGAATGAATGAATGAATAAATGAATGAATGAATGAATGAAAATGTATTTAGTACCTGCTAAATATGAGCTGAGTACTATGCTAAGTGCTAGGGGTATAAAGAGAAAATTAAATGATACAGTCCTTGTTATCATGCTCCTACTCTAATTTGGGAGGACAACACTCATTAAAGAATTCTAACACAGAACAGATGTCGAGGCCCAAGGGCTCTTAGCGTGCCTCAGCAGGGCAGAGGACAGTTCCCAGGGATCTGAGAGGGCAGAATGGCACAGCAAGTAATAAAGTGATAAAGTCCAGTAGTCGTCCATTGGACTAGAAAGCTCGTAATTGGTGACTCCCAGCTCATCCAATTCATTTTAGAATGATAGATTCTTGAAAGCAGGCACCCTCTTTACCTTTCTCTGTAGTCTCAAGCACCCAGTAAGTGCTATTGATGCATATTGGCTACCTGAGTGGTATGAATTGCCATGTTGTTCTTCCCACCTGCCAGCCACTGATGGAGTTTGGGTAACTCCATGTCAGGGGAGGGGGAGGGACAAAGGGAGGACAAAGTGAAAAGGTGTCTCTATTGTCATAGTCATTATGAGGTGCCTATTTTAATTGCTCATAATTGTTTACCATCCTTCTCTGTAAGATTAAAAAAAACAACCCCCCAAAACCTTTATATTCTAACTATTTTTATTATTGGGCATCCAGTCTCTTTGCTTTGCAAAGACATCAAATATTTTCTAGCAGAGGAGGTTTCTGGTCCCTTTTGGCCTCTTCTTTGTAGTAATTGATTTATGTGGCTAAACTTCCTTAGAAAATACTGATAGCCTGTCAACACCTGTTCCCCAATCTAATTCCTACTGTGTGTGTGTGTGTGTGTGTGTGTGTGTGTGTGTGTGTGCGCGCGCGTGTGTGTGAGAATGGGGGGGTTAGAGACAGGGGCTAGACCTGTGATTTTGTTAGTATAAGAAACTCCTAGGTGAGGAAACCCTTTTTCTGCCAATGTTATTCTTCCCTTTTTCCCCCCTGAAGCTTGTAGTCTTAGAGAATTGCCTAAAGCATTTAGAGGGTAAGTGACACAACAAGTATGCATCAGAGACTGGTCTGGACCCCAGGTCTTTCTGGCTTGAAGATCAGCTGGCTCTCTTCCATTGGGAAGTGTCTCTCAGTTTTTGGTCTCAAGAGCTTACTTAAATAGGGCTACATTGGTACTGATTTCATCGTGTACCATATTGTGTACCATATAATATTTGCCTCTTTTTGTCCTTCCTCCTACTTAGGTAGGTGTGAGACTTTGCATCAGAGTGGGCCTTCCATAGACTAATCCTCAGAAAGGAGCTTGACATGTTGTTGGGGAGCCATTATCTGAGTCAGGACTTGAGTCTGGCACATACTGGCTACATGATCTTGGGCAAATCATTTTACTATTTAGTCTGCCCCAGACTTTCTAAGACTAGTCAAGTCTTCAGGTACCAATATGTATAAGTAGAAATTTTGTAATTGCTGGGAGTTATTAGTGCAATTATAAGCCCAAACCAAAAAGCAAAACATACCAAAGAAAGCAACCGACCCTCCCTCACATGGGACTCAGATGTTACAGTGTGTGTAGAATACTGTGCAAGTCTTATCGTCTTATAGGTCAGTTGGTGATTTTTTGTTGTTTCTTCTGTTGAGTAATACGTGAATCATTGCTTAGAGGAGAGAGGGGTAATAGCTTTAGAGCTAGAGGAGAGAGGGGTCATAGCTTTAGAGCTAGAAATATTATCAGAGGCCATCATGAACAATGCCCTCATAGAACAGATGTGGTTCTATTTGGTATCAGAGCTGTGATTTGCAGTCATGCTTCTTTATTTTTTTTTGGGGGGGGGAATGTTACTTTTATTTATTTATTTTTAATTTCAAATTCTTTATTAACTTCTGATTTACATCATTCATTTTCACCAGATTTTGAGTTACAAATTTTCAGCCTGTTTTTCCCCTACCCACTGCCCCAAAATAGCAGTCCCACAGGATATCCCCTCCTCCAATCTGCTCTCTCCCATATCTTCCCCCATATCCCCTTCAACTTTTCCAGTAGGGCATGGTGGATTTCTATGCCTCAGTGCTTGTATATCTTATTATCCAATTATATGTAAAATAGTATTAATAATAGTATTTGTATATGTTTAAACATTTGATTTTAGAACTTTGAATTCCACATTCTTTCCCTACCTCCCTTATCACCCACATTTACTGGAAAGATAAGCAATTCAATATAGGTTGTACATGTGTAGCTAATGCAAAATATTATCATAGTAGATATATTGTATAAGACTGATTATATTTCTCTCCCTCCTATCCCACCTCCTGCTTATTCTATTCTCTACTTTGATCCTGTCCCTTTTCAAAAGTGGGTGCTTTCAACATCCCTCCCCCCAAGTCAGGCTGTTAACTCTCATTTCATAATTTTCTTTCATCATCCTCATTTCTCTTCCCAATTTTTCCTCCACTTCTCTTCTCTGCTTCTTAAAGTCCTCTATGGCCTATAATCAGCTTGTCTATTCCTTTGAAACTTTTGGTGCAGGAGTTCTGACTTCACCGTCTTCCTCCTCTTCCATGCTTTGATCCTTTTTGTCCCCCAAAAAAGGAGTCTAATGTTGGATTCTTTTATTTGTTTTGCTTCCTTTGCCTGGTCATGTTGTCACTCAATTACTTGACTTTTATGGCAAAAACATAGTAGGACTCTGCCACCAGACAGGGGAGCTTCTGTCCCAAAGGCTGGGGTTTTCTCAGCTGCTGGAGGTATTAGTTGGGTGCCCTCTCTGAAGCCTCCACATGCTCTGGCAAGCTGGTCACACACCCCAGGACCTCTACCCTAGACCACAATCCAGATCCAAGAAGGTTAAAACAAGAGTGATTACCCCTCAGACTGGTTGACTGGTCCCCTTAAGGTCTGCAGGCCAGGAGCTGAAGCTGCAACATGGCACTGGCTGTGCAAAGGCATCTCAGCAGCTTCTCACCCTGGGGGCAAAAGCCGATGCTCTCCTAACTAGTGGTCCCAAATTCCACACTCCACTGACCTCTCACTTTTTCCTTGGCATCTATGTGTTGATAATTTTGGAAAAGGCCACAGCTATTGGTGTTCTGGAGTCCCTCCAGCCAGTGTTTGGTCAGGCCTGCCCTGGGGCTAAGAGTGCTAGCTCATGTGGGTCTGGGCTCAGCTCCCAGAGCACTGTGCTGGCCACTCCCTGCTGGGCTGTCCTCAGTGGGAGGTTAGCTTCTCTGTGTCATTGTATGCGTTCCATAGCTCCAAAGTTTGTTCAGTCTCCTTTTACATGGATTGGGGAAGGTGGAAGCTAGAGCTGGGTGGGAGTCCTGTTTCTACTCCGCCATCTTGACTCCGCCCCCCTGAACCCATGCTTCTTGACTCCAGAGCTTCTGATAGTAGAACACTACCTTCCAAGTGTGGTACAGGGTGTCTTGAGTAGCAAGGAAATTCAACGAGGTCCAGAAGCTGTAAACTTCATAGAGGTGGTGAGACTTGATCTAGGCCTTGAAGGATTAGCTAATGCTTCGTATGTATCTAAATTCATAGAAACAAAAGAAAGGAAAGAAGCCTTTCCCAATTTTCCTTAATGCTAGTATGTTCCCTTTCTTGGTTATCTCCAATTTGTCTGTACATAGTTGGTTACATATCGTCTACCCCTTTAGACTACGAGGCTTTTAAAAAGTTTGAGAGACATCATTTCTAGGTAATTAGTAATTTTATTAATGATGCTTGCATTTTAATTAAAATGTCAGTGGCACTGTCAAATGCCAGAGACCCTCATGGGGTGAACTCGGGGCTTATATGGCTTTGGTGAAATGGGTGTTCTGGAGGGTGACAATCAACTATGACTGATTAACAAGTAATGAGAGAGAACAAATATTACATTGAGGGGCTGGGCCTATTCTAATCGACTTTGATTGTGTTTTTTACTCCTAAGTTACCCCCGGCCTTGGGAAATCTAAACAAAGAATTTATCCCTACCCATACTTGTGTATAGTAAAATGGCTTCCCCACCTGAACAAGAATCTGAACAAGATTGTTGAGAAGGTTAGTCCAGTCTCATTATCAGTAATGTCCTTCAAGAAACTGAATTTTGAAATGCTGCTTGCTATTTGTCCTTTGTTCTAGAATGATCATGACATTAGGGAGGTTATGCCATGACATACGAGTGAATTGGATTTAAGTGAGGCAGGGCTGTGCAAAGTCACTAACCTCACTTTTACCTCTAGAGCCATCTGAGACCAGTGACCAGATATGTATCAGGACAATTAGAGATGTTCCAGGATGCAGTGGGAGACCTTGATCTTTTCAAGCTCAGGTGTTTAACAGGTCTCAGTTTGACTGAGGCAGGGACCATTCAGTGATTAAGGCTTAATAAAATGAGGTAAAGAATAACCTCTTTAAAATAATAGAACTGGGAGGGAAAGACCCTGATGGCTTCTGGCCCAAATAGAAACAATTGTTATTTATATTCATTCTGAGCTAATCAGAGCTCAAACAGTGACCAAGTAGGGCTTGGTATGCAACCAGTGTGATTTGGGATTAAGGCTGATCTTTAAGAGAAAAAAATAAAACAACAACAATAAATGTTTCAGAGATTAAATTTACATTGCTTTTGGACAGAGCACTGGCAGGTAAGGGTGTGATACCCTATGTGAAGAAAGAAAGAAAGAAAGAAAGAAAGAAAGAAAGAAAGAAAGAAAGAAAGAAAGAAAGAAAGAAAGAAAGAGAGAGAGAGAAAGGAAGGAAGGAAGGAAGGAAGGAAGGAAGGAAGGAAGGAAGGAAGGGAGAGAGAGAGAAAGAAAGAAAGAAAGAAAGAAAGAAAGGAAGAAAGGAAGAAAGAAAGAAAGCAGGAAGAAAGGAAGAAAGGAAAAAGAAAGAAAGAAACCATTTTGCCCAAGTGGAAGTTCTCTATTCACAGAGGTTGTTTGTCCTTCATTCTCAAAGAGGACCATGATAGCACAAAGGGAAAGCTCTGGATCTCCCCAAATCATTGGTTATTAGTAATCATTCTTCTCAACTATGAGCTTTTTGGGAGCAGGGATTGAATTTTTTGTTTGTTTATTCTGCCTTTCTTTGTATCCTTGGCATTTAACACAGTGACTGAGACATAGCATGTGTTAATAAATGATTCTTGTCTTCTTCATTTGCCAACTTGATTTGACTCTTGCCTTTGAGGGAATTCTGGTCAAACTGTTGGAAACAAAACTCATAAAGATGGAAACAACTAACCAAAAATTCAGTGCTGATCTGTGAAGTACTATATCTAAGTGAAATCTCAGAATGTTAAGCTTTTCTTACTCCAAATCCAGTGTTCATTCTACTAAACCACTTTAGAGCCTCAGGAGAATGTTGAAATAAGGAGTTTAGAAACGACACTTCCCCTATCCCTTGATGTTTGTCATTATAGACATGAGCATAAAATAACATCTGGTTGCTTTCTAAAATCCCATCCCACATCCCTCCCCCTTGGTTTCTTAATGGGTGGCTGTAAGCATATGCTCCCCTGTTCTATGGGCTACTGATCATGGGAAGTTATAAATCAGTGAGACTTTGTGCAATGCAGTTTTCTTATATTTTGGTACTCACCTATCAACAGTAACACCACCTCACATTTCTGTAGTGTTCTAACCTCCACAAAATGTGTTCTCCACTGAGGAACAAACAAAATCAAAGCAAAACAAAACCTAATGCATGGGGGAGATAGTACCAATAATATTTTCATGATTATTATTATCAAGAAATAACAGGTAAAAGTTGCAGATTGATGTAAGAGCAGCAAGAACTCCCTTAAAATTAGAGGTGTACATAAGCAAAATAGGCAGTTTAAAGAGGTCGCCAGTTTTCCTTCATTGATGAGTCAGCTGCCATAATAAATCACCAAGTATTTATGAAGTGATTACTAATGTACCAGGCATTGAGATACAGAAACAAAAATGAACCACCTCCCTTGCTCAGAGATTACCTTGTATTAGAAGAGACAGCATGAACACATCTAACTATATAAAAATATATACTAAGTAACCATAAGCTAATTTAACTGGCAAGAGGAGATTCCTCTAGGAGTTGGGGTTAGATCAGAGGTTCTTAATGTGTGTGTGTCATGCACGATGGACCCTTTGGCAGTCTAGTGAAGCCTGTAGACCCTTTATTAGAATAATATTTACAAATGTGGAAAATAAAATACATAGGGTTGCAAGAAGAAATCACACACGCACAGACAGACAGAGAGACAGAAGAGAGAGAGAGAGAGAGAGAGAGAGAGAGAGAGAGAGAGAGAGAGAGAGAGAGAGAGAAACTCTATTTCTGGATTATGTCTTACTCTCAGTTGTGAAAGAAAGGCTTACCTGCACGTGTTGCCTTGGCCAGAAATTGTAACCGCCTGATTGGCCACTTGGGGAAATTGTGGTTTTCCTCAAACAGGAATGATGAGGGTAAGGAAGGAGATGTCCCTCATTAAGAAAAGCCAATCGATGAAAATGTCAGAGAAAAGGGTGTGTTTGTGTGTGTTCCTTAGAGTATTTAGGAAAAGTAAAAAAAAAATGAGAGATTAATTTTGCAAAAGTTTTAATTATAGTGTTCCTTTTATTTATTCTTATTTAAGATGGATAATTTTTTTACATCATTTTCATTTTAGGATGCTTCTCTCTATTCTTTCCTTCCCTAATGAGTCTTCCACAGCAACAGAATAAGAGATAAAAAAGGAAAAAAAAAACATTTGCACCAATATGTCAACCTAGTCTGATAATGTATGTTATGTTTCATACCCAGAATCTCCTACCCCTACAAAGATGATACCAGCTCAAAGGCTCATAGATGCAGAACTGGAAGGGACCTTAGAGGTATTCTAGTCTACCTTTCTCATTTTTCATATGTGAAGATGGAGACCCAGAGAGAGTTTTTTCCCCTTTCCATTATAAAACAGCAACAACAACCACAAAAAAAATATTTTCATTATGAACCTTACAGTCAAACATGAACATTTCCATAGGCCAGATGAAGAGGACTACATTTGAAACCATCAGTCTAACTGAGAAGTTATTTTTAAAAATAAATACAAATTTACTTTATTAAAATAATTATACAAGTCAAATTAAACATGGAAATATCAACATTGTCCCTTCATGTCTATATCCCCTTCTGGACTTCCTACTGCTATCTGCTGTGTATCTTTACAAATATTTCATGGATGCTTTCCTCCTATTTCTCTTCCTCCCTTACTGGTGGGTTGTATCTTACTGCTGCTTGTCTTTGGATTTCTTGTTCATTATTTAATCTGGTATTCTTTTTACTGTAGACCTCTGCTGGAATAAATATGGGAGAATTGGGGTCCTCCATCATCACTCATATTTCTATCTTAACTGGAAGTCCTAATCTAATCTTACTTGAAGGAGAAATCCCTTCTATAGCATCAATGATCAACTGAAAGGAAGACTAAGTGTCTTCAAATTGAGCATGTTAGTAATTTCCTCATTTGCCTTCCATTAGTCAGTGTATGAAGGAAAAGGATTTTCCCGACAAGGATTTTATTTACAAATAAGTTTTCAGGAATGGACCAGATAGATGAAGTCTGGGTACATAGAGAGTTCTGTCTCTTGTTAGCCATGTTCATGGAAGGCCTCTTAGCAATCCCTTTAGCCACTTGGGCCCAAGTTTTGGCTTTGGACACAGCAAATATGGACCATCTGGAAGGGATCTGAAGGATCATTTAGCCTCAATGTGTAGATGGAGAATTAGAGGCACAAAAAGGGGAAAAATCTTGCCTAATAATCATGAACATTTATATAGCACTTTAAGGTTTGCCAAGCATTTTACACATACTATCTCCTTTTAGTCAATGTTCCACAGCTGGTCAGTGTGGTACAGCCAAGGCAAGAATATGAGTCTCTTGATTCCAACTTCAGAGCTTAGAGCTTGGGGTGGGGGTAGGAGGGAGGAATGAAAAAGAAGGCAAAGAGCAGACCCATCCCAGTTTTCAGGAGCTTGTATTCTAGGGGAGATAGAAGAGGAATTCCCTTAAGAGCCTGATAGAGGCTGTTAGGTGGCAGTGCTTGATACATGGTAGGAGCTTAATAAATGCTTATTTCCTCCCTCCCTCCTTCCCTCTCTACTTCCTTCCTTCCTTCCTTCCTTCCTTCCTTCCTTCCTTCCTTCCTTCCTTCCTTCCTTCCTTCCTTCCTTCCATCCATCCTTCTTTCCTAAAAGGGGGCAGAAGAAAAGCAGATCTAGACACAGTCTCCAGGAAGCTCTAGGCTTTGCCCTTATGGAGCAGAGTCAGTGTACCTATCTTGCCTGCTTGCTGTTCCACACACAGGACACTACACGCCCCAACTGTCTGTCCCTCATGCTTGGAGTGCTCCCCTACTTTACCTAGCCTCCTGGTTTCCCTGGCTTTCTTCAAGACTCATCTCTAAGTCCACTTTCTATGGGAGGTTCTTCCTTGTCTCTCTAACTGCTAATGAATTACCTCTGAAATAACCTTCCATTTGCATTCTCTACGTCTTATAGTACATAATGACTTGTTGATTGTCTCCCCCATTAGAATATAATCTCCTTGAAGACAATGAAGTGCCACAGCAATAGAAGTGCTTTGACCTTTCTTTACTGTATACTGCAGCACAGAACCTGGCACATAGTAAGTGTAACAATGACTTATTAACTGCTTGACTAAGAACTCAGAGGAAGAATAGAGGAACAGGCCTTGTTCAAATAGTCAATAAACATTTACTAAACTCCTACTATTTGCCAAAGAGCTCTGTCCTCAAGGAATTTACAATCTAATGGGGGGAAAACAATACACAAAAGAAAGCTGAATGAGCGGGCAGAGGTGACTCAGATAAGGGGGAGTGATGTTCTTTTCTTGTCTACAGCAGACTCATTCTCCATTGGAAGACAGAGAAGGAAGTAGACCCAGACCCTTCTTTTAAGTTCAAAATTGGGTGAGGGGGAGGGTGGAGCCAAAATGGCAGCATAGAAGGAAGAAAACCCTTCATAACCACCTAAATACCTATGAAAAATGACTCTAAACAAACTTTAGGACTACAAAACCCACAAAGTGACAGAGAGAAACAAACCTCCCTCTGAAGAAAGTCCAGCAGGTCACAGTAAGGGTTCATTGCAGTGTGCTGGGAGCAGAGCCCAGCCCCGCCCCCTCCCCCCAATCCCTGGTTTTAGCCTCAGGGTGGCCACAACCAGGTGTGGCTGGAGGGCCTTTGGGAGACTGGATCACCAGCAGCTGTGGCAGTTTCCAGAATTTTCAACCCATAAATGCCAAAGACAAAATGAAAGTTCAGCAGGGACTTTGTGGGAACAGGGGGTCCAGGAGTGTGGTCTGGCCTTTGTCCCCAGAAGGAGAAGCAGTTGAGGCACAGAAGCCACTGCCTTGTGGCTGCTTCAGAGCTTCTGGCCTGCAGATTGTAGGGTGACCAAGCAACCAGTCTGAGGGGTAATTGATCTTGCTTTAACTTGTTTGGATCTGAATTGCCCTTTAGGGTAGAGCACTGGGGTGCATGACCAGTGATTCAGAGCCTGTGGAGACTTCAGAGAGGGCAGTCAACTAATAACTCTGGCAGCTGTGAAAACCCCAGAAATTTGGGACAAAGCTTTCCTTTCTGGAAGCAGAGTCCTAGTGTGGCAAAAAGCTCAGAAGTCAAGTAATTGAGTGGCAACATGAGCAAGCAAAGGAAGCAAAGCAAGCACAGCAATACAAATTTGGATTCCTTATTTTGGGAACAAAAAGGATCAAAGCATGGAACAGGAGGAAGACAGCAAAGTCAGAAGTCCTGCACCAAAAGCTTCCAAGAAAAATATGAACTGATTACGGGCCATAGAGGAGCTTAAGAAGGATTTTGAACACCAAATAAGAGAAGTGGAGGAGAAATTGGGAAGAGAAATGAGAATGATGCAAGAAAATCATGAAAAGAGAGTCAACAACCTGACTGAAGAAAATAACACCTTAAAAATAGACTAACTCAAATGGCAAAAGAGGCTCAAAAAGCCAATGAGGAGAAGAATGCCTTAAAAAGCTGAATATGCCAGATGGAAAAAGAATCTCAAAAGCTCGTTGAAGAGAATCATTCCTTCAGAATTAGATTGGAGCAAATGGAAGCTAGTGACTTCATGACAAATCAAAGATACTATTAAACAGATCCAAACAAATGAAAAAAAAATAGAAGGCAATGTGAAATATCTCATTGGATAAACCACAGACCTGAAAAATAGATCCAGAAGAGATAATTTAAAAATTATTGGACTACCTGAAAGCCATGACCAAAAAAATAATACAATCTAGAAATCATCCTTCAAGAAATTCTAAAGGAAAATTGCCCTGATGTTGTAGAACCAGAGATCGAAATAGGGCTTGAAAAAATCCACTGATAACCTCCTGAAAACTATTCCAAAAAGAGAACTCCTAGGAATATTATAGCCAGGTTCTGGAATTCTTAGATGAAGGAGAACATATTACAAGTAGCCAAGAAGAAACAATTTGAATATTATGGAAACACAATTAGGATAACACAGGATCTGACAGCTTCTACATTGAGGGATTGAAAGGGCTTGGAATATGATATTCTGGAGATCAAAGGAGCTGGGATTAAAACCAAGAATCATCTACCCAGCAAAATTGAATATCATGCTTCAGGGGAAATTGTGGTCATTCAATGAAATAGAGAACTTTTAAGCATTCTTGATGAAAAAAACCAGTTGAATAGAAATCTGACATTCAGATACAAGAAGCAAGAGAAGCATGAGAAGGTAAACAGGGAAAATAAATCATAAGGAACTTACAAAGTTGAACTACTTACATTCCTACATGGAAAATGATAATTGTAACTTATGAAATTATTTAAGTTTGAGAATATTCTCAGTATGAGAATAGTTGAAGGGAAAATAAATGTATATATATATGTATATATATGTATATGAGGGTATATGGGCATATGAATATATACATGTGTGTATATATGTGTACAGGCATACAAAGTCAGAGGGCACAGGACCAATTGAATAGGAAGGTATGATACTTAAAAGTGAAATTGACAGTTGAGAGAGGAATATAATGAGAGGAGATGGGGAGAGACAGAATGGGGTAAATTATCTCATATAAAAAGGCAAGGGAAAACTGTTCCAATGGCAGGGAAGAACAGGAAGGCAAAAGGGAATGAGTCAACTTAACTCTCATTGAATTTGGCTTAGGGAGGGTATGACATACACATTTGATAGGGTATCTTGCCCTATAGGAGAGTAGGGGGGAAATGGGATGAGAGGGGGGATGATGGAAGGGAGGGCAGGTTGGGGTGGAGAGAAGTTGGAAGCTCACACTTTTGAAAAGGGACAGGGTCAAAGTAGAGAATAGAACAAGTTGGTGTCGGGATAGGATGGAGGGAAATATAGTCATTCTTTCACAATACATCCACTATGGAAATATTTTGCATAGCTACACATATACAACCTATATTGAATTGCTTGTCTTCCCAGTAAGGGTGAGTGATTAGGGAGGAAGGGAAAGAATATGGAATTCAAAGTTTTAAAATCAAATGTTTAGAAAATATGTTATTATTATTTTACATGCAACTGGGAAAAATAATATATACAGGCACTGGGGTATAGAGATCCATCTTGCCCTACTGGAAAGTTGGAGGGGCATTGGGGGGAGGATATAGGAAAGAATAAACTGGGGGAGGGGGTATACAGTGGAATCATTGTTTTGGGGTGGTGGGTAGGGGAAAGAGGGGAGAAAATTTGTAACTCAAAACCTTGTGGAAATGAATGATATAAACTAAAAATAAACATAAAATTTAATTTTTAAAAATTTACAAAAAATTAGGGGAGAGGATGAGTAGATTCATGTCTTTCCCCTAAGAAGTTTGAAGTCTGGGAGTAGGGGTGGAGGAAAGACAGTGCCAACCCATATGAAGCAATGAAGGTACCATGAATGCACTAAACTCCTTGACTCAGTTTCTAATGTCTGAGACATACAGATACCCAATTTATTCTGCCATTGTCCACATCATCTGCTCAAGGCAGTGGACTGGCTAGCATATAGAGTCTTAGCTATTTTTCCCCTTGTTCCTTTGTATGTAGATATTCCTTAGTCTGCCTATTCTTTTTCTTTTTTAAACACATGCTTTATTAACTTCTGTTTTACATCATTCATTTCCGCCAGATTTTGAGTTACAATCATTTCCCCCCGTTATTCCCCTACCCAACCTCCCAGAATAGCAGTCCCACAAGATATCACTTCCTCCACTCTGCTCTCTCCCATACCTTCTCCCATACCCCCTTCGACTTTTCCATTAGAGGAAGGTGAATCTTTGTGTCCCAATGCCTGCACATCTTATCTCCCAATTATAAGCAAAAGATTATTAATAATAGTATTTATATATATATTTGAAACATTTAATGTTAAGACCTCGAATTTCAGATGCATTTCCTTCCTCCCTTGTCACCCATTACCTCTGGGGAGATAAGTAATTCAGTATATGTTGTACATGTCTAGCTATGCAAAACATTATCATAGTAGATATATTGTACAAGGCTGCTTATAATTCCTCCCACTCATCCCACCCCCCACCTGGTCCATTCCCTACATGATCCTGTCCCTCTTCTATAGTGGGTACTTCCAACCTCCCCTCACCCCAAGGATGCCCTCCCATCCATCATCCCTCCTCTCATCCCCCTTCCCCCTATTCTGCTACAGGTTGAGATATCCCATTTAGTATGTATGTCATTCTCTCCCTGAACCAAATTCAATGAGAATGTGGTTTTGCCCTTTTTTTTCCTTCCTATTCTCCCTCTCCCTTGTAACCACTTCCCCTTGCTTCTTCTACATGAGATAGTTTACCCTACCCTCCTCCTGCCACTTTCCTCTCTCACCTCATAATTTCATCCCTTGAGTATTCTCCCTTCCCAACAGATTGAACCTATGCCCTCTATCCATATATAACTGTAACCATATACACACACATTCACATATGTGATGACCACACACCCTTCTTCCATTATTTTCATAGTGAGAAAGATGTCATCAGTCACAGTTATTGCTTTTCCATATAGGAATATAAATAGTTCAACTTTGATAAGTTCCTTTTGATTTCTTTTCCCTGATTACCTTCTCAGGCATCTGTTCCTTCTTGTGTCTGGATGTCAAATTTTCTATTCAATTCTGGTTTTTTCCTCAAGAATGCTTGAAAGTCCTCTATTCCACTGAATGACCATATTTTCCCCTGAAACAAAATACTCAGTTTTGCTGGGTAGGTGACCCTTGGGTTCATTCCCAGTTCTTTTGCCCTCTGGAATATCATATTCCATGCCCTTCGATCCCTCAGTGTAGAAGCTGCCAGGTCCTGGGCTATTCTGATTGTGTTTCCACAATATTGAAATTGCTTCTTCCTGGCTGCTTGTAGTATTTTCTCCTTGATCTGGGGATTCTGGAACCTGGCTATAATATTCCTGGGAGTTTTCTTTTTGGGATCTTTTCAGGAGGTGATCTGTGGATTCTTTCAACCTCTATTTTGCCCTCTGGATCTAAAACATCAGGGCAATTTTCCTTGAGAATTTCTTGAAGGGTGATTTCTAGGTTCTTTCTTTGATCATGGCTTTCAGGTAGTCCAATAATTTTAAAATTGTCTCTCCTGGATCTATTTTCCTGGTCAGTGATTTTTCCCATGAGATATTTCACATTGCCTTCTAATCTTTCATTTGTTTGGATCTGCTTAACAGCATCTTGATTTCTCATAAAGTCATTAGCTTTCATTTGCTCCAGTCTAACTCTGAAGGAATGAATCTCCTCAGTGAACTTTTGAGATTCTTTTTCCATCTGGCAAATTCGACTTTTAAGGCATTCTTCTCCTCATTGCCCTTTTGGGCCTCCTTTGCCATTTGAGTTAGTCTATTTTTTAAGGTGTTGTTTTCCTCAGTCAGGCTGTTGACCCTCATTTCATACTTTTCATGCATCCTTCTCATTTCTCTTTCCAATTTTTCTTCCACTTCTCTTATTTGATTTTTAAAGTCCTTCTTAAGGTCCTCTATGGCCTGCAACCCACTCATCTTTTCCCCTGGGGCTTTTGGAGCAGGACTTCTGACCTCACAGTCCTTTTCCCACTCTATGCCCCCAAAATAGGAGTCTAGGGTTCCATTTTTCTGTTTCCTTTGCCTTGGCATGTTGCCGCTTAATTATTTGACTTTTGGGCTTGTTGCCACACTATGGCTTTAAGGCCAGATAGAGGAATTTTCGTCCCGAACGTGTGGGGGGCAACTTCCGTTTCTGGCAAGCTGTAAACCCACCCACGACTTCCACCCTAGATCACAATCTAGATCCAGGCAGGTTAAAGCAAGAGCGATTACCCCCCAAGACTGAGCGCTGGATCTCCCTACAAATTTGCAGGCCAGGAGCTGGAGCTGCCTCTGAAAACTACAAAATGGCGTGTCTCCTCAGTGGCTTCTAGCCCCCAGGGGAGGGAGCTGATGCATTCCTCAAATACTGGTCCCAAAGTCCATAGGACACTAACCTCTTACTTTGTCCTAAGCATGTCTATGTTGATAATTCTGCAGTCGCCACAGCTGCTGGTGTTCTGGGGTTCCTTCAGCTGGCTGCTGGCCCTGCCGCCCTGGGGCTAAAACCTCGGCTCAGGCGGACCTGGGCTCCACTTGGCTCCGCTTCCTGCGCTCTGCGTGCTGCCTGCTGCCAGCTCCCAGACAGCTGTGCTTGTCCTTCCTGAAGGGCTGCTGGGTTGTCCTCAGTGGGAGGTTAGCTTCTCTGTGTTGTTCTGTGGGTGCTGGGGTTCCAGAAGTTGTTCAGAGTCCCCTTTTACATAGTTTGGGGGGAATCTGGGGGCAGAGTGGCTTGGATGAGCTGTTTCTACTCTGCCATCTTGGCTCCGCCCCCTAGTCTGCCTATTCTTATACTGTAGTCATACTGTAACCATCTCAGCCTTTGCCCAGCTCATTTTACTAACATTCTTGACACTCATCAATGCCTGAGAATACATTTTAATTCCACAAGGGTTTCAGGTGCCTTGAGCTTTCCAGCTGTGATTCAATGTTGTCACTATTTTCATAAACAGAAGCTATTAATAAGATTAACAATGATTAGCTTTCACTATAGGATTAAGAAAAAAAAAGCTTGTAATTCTTTTATAGTTCTGCTATCAGCCTCTCAGATTAAGGAAAGTACAACAAGGTCTTTGGGCTCAAATTCCACTTCAAATCCAGCTGAGTGATGACGATATGACTTGCATCTTTGGATTAGGAACTAGTCATCTTGACATCAGATGTATTGTCTTCTTTTCCTCCCCCAAATGAGGGAGGGCTTTCTGTAAGCATTCTTAGGGAATTGACACTTATCAGGGGATTTCTCTAATTTTAATTTTTTAAAAATTATATCATCATTTTGAAATATATTCTTCCACTATCCAGTGAGTCATTCCTTATGACCAACTGTTCAATAATTCTTTGTTGTTTAAGTCATTGTGTCTGACTTTGTGACCCTATTTTGGGTTTTCTTGCCAAAGATACTGGAGTGGTTTGCCATTGCCTTCTCCAGCTCATTTTACAGATGAAGAAAATGAGGCTAATGGAATTAAGTTACTTGCCCAGTGTCCCACAACTAGTAATTGTCTGAGGCTGGATTTGAACTCAGGAAGATGAGCCTTCCTGACTCCAGGCTCAGCACTCTATATCCATTGTGCCACCTAACTTCAGTGATTCCCTATAAACTCTAGGACCAAATATAAACTCCTATGACTTTCAAAATCCTTAATAACCTGACTCCTTCCTATATTTCTAGTCTTTTTACACTGCTCTACATATTTTATTATAGTAACTCTTTTCTCCTTTCTATTTCTTGAATAAAACACTTCATTTCCTGACTCTGGGTATTTTCATCGATTCTCTCTCAAGCTTGGACAGTTTCTCTTTCCTCATCTCCACCTCCTGGCTTCCTTCAAGGCTCATCTAAAATGCTACCTTCTGCATAAAGTCTTTTCTGATCTCTCCCCTAATGCTAGTGCCTTCTGAGCATATCTCCAATTTATCCCTTATATATCTTGGTTGTACATACTTGTTTACATGTTACCTCCCTGTTAGACTATAAGCTTCTTGAAGGCAGAGGTCTCAAGAGGTCATATTATTTTGTTTTGTTTTTGCCTTTCTTTGTATCCCCAGCATTAGTACAGTACCTGACATAACATGGCACTTGATAAGTGCTTGTTGACTTAAATTGAAAAAACAATATGAGAAAAAGAACTAATTCATCAAATCTAATCAATAAATCAAGTCTGATGATTACGTGCAATCTTCTACACCTTCAGTCTCTCACCTCTGCAAAGATAAGAAAAAGATGCACCTTCATGCTACCTCTCCAAGATCTAATTTGTTCATTATTAATGCAGAGCATTCAGGTTTTTGTTCTTCTTCTTTACAACATTGCAGTCGTATCTATGTTGCTCTCACACAGTGAGCACTTAATAAATGCTCTGTTGATCCATTTTTTTTTAGTTCTGCTTACTGCACTATGTCTTCCATACTTCTCTGAATTCTCCATATTCATAATTTCATCCCATAATTTATTCAAGCATTACCTAATCGATGGATAACTACTTAGTTTCTAGTAATTTTGTTGCCACAAATCATTGCTATGAATATTTTGGTGTATATGGGACATTTCTTTTTGTCTTTGAACTCATTTGGCACCTATGCCTAGTAGTGGGACCTCTGGACCAAAGGATATGAGCATTTTAGCCACTTTTAAAAGTATAATTCCAAATTGCTTTTCAGAATGGTTGAATCAATTCAGTGCTCCATCAATAATGTATTAGTGTGTCTTTCTACAAACCCTCCAACATTGACTTTCCCCATCTTTTGTCATCTTTGCCACTTGCTGGGTAAAAGTCTAAGTTCTTTTGATTCATATTTCTGTTATTTGTGATTCAGGGCAATCTTTCCTATGGTTGTTAATAGTTGGCAATTATTCTTTGCAACTGCCTGTTTATTTCCTTCGATCACTTCGATCACTGCTCCACACTGGAATGGCTCTTGGTCTTATATTTTGCTTAGGGGTTTTCTGATGATGAATTATATGGTAAGAGCTTATTACTTCCTCATCCTTTCCATATCAGATCTTGAAATATTAAATTAATGCCACCCCGTGATTCAGTTGGAACTCTTCAGATGGCCCCTAACAACTACATTTTCCATCTTTTGCAATAGTGTTTCTAGATTTTTCAAGCACAACTTATATTCTGTTGCCTTCACACCTCTTCTCATACTCTTCCTTTTGCTTTCAAACTTTTCCTATTGACATCTGTTTTGTCCTTTGGGACCCGGTTCAAATGTTTCCTCATCCATGAAGTCTACCCTGATATTTCCAGCCAGAGCTCACTGCTCCTTCTACTAATATCACTTAGGACTTTGTTTCATCTTCTCTGAGGAAGGAAGTGTCTGAATTTTCACATTTAGTCTTCCATATTCTGGTCATCTGTGCACATTTCTTGTCTCTCCCAGGGCAGGATCTAGGTCAGTTTTTCCTCTCTATAATCTTGATTCTTTCAAGTCAGGGATTGTAACTTACTCATCCTTGTCTTCCCTGAAGCATGACCTATGAAGGGACCCTGTATATAATAGGTGCTTCAGGAAAGAGGGTTTTTTTCTTTCTTTCCTCATGAATGAATGAACAAACAAACATAAATTTACCCTAAATGACTTACCAGGTATATCATAGAATGGCAGGAGTAAAATTGAATCTTAGTGACCCTTATTTATGGAACAGGAAACTGAGGGCCATGGAGATGAATAGAGCCAAATCTCATTCATAGAGAAATCACAATTTGGAATATAGGCCAATGGAAGCTTTCCTTTGTACCATTCCTGAATAAAGGGTTTGCAGATCAATTAATAGTATGAAGGATATTGAAAGATAATTGGCACTCGAGTTACAAACAAAACTAATCTAATCAGGACCAATCATATTGTCAGCAGATATTTATAGAGCCACCTATAATGTACAACATCCTGAAGGACATTGTGTTATTATTAATGGTAAAAATAAGAATAATCCACATTTCTATAATGTTTTCAGGTTTAAAACATGCTTTCTATAACAAGACCATGAAGTAGTTATCATAAATATTGTTGTCACTTTGTACAAGAGAAAACTAAGTTTGAGAGAGGTAACTTGTCTAAGGATCTACAGTTCTTAAATACAATAGAACAAAGATGGAAGTCCAAGGCCAGTGTTCTTTCTACTATACCAAACTGATGCTTTCATTACTATATAGAATTCCATAGATCTGTGATTCCTTAGTATGGGTACTCTCTCCATTAGTTCAAATTGTAAACTACTCACACATTCTTATTCTGGATGATTTTTATTCATGAAGACCTAGTCAGTGGAATGGTACCCTTCTGGGTCTTCTTATTGTAGCAAGCGTTCAAATCAGGGGTTATGTAATATTATATGGATATCAGTACAACCCTCAGATTATCCATATAGACCCTTTCATTGTTACTATCTTTCCTTTCTTCTTTTCAAGTCAGGTCAACAAGAATTTTATAAGCTCCTACTATGTGCCATGCTTTGTGCTAATCAATTTTATACCTATATTTATCTAAAATATATCTATATATGTATGCATATATATATGTGTGTGTGTATATTTATACACACATAGGAATGTATAATACATAATGTATAATATATTATGGATAAATGTTAATAAAATATGTGAATATATGTTTGCGCGTGCGTGTGTGCGTGTGTGCGTGTGTGTGTGTGTGTGTGTGTGTGTGTGTGTGTGTGTGTGTATAAAACCTGGCTTTTAAGCATCCTCAGTTTGTACCTAACATGGACTTTGCTGCATCCCCTACTATATGAATAGATGTAGTCTCCTTGATCTGTTTGTATATTTGTTATTCTCTTTTGAAGTTAGTATTCTTCTTTGTAAAAGCTCCACTGTGTTATGTCTACCTTCTTATAAGATCTCTCTTCCATTTGGACTTTGCACAGCTCATTTTCCATCTTGGTGGTACACCTCTGGGAATCAATGTCTCTCTCTCTCTCATTCTCTCTCTCTCTCTCTCTCTCTCTCTCTCTCTCTCTCTCTCTCTCTCTCTCTCTTCATAGATATTGATCATCACATCGTTGTTGAACTAAGTTATTGCTGTGTCTAAGAATCATTGAATAAAGAATTTTACAATCCAATATACATTTTAGATTTTTGTTGGAGAAGTGTCTTCAAGGTTATGTGTTCTACCAAGTTGAGTATTTTTTGGGTAATTTATAAATAATATATATTCTATGTCTCAGTTTATGACTGTATGCTTCCTGGTATATCTAGGAAAATATGGTTTGCTTCATAGAGAACCACCTGTGAAAGGTTTTGTGTTTCTTCCTTTGAAACAAATTATAGAAATTTGTGATGGAAGGATTGTGAGCAGTTTGAATTTACAAGGGGCAGTTAGGTGGTCCAGTTGACAAAGTGCTGGGCCTGGAGTCAGGAAGACTCACCTCCAGAGTTCAAATCAGGCCTCAGACACTTACTATCTGTGTGATTCTGAACAAGTCACTTAAACCTGTTTGCATCAGTTTCTTTTTTTTATTTTTTAAATTTATTTATTTTTAAAGTGCTTTTTTTTGTTTGTTTTGTTTTGTTTTTTAATTTTTTAAAAAATGCTTTATTAACTTCTGGTTTACATCATTCATTTCCACCAGATTTTGAGTTACAATTTTCCCCCATTTTTCCATACCCACCACCCCAGAATAGCAGTCCCACTAGATATCCCCTCATCCAGTCTGCTCTCTCCCATATCTTCTCCCATACCCCCTTCGACTTTGCCATTAGGGCAAGGGGAATCTCTGAGCCCCAATGCCTGAACATCTTATCTCCCAATTACATGAAAAATAGTATTAATAATAGTATTTATATACATTTGAAACATTTAATTTTAAGACTTCAAATTTCATATCCATTCCCTTCCTCCCTTGTTACCCACTACCTCTGGGAAGATAAGCCATTCAGTAGGTGTTTTACATGTATAGCTATGCAAAACATTACCATTGTAGATATATTGTAAAAGACTGCTTATATTTCCCTTCTACCCATCCCAGCCCCCACCTGGTCCGTTCCCTACTTTTATCCTGTCCCTCTTCAAAAGTGGTTACTTCCAACCTCCCCTCCCTCTAGAATGCCCTCCCCTCCATCATCCTCCCTCTCATCCCCCTTCCCCCTACTATCCTGTAGGGTGAGATATCCCATTTAGTATGTATGTCATTCTCTCCTTGAGCCAAATTCAATGAGAATAAGGTTTTGCCTTTTTGCCTTCCTCTTCTTCCCCTCCCCTGCAACTACTTCCCCTTGCCTCTTCTACATGACATAGTTTATCCTACCCTGTCTCTCCCTAACTCCTCTTGTCACTTTCCTCTCTTACCTCTTAACTTCACCCCTTAAGTATCATCCCTTCCCACCAAATTCAACCTGTGCCCTCTATCCATGAATACCTGTAAACATATATACACACATTCACATATGTATTCATGTGTCCATACACCCTTCTTCAATTATTTTCATAACAAGAAAGGCTTCATCAGACACAGTTATTGTTTTTCCATATAGGAATGTAAATAGTTCAACTTTGATAAGTTCCTTTTGATTTCTTTCCCTGATTACCTTCTCAAGCATCTCTTGCTTCTTGTGTCTGAATGTCAAATTTTCTATTCAACTCTGGTTTTTTCGTTAAGAGTGCTTGAAAGTCCTCTATTCCACTGAATGACCATATTTTCCCCTGAAACAAGATACTCAGTTTTGCTGGGTAGGTGACCCTTGGCTTCAATCCTAGCTCTTTTGCCCTCTGGAATATCATATTCCATGCCCTTCAATCCCTCAGTGTAGAAGCTGCCAGGTCCTGTGCTATTCTGATTGTGTTTCCACAATATTGAAATTGTTTCTTCCTGGCTGCTTGTAGTATTTTCTCCTTGATCTGGGAATTCTGGAACCTGGCTATAATATTCCTGGGAGTTTTCTTTTTGGGATCTTTTTCAGGAGGCGATTGGTGGGTTCTTTCAACCTCTATTTTGCCTTCTGGTTCTAAAACATCAGGGTAATTTTCCTTGAGAATTTCTTGAAGGGTGATTTCTAGGTTATTTCTTTGATCATGGCTTTCAGGTAGTCCAATAAATTTTAAATTATCTCTCCTGGATCTATTTTCCTGGTCAGTTGTTTTTCCCATGAGATATTTCACATTGCCTCCTATTCTTTCATTTGTTTGGATCTGTTTAACAGCATCTTGATTTCTCATAAAGTCATTAACTTCCATTTGCTCCAGTCTAACTCTGAAGGAATGAATCTCCTCAGTGAGCTTTTGAGATTCATTTTCCATCTGGTAGATTTGGCTTTTTAAGGCATTCTTCGCCTCATTGCCCTTTTGGGCCTCCTTTGCCATTTGAGTTAGTCTATTTTTTAAGGTGTTATTTTCCTCAGTCAGGCTGTTGACTGTTATTTCATACTTTTCTTGCATCTTTCTCATTTCTCTTCCCAGTTTTCCCCCACTTCTCTTATCTGCTTCTTAAGGTCCTCTATGGCCTGTATACAGCTTGCATTTTCATTTTGGGCTTTTGGAGCAGGAGTTCTGACCTCACATTCTCCTCCTGTTCCATGCTTTGATCCTCTTTGCCCCCCCAAAAAGGAGTCTAATGTTGCATTTTTCTGTTTATTTTGTTTCCTTTGCCTAGGCATATTGCCACTTAATTACTTAATTTTGGGGCTTGTTGCCATGGTCGTACTCTGCCACCAGACAGGAGAGATTTCATCCAGAACGTCGGGGTCTTCACAATTTCTGGAGGTTGGGTGGCCTCTGTAAAGCCTCCACCTGCTGTGGCAAATTGAATACCCCCCCCCCCGACCACCCCCCAAGGCCATAATCCAGACCCAATCAGGTTAAAGCAAGAGTGATTAACCCGCAGACTGATTGCTAGATCTCTCTACAGTTCGCAGACCAGGAGCTGGAGCTGCCACTGACCTGCAAAATGGCTTCTGTGCCGCATTTCCTCAGCAGCTTTTTGCTCCCAGTGAAGGAAGGCGACATGTTCCCCAAATACTGTTCCCAAAGTCCATAGGGCACTAACCTCTCACTTTGTCCTAGGCATATCTGTGCTGATAATTCTGGAATCGCCACAGCTGCTGGTGTTCTGGGGTCCCTCCAGCAGGCTGCTGGCCTGGCCACCCTGGGGCTAAAACTACGGCTCAAGTGGGCCTGGGCTTGGCTCCCAGAATGCTGTGCTCTCGTTCCCAGAATCCTGTGCTGCCTGCTCTTAGAGCGCTGAGTTGGCCACTCCCTGCAGGGCTGCTGGGCTGTCCTCAGCAGGAGGTTAGCTTCTTTGTATCGTTCTGTGGGTGCTGGGGCCTGCATCAGTTTCTTTATCTGTAAAATGAGCTGGAGAAAGAAATAACAAGTCGTTCCAGTATCTTGCCAAGAAAATCCCAAACAGGGTTGTCCAGAGTTGAATGTGACTCAATAACAACAATGTGTTTACAAGACAGTGAGAAATCTGTAAAGAAGAAAGCAAGTCTGTAAAGAGTTTGGTCGGAGACTCAGCTAAGTCAGATCAATCTTCGAGTATTTAAAAGCATGGGATTTGGAATCAAGAAACCTGGATCCAAAGCAAAGCTCTGATACTTATAAGTGTGATCTTCAGTAAGTCATTGGGACCCAGTTTCTTCATGTGCAGAATGTGGAGACTGAACTAGATCACCCCTGACATGCTTTCTAATTGTGAATTAATGAGGCTATGATCTTATGAAGGTGAAAAAAAGTGCCACTGAATGAATGTGGGATGAGAGAAGACTTTTGTAATGCTCTACTCTTAGAGTTGCCAGTGGGAATTGCTATTATGGGGGGAAACAGTCGATTGAAAAGACACATGTCTACTTTCACATGGCAAGGATCTCCTTGATGAATGCTACTATATTTGAGAATTATCAAACAGCATCTCTATAAGAATTTACAATTTGTATTTCTCACATTTATATTTGCCTTTCTCAATGGTTTCTGAAAAACTTGGGAGGACTTATATGAACTGATGCAAGGTAAAGTCAGCAGAACCAGGAGAACAACCTACAGCAATATTGTAAAGATAATCAACCTCAAAAGATTCTGATCATTACAGTGACCAATTACATTTCCGTAGGACTTAATATAAAACATATTATCCACCTCCAGGTAGGGAGCTGATGGACTCAGTGCAGATTGGAACATTCTTACTTCCTTCTTTCCTTTCTTCTTTCCTTCCTTCCTTCCTTCCTTCTTTTCTTCACTTTTCCTTCTGACCTGGCTAATGCAGAAATATGTTTTGCATGACTATACATATGTGTAATGGGTTTTGCTTTTCTTGCTTCTCAATGAGTAGGAGGAGAGGGGGAGGGAGAGAATTCGGAGCTAAAAACAAAATTGAATTTAAAAAAGGGTAATAATAATATTTATCCCCACCCATAATACATTAATTCAACATTAATTTATTTGACAACTAGTCTCTACAAGGCTCTGTTTAGAGTTTTGGGAGTTACAGAGATAAATGAGGCCTCGGCCCAGCCTTCAAGAGACTTAATATCTAATAGAAGGGATAAAATACATTCATAGAGAAATATAATAGAGTTTAGAATATAAGTGCATAAGAGGAATGAAACTTTCTAGGAATTAGTGAAGTTTGGGCTTAAAATAGTGTTGAGTATCCCAAAGATCACAGAGGTTTGAAGTTGAAAGGGACCATCCATTCCCTACCTATAAGGAAAGGGAAGGCTAGAGAAAGGAAGGCTTTTGCCAACGTCAGGCAAGTAGCAGCACCAGGATTTCATGCTATATCTTCCAGCTCTAGGGCCAGTGCTCTTGTCCCCATACCATCCTACATCCACAGTAGTGGGATATCTCATGAGCCACCTTTGATACATCCATTACATTCCTGTTTCCCTTTGCCCTGCTGACCCATCTAGGAAAACATCCTCAAGTGTCTCATTAGCAGCAGCTGCTGAAGACAGAATGCTCTTGGGCCTTCCTACTCAGCTTCTGCTGTTGGGGAGGAGTAGGCTGTCTTGTCTAGGGGCCCTCCCCACCAGGGCAGTCCTCTGAAGAGGATTTGGGGAACATCCTCACCTCCCTGAGCACTCCTGGTGAAATTGGACCTCTGCAGACGTCACTGAGGATTTATTAAGAATAGGCCTTAATTCATATTGTGTTTTCATATGTGAACTGCTTCAAGTCCTTTCGAAGGTAGGAAGGATATAAATCTTAAAAGTAAAACAAAGACTTTATTAAGTAATTACTCTGTGCCAAGCTCTGTGCCTGCCTCTGGAGAAGAAACAGATCCAGGCCCTGAGCTCGGGGCTTTTTTTAGCCTTGGGGACACAGTAGAGGGGAGGCTTGGTCCATGGCCCTAGGGAGCTCACAGTCTGGACAGATACAGAGGAAGAACACTATGGGGTTCTACCCTTAGGGATCTCCCAGCCTAGATGAAGAGGAAAGAACATATGAAAAACAACAATTGCAACAATGCCTGAGAAGGGGTACTAAAACATATAATCGGATGACAGCTAAGTGCTGATGGGTTCCAGAAGAGGGAGAAAAATCAGAGTGATCAGGAGGGGAACCCTGGAGGAGGTAGGTAGAGACAGGACAGGGTTAGAGTCTTGAAGCACATGAGTAAAATTTGATTCACAGCACCATATAATGTCAGAGCTACAGTGGAGATGAGAGCTGTAATCCAAATGCCTCATTTTACAGATGCTGAAACTGAATCTCAGAGAAGTTAAGTGACTTGTTCAGTTTGCCATAGGGCCAGGGTTACAAGCCACATTTGGATGGGTAGAGCAGGCATTGCGGGTAAGATGAACAGTAGGAGCTAAGGTGGGTGATAGAGTGTTTTTAAATGGGGTTTAGGCTAGGTGAGGGAGGTTAGCTAGATGTCTAAAGACCCTTTTGGCTCTGTCATGCTATCTGAATTCTATACTGAATGGATCAGAAAAGCCTCTAGGAGGCTAAGGGAGGAGGAATGCCTGGCACCTAGTCAGGATTCAATAAATAGCTTGGTAATGGGAGGGCAAGCTTATGTCGGGAAATGAAGAATGGTGTTGTCTGAATAGAGCAGGGAGCATCCTGAAGAAAGGCCTGTGGATTTGATTGAAGTGTTATTTCTCTGGCCACTAAGTCTGGGGCACATTATTTTCATGAATTGTCTGGATCTTATCAAAGCTATCAAAATACTGGCTCGGTCCATAAAGGGGAGGACCCACTGAATGCCTTTGATTATTCTTGGGAAATCCATAGGAGAAATATTTCAACAAGAAGTTAAGGGAGTGGCTCTTTGGGCATCAGAGCACTGGGCTGGGAGTCAGGAGACCTGGGTACCACTCTCTACTCTGCTCTTAATTTACTGTGTACTCTTGGACAAGTTCCTTCCTTTCTCTGGGCCTCAGTTTACTCCTGTGTACCTAATCACTTGCAAACTTGACCCCCCCACAGCCACCCTCATATTTTTTAATACTACAAATATTAATACCTTACAGATGAAGAAACAAAGACTTGGAAAGCTTAAAGCATCTCCATATTAATAGTAAGTGGCAGAGTTGAGATTTGAAACTATTATTTCTGACTCCAAGATAAATTTTCTTCCACTCAACATTTAGTCCTCTGATGTTGATCACAGCATATACTATTGGGGTCACTAATACATTATTATTTTGTCATCCAATGATTTACTTGATCCAGGGAAATATATGATTCAACAGAAGGTAAAATGTACCACCCCCTCCAGGCTTTAGCATCCATTCCCATAAAATATATAAATTAGCAAGCATTCATTAAGGGCTTACTATGTACAAGACACTGTGCTCATAGCTTTTCACTTTTCATAGTGAAATTGTTACATTTCTACCCCTTATATCCTCCTTCCAGATTCAATCTAAGCTTTGAGAAAGTCTAGCATGATGAAAACAATAAGACAATGAAGAGAAAGTAAAATCCATCCTGATTGGTTGGCAGTTGTTGGAGTACACCAAGCCACAAGCCCTCCACCTGACCTCATTCCTCAACCCATCCCTCAGAACAAAGTAAGGGCAATAGGAAAGATTGCTTCCTTCTGGGAGTGACTTTGCCCTGTTTGACTGTACTTGGGGCAGACAAGAGTGGTCTGAGCTTGGGACTAACAAGGTGTGTGACCTTGAGAAAATCTCTTGCCCTCTCTTGGCCCTACTCTTTACTGTAAATAAGAGAGTTGGACCAGAAGGTTTCTAAAGTCTCTTTGGATCCTAACCTTCCATGTACTCTAGGCCTCTAAATGCTTTAGTCACTGGGCTTCCTGGGAGAAGTCCCCATGCAAGTTTATCTCACCGTGTTAATTCTATATTGGGGATTTCTTAAAAATCTAACAACCTACAATGGGGATAAGGTAAGATAAAATATGAAGGGGTACAATGAAGGCCTGCCCTGTGCCATCAAACGACTTTACAAATGATCTTCTTCCATGCCAGAAATTCTACCATTAGAATTATACTCCTTGGGATTCCAAAGGTTGTTCATCACCCACAGATCCTAGTGAGTGCAAATACCCCATGTAGGGGAAAACTGGTTAGGCCAGGAGTGAGGAGGTGTTAGAGTTGGGAGGGGAAGGAGTATGCCTAGGCTATTGCCATCATAAAAAAAGAAAGCTGGGGGCCAAGCAATTGTATGAGATGGACTAGGTTTAAGATAAAATCTATTGTTGCTTCCTTCTTAATGTTTTCCCTTTTTGGTGTTTTATCTTAATTTGTATGGGCCTCTCTCATTCTCTAGTCCCTGGCTTTTAATGGTGCCCAAGAATTCCTTTATGACACTTGCCTAATCTTATGTATTCTCAAGCCTTTGTAAATATGCTATTGTGGATTTATTTCCTTAACAGCATTCATTAACCTGAGAACTCTGGTTTGGCTGGGCATAGCATTCTATTTACTCTCCAGGATAATAATTGGCATCACTCCCTCTTTTCCCAAGTGAATCTTCTTTCCTGGGCTCTGTTAACTGAGAGATAGCATGGTCCCATGAAGAGTAGTTGATTTGGAGTCAGATGACCTGGGTTCTTATTTGTAAAACTAAAGCATTGGAATAGATAACCTCTGAGGTCTCTTCCAGCTCCAAATCTATGATCCTATGATAATGCTTTCTCCACAATACACAGGGAAAGTAAGCACTGCAAATCAAATTGTTCCCATTTTACATATGGAAAGACTAAGGTTCTAAGAAATCAAGCGACTTGTTGGCTAGTAAGCAACAGACCTATCTTGAATCAAGCTCATCTGGCTCTGGAGACCACAGAAGATCCTTGATTAACTGATTTCCCCTTAACCATTTGATGAAATTACAGAAGATAAGGGCAAGTAACAGAGTCAGGATGTTAAAGAAGTGTTTAATTTTTTAAATCTTTTATACTGTATAAAGATCTTTAATCAAGCTTCATGGAATTAGAGGACAGCCTGCCATTAGTTTGCTAAAGATTGTCTGCATTGCTGAATGTTCTTTAAAAATTTAGAAACATCCTAAGGGGTGAATTGAGACAGGAAACAACTCTGGAGAGTGTGAACCCTGGCAGTGGAGAAGAGAGCCAGTTATGGAAGAAGAATTCGGATCTTTACAGGGAATCTGTTCTTTTTTTTTTTTGGTTTCCATTCAAAGAAATTTATTTTCATCAAGCATTATTTTCAACATTGGTTGGGTAGTATGGCTGCCCATGCTCTCTAGAGAGTCTATAGAATTTGT
This sequence comes from Gymnobelideus leadbeateri, assembly GCA_011680675.1. Classification (NCBI taxonomy): domain Eukaryota; kingdom Metazoa; phylum Chordata; class Mammalia; order Diprotodontia; family Petauridae; genus Gymnobelideus; species Gymnobelideus leadbeateri. The sequence continues at coordinate 349,169 of WOXC01003194.1, forward strand.
TTTTTTTTTTTTAAATTAATTTATTAGTTTAGTTTCAGTTGACAAGATTCAATTCCATAGTTCCTTGATTTTCAAATTTCCTTTACTTCCCTCCCCCTTCCCCTCATGACATCATATAGTACAGTATAGGGTCTGCAAATGCATTCATATTAAACATTATTCCAATTACAAAGGCATATTGTACTAGGTGGGATGAAAGATGGTAAGGAAGAAGTACAACCAAACAATGAGAAGAACAAGATCATTTAGTTTGCTTCCATCAGGATTCAGGCTCTGGATGGCACATTTCTCACTTTCTTGAGTCATTCGGGATTAACTTATATCACTGCATTGCTGAAAAGAGTCCAGTCTGTCATAGTTGGTCGTCACAGATATGGTATGTCTGTGATTGTATACAAATTTCTTCTGATTCTGCTCTTCTCGCTCAGCATCAGTTTGTATAAGTCTCTCCAGGTAATTATGAAATCCATCACCTCCTCGTTTCTTATAGCACAATAAAATTCCATTACATTCATATACCACAACTTGTTTAGCCATTCCCCAATTGATGGGCACTCCTTTAGTTTCCAATTCTTTGCAACCACAAAAAGGGCTGCTAAAAATATTTTTGTACATATGGTTCTTCCTCCCACTACTATGATCTCTTTGGGATATAACCCTAGGAGTGGTATGGCTGGGACAAAGGGTATGAAATTATTTATAATCCTTTGGGCATAATTCCAGATTGCTCTCCAGAATGGTTGGATAAGTTCACAACTCCACCAGCAATGTATTAGCGTTCCAATTTGCCCACATCCTCTCCAGCATTTGTCACTTTCTTGTTTTGTCGGGAATCTGTTCTTTATCTCTTCCTTCTCCCATTCGTCTTAGTGTCTTGCAGAAGAAGAGAAAGTGATTACCAAATCCAGCAGAGAGTCAATTAAGGCAGGATAGGATTATGAGGAGTGAGGCTTCTGGCTGTCAAGAAGTAGACTGTGGCTAGTTGTCCAGAGTTGGACTGTGAAAGAGAAGAGGCCCACGGATTTCATCTCAGGGAACTTCCCCACAGACAGCATGCCTAGTAGAAGCAGCATTGCTAGCATTAGAAGAAGGTAAAAGACATCAGGCCTCTGAAGGGCCAAAGCTGTCAATTGCCTTGCTTTCCCTGTGGGTATGCTTCTCTACTAGTGTCCCCTGTATGTGCCCACTCTTCTTACTGAGACTGTGTATAGATATGGAAGGGTGTACCAAAATTAATCAGTTAATTAGGTGTATCATAATCAATCAATTAATCATGGATGTTTTTATCAACTCCTCCCTCTCTTAGGGGAGCAGTTCACTCTTCCCACTGAGACTGTGTATAGATGTGGAAGGGTGTACCCACATTAATCAGTTAATTAGGCATATCATAATTAGTCAATTTATCATGGATACTTTTATCAACTCCTCTGTCTCTTATGGGAGCACAAGACTCACTCATATAAAAGTAACTGCCTCTCCTATACTCATCACAGGACTGTCATCATCAATCTCCATCATTTCCCCTCCTCCGACTTCAAAATAGTCAGCTGTTTTTACCTCAGATGAAAATATTCAGAATTCCAGTTCTGTTCTCCCCCAGGGCAAAAGACAAAAATGAAACAAAAAGACAGCCATCAGCCCTGTCCCCCAACTGAACCTTTCCCTAGGCCCACCTTCCCTGTATCAAAAAGGTTCTCTCCCCAATCTGGAGGATGCTCAAGATAAAAATCCAAATTTTGGAACAAAATCTACTGGGCATGGTGGAAAGGCAACGCTATGGAAAGATGAAAGAATGCTTTATAGTAGGGTGAATCAGATAGAACAGGTATAGAATTTGTTAACCAGAAGTTGATTAGTTTATAAACAGAGAGAGATTCGGGGACTGCTGCCTTTCTAGGGGTCATCTAGGTCAATCTACTCATTTTACAGATGAGGAAACTGAGTCCCAAAGAGAAACAACTTTCCAAAGGTTATGCAGGTAGTAAGCAGAGTTTGGATTCAAACACATGACCTTTGAGTCCAGATTCAATACTATGATCCTTACCCACCAAACAGACTTCTTCTGTATTGATTGCCTCACTAAGTTTTCTCTTTCTTGACTCCTCTTTTGGCCTCTAAGAGAAGGAACCACCTAATCATCTTGTTTCAGGGCTTTGGAAGGGAAATACTTCACATGAGTATTAATTATTAGATGAACATTCAATTTCAGGCTAATTGCGATTAGAAACATAGATTCAGGGACTCTTTTTCTAGGAAGGTTACATCTGCCCATAAAACTTAACAGCACATGGGCATGAGGGGTAAGGGCCAAAAAGGGAAGAATTACAGCTTTTCCTCACAGACATAAGGCCCAAAAATGTAGTGGGAAAAGGAGGACTATCTAGCAACATTCATCTTCATGTGGTGGTTGAATGAGGGCAAGGGCCTAGGACTCGGTCTTGGCTCTTCCCCTGAGGAATAGTGGGAACTTGGGCAGTTGGGATTGTTTCATTCTTTGGACTTGTGTCCCTAGTGCCTGTCACATAGTAGGTACTTAAGAAAGGCTTATTAATTATTGATTAGAGTCTCTTTCTCTTAGTTTCATCTTCAGTAAAATGAGGGATTGTAGATTTAGAACAAATAGAGGCCTTTGGGAGCATCTAGCTGAACCCCCTTATTCTACAGAGGAGAAAATAAAGGCCTGGAAATATTAACAGGTTAGCTCAGGGGAAAGAAGGGTCAGGCTAGGTGATCTCTGAGGTCGCTTAACCCTTAAAATCTTACAATCCTGTAAAATCAGGCCTTTAACAATACTGCAGACTGGACCCTTCTCAGAAGCCTCTGATCGTACCATCCTCCAGGCCTACAATAGACCCTTCTTCCTCTGTTGCCATCTATTAAATTCCCTCCCTTTCAGACCCATATAAGGTGCTGCTTCTGTCTTACTGATTCTCCTTCCCAGCTAAAATGATCAATGTTTATAGTACTAGACCTCTCCTTTACATTTGTGGGGCTATGGGAAGATAATTATTTGTGTAGTGCCTACTATAGGGCAGACTAGGCCGTGCAATAGATAATGTGCCCAGCCTGGAGTCCAGGAGACTCTTCTTCCTAAATTCAAGTCTGGCCTCAGACACTTTCTAGCTCTGTGACCCTGGACAAGTCCCTTAACCCTGCTTGCCACCGTTTCCTCATCTGTAAAATGAGCTGGAGAAGGAAATGGCAAACCACTCCAGTATCTTTGCCAAGACAACCTCATTGGGATCACAGAGTTGGATATGACTGAAATGACAAAACTGAGTACCTACTATGTGTTGCTTTTTGGTATTGTTTTTTTTTTCATAAGCATTATCTCAAATCTTAATATTTGTCTAACCTTATCCCTCTTCTAAGAATAAGCAGCATGATTTAGTGGGGAGATCGCTAGATTTGGAATCAGAATAGATATAGGTTCTAATGCCTCCTTGGACATTTTTTAGCAGCAGGAACAAGGCAAGTTAAGTACTTCGAGCCTCAGTTTTATCACTAAAAAGTCGTTACTGTATTTATAATCTTTACCTTTGCCTCAGAATAGAGCTATTCTGAGGATCAAATAGAAGACTGCGCAAATAGTACATTTTGTAAATGTGCATATGCATATATATCTACATGCACACATGCATATATACATACATATGCATATATGTATATGTGTACATATAATTTGTGTATAACATTTTCTTTGTAAACCTTAAAGCTCAGTAATAAAGTTTAGGTATTATTGGATTGAGAGAGAGCCTGGTAAAGTAGATAGTGGGCTGGCCTCAGTCAGGAGGCCCTGGGTTCAAATCCAACCTTTGATACATGTCAGTTGTATGACCCTGGGCAAATCATTTAACCTCTAAGTGCCCCCTGGCAGTTTCTAATGCTTTAATTAGCAGAAAAAAAATGGCCTTGATAGATGGGACTATCGCCCCATGAAACCATGAGTCTGGACCAAAAAACAAAGAAAAGCAATATTGGATTTTGAGATTCTTAACAGAAAGGTCTATCTGTGCATCCTTGGTGACTAGCCCAGAACCTTTGCCAGCTGTAGGTGATGAATAAGTATTTGTGGAATGAATGAAGACTGCTTTCTTGGAGCTGTAATGTCATCATCATGTAGTTCCTGCTATGGATTGTAAACCTCCGCTACCATCTCCTCCAATGTGATCATCATCCCTGTTTTTCCTTAGCCCCTCCATCGGGGCTCTACCAACACTCTCTTCCTATGATTCCTTTAGTAGGTCAGAGACTTCAGGAGATTGGGTCACAAAAGGCCTGGGAGGCAGAGTGGGATTTGTTCCTAGAGCAGAGAGAAGTGGGATTTGGCAGCTTTCAGCCCCGGGAGTGGGGCAGTGGCTGATGGCCCCAACATTACTGCCTGAGTTGTCAGGGGTGCTAGATAACAGGAAGGGTGAAGACATATAAATGGTTTGGTAGTTGGCAATGGAGTTTAGCCCTTTCATTTTTACAGATGGAGAAACTGAGGCTCTGGATGCCTAGATAGGGGTGATTGGGGCATATTCATATAGCTCTGATCAGCTGCTTCCCTAGAATTACCTTCTAACTTAGCCACCCCCATGTTAATTTGTCTCAAATTATAAAGCCACCAAATGCCCCAAATGTGAATTCTTTCCATTCCTGTTTCGTGTAGGGCACAAGAACTAGAGGAAGGGGAGCTGAAGTCAAGGGAAAGATTGCAGATAGAGTATTAATTTAAAGCAGGGAACAGACAGTTTCTATTTGCATTTCTTAAAATGTGATCTATGAAACCACTCTAATGAATGTAGACACTTGCCTCTATGGTTTCTGTGCCCTTCAGGACCTGCCTGATTAGGGATGCAAATGAGGCCTGAAAATAAGAAGCTGTTTTCATTCCATCCCTTCATTGGGGGAATGACGGGAAGGAATGGGCCCCATCTCAAACCAGGAAGGTGCTCTGCCTTCCTGCCTGGGATCCCAACCAGGGCATCTCCTCTTCTTTTGTGTAGAAGCATAACGGAATTGTAGTCCGGATCCCCTTAACTGCCAGGATGCCTCAGGATGGTAATGATTTTCCTGGAATCCGAAAGACTCAGCTGTGCATCTGCTAGGGAATCTGGGCTTGCCATGCTTGTGGGATCTCAGGACCCCATAGATTAGCTAGGAAAGGACCAGAGCTCCCTCAATTAAGACTGGGGAAGTGTGATTAGTGACAGGACCCCAGGTTGGGAATCAGGAAACCAGGGTTCAAGTCTCTTCTCTCCTACTTACTCATATGACTTTAGGCAAATTCCTTTCTTTCTCTTGCCCTCAGTTTCTCTATCTGTAAAAGGAGAATAATAACTGGACCCCTCTAATTTCCTTGGAAGTCTTGTGAGCATCAAGAAAAATCTTGGATGGAGAAGCACTTGTAGCAATAAAAAGAGTAAAAATGGCAGGCACTTTGTGGATATAAAGCCTTTTATAGACTCTTTTTTGATCATCACAATAATCCCAGAAGGGAAGAATAATGGAGGTCATTATCTCAGTTTTGACAGTTGAAGAAACTCAGGTTCAGTGAGGGGTAGTGTTATATCCAAAGTCACACAACACCTTAGTGGCAGAGTTGAGACTAGAACTCAGGTCTTCTGGCTCTCAATATCCTCAGTTCCATTAGACACAAGGAATTATTACTAAATCAGATCTCTTAAAGAACTGAGGCCCCGGGGGAGGGAAGGTCTCACTCTGTGCTGTTCTCAGTCTTTCTCCATGGTATCAATGAGGAATCTAAGAATAGATTTAGATGAGAGGGGATGGAGAGGGGTGGAGGGTGGGGTGCAGAGAGATTAGGGAGGCAGGCTTCAAAGCAGGGAGCTAAAGGAGGTGATGGTTTTTCTGTCATGTCAGTTGAGTCTGACTCTTGATGACCCCATTTGAGATTTGAGCACTGGGAGTGGTTTGCCATTTCCTTCCCCAGCTCATTTTACAGATGAGGAAATTCAGGCAAATAGGGGTAAGTGACTTGCCCAGGGTCACATTACTAGTAAGTGTCAGAAGCTGGATTTGAATTGAGGAAAATGAGTCTCCCTGTCTCCAGACCTGGAACTCTATCCACTGTTCCACCAGCTACCCAGGAGGAAGTTAGGGAGAGAGAAAAAAGTCTCTGAATATGGATTCTGGTCCTCCTCCATAATCTACACTGAGGAAAGAAACATGGGAATCAATGGTCCTCAGAACCTTCTGCCCCAACCCTTCTACTTCCTGGTCCTCAGTTTCCATTATCTATAAAATGAAGAATTTGGCCTAGATGGCTTCTGAGGTCCTTTCTAGCTTCAGATTTTCTATTCCATAGTCCTTTCCAAAAACTAGAAAATCCTTTGGAAATGACCACCAGAACCAAATCATTGTAGGTTAGTAATGGTAGGGAATTTACTGATCATTTAGTCTAATCCCTTCATTATGCTAACATCACACAGTGGCCTAGTGGGAGACCTGGGATTTAAACCCAGCACCTCCAAGTATAAGTCCTGAACTCCTTCTCCTGTATCACTGTCATCTCTCTGGTTTTTACCCTAATATCTTTGTAGTAAACTCCACCCTAGGGATGGTAGAAATTGAAGATAAAGGAAATCTTTTGGTGATTTCCATTTGGCTGCCTCTCTCCTATGCCAGCATGGATCCTGTGCAAGCAAATGATAATAACTTGAACGCAAGAAAGAATTATGGAGAGAGAAGTATACCAGGTAATAACTGGAATTCAGATGTTCTCTCGAGTCTTTGGCTCAGATGCAGACAGGTTTGGTGATATGAAAGCTCAGAGAGAGACAGATTGTCAAGGTTTGTCAGTGCGTGCCTCACTCTATCACTCCCATCCCCTCTTTTCTGAAAAGAGCAAACCGACAAGGATCCAGCTTACCAGACTTCTCATGCAGACTCTGCTCTTTGATGTGTGACTTTGGACAGGTCACTTCTCCTCTAGGGTCTGCAGTTTTTTCCCTTGTAAAATTAGAAGGTGAGAGATGATCTCTAGGGCCTCTCTTCCAACTCTGACAGTCTGGACCAGAGGTTGAAAAAAGAAGAAATTCCATGAAAAAGTGGTTAATTCTCTCCCAATTCCCCTTCTTCCCCAATTAAATGATTAAGGCTCTCTGTCCTTCATAATGTAGGGAACTTTCTAATGATGAAGACCAGCCATTCCTATGGCCTGTTCAGGCTCACAGATCAATTCCCCCCTAAGAACTCTGTGAGGTGGGTGACATCAGTATTGTTATCTCCATTTCACAAATGAAGTTTTACAGGTAAGGTTCAGAGAGGTTATGAATGGTTCATTTGGGGTTAAACAGTAAATAGCAAAGCCAGAAGTCAGAAAGGAACCTTCCTAACCCAGGCCTACAAGTCTTTCCATGTCGATACCCTGATTATTGTTTTTTTTTTCTTTTTTTCGAGGGGGGATGACAGGGAAATTTGGGTTAAGCGACTTGCCCAAGGTCACACAGCTAGTATGCTACTCCAATTCTTGCAGCAGCAAGGTGGTGCAGTGGATAGAATTCCAGGCTAGAAGGCAGGACGACTTATCTTCCTGAGTTCAAATCTGGTCTCAGAAACTTACTAGTTGTGTGACCGTGGAAAAGTCACTTAACCCTGTTTGCCTCAGTTTCCTCTTCTGCAAAATGAGCTGGAGAAGGAAATGGTAGACCACTCCATTATCTTTGCCAAGAAAACCCCAAATGGTTGTGAAGAGAGTCACATGTGATTGAAATGACTCAACAACACCATGGTTCTGTTAATGTGGTTTGAAGCTCGCTCTTTACTTAGGTGGTTCTATACTTTACTTGTCATTTGGCTCCTTCCTGGAATGTAGTGACTAACTTCTTGACAATATCTCTTTAAAGTTGTAATTGGTAGAAAGAAAGAAAGAAAGAAAGAAAGAAAGAAAGAAAGAAAGAAAGAAAGAAAGAAAGAAAGAAAGGAGGAAAGAAAGAAAGAAAAAAGGAAAGAAAGAAAGAAGGAAAGAAAGAAGGAAAGAAAGAAAGAAAGAAAAGAGAAGATAAGAAAAAGAAAATGTAAACAAATAAAATAAATTAAATACTTGGTGCAAGAAAATGCAACATTGACATTAGTGCTTTGGGAGAGCAGAGATTTCACCTCCACACAAACCTCAATGTTTTTCTTACTTAGTCTCTCCATAACTAACCAGTTCTTGAGCTCCACCTCTGTGCTCTGAACTATGATCAGCTGGCCTGTGAGGGAGTCAGGAAGAGGAAACACAACTGGGTCTTGGAGAAAAAGGACTCAGAGGAATAGGAGACAGGGATTGCCCTTGGTGAGAATCAGAGGAGTGTCAGGTCTAAACTTGGCCCTCAAGTATCTCACAATCTTTTGAGAGCTATTGAAGGCAGTCATGTAATCCTTTCCCATAGTGAATTCATCATATGACTTGAGAGTAAAGAATCACACATGGAAAAATTTGAAACAATATTCAAAATATATGTGCCCAAAGTTCTGAGAGGGCAGAGTGTCTCCCACTTTTGTATGTGAATATTTGGCAACTAGCATTGTATCTAGCAAACATAGCAGGCATGGGGGGAGGTGTTATTGTTTTTTTGTTTGTTTGTTTTGCTTTTTATGCTTATTAAACTAAATTGTGTGGTAACTATATAGGAGATAGGGTTTTACTGACAGCTGCCTTAAGAACAGCTAGTGTTTAAATGATTGATCAATTAAACCTTGAGTATAGTTGGCTGGGGGTGGTGCAACCCAATTGGGCATCTCTGAAAAAAACCATTATGCCAAAAAAGAAGTAGGAAGCTCTTCAATGTCAACCCTCAAGCCTTCCCCATTATAGTTTCTGAGCTGAGAAGGATCAGCTATGAATGGGTTTCTAGATAGAACAGGTCCCTTGACTCTCAATCTAGTGATCACATGGAATTTTGGGGCCTTTATCTATGCTATCTCTAGAAATCTTCCTCAGGATGAGACAGTCCCAGGAAGACCCAAAGAATCAGAAAGCCACACTTTTTTACATCCTCCCTAGCAGCTTACTCCATTAGGAACCACCTTCAGGTAGATGGGTCCCCTCTCTGTCCTTAGCATATTCCAGGCTCATTTCCTACCTCTGGGCCTTAACTCATTCTGTTCCTTATCTCTTATGATTACTCTTTCATGTTTACCTTTTTATACTTCTTCTTGAGTCTTGAATCTTTGAATGTCAAATTTTCTATTCAATTATTTCTATTCAAGAATGCTTGAAAGTCCTCTATTTCATTAAATATCTATTTTTGACCCTGAAGGATTATACTCAGTATTGCTGAGTAGGTCATTCTTGGTTTTTATACTAGCTCCTTTGCCTTCTGGAATATCATATTCCAAGCCCTCTTATCCCTTAAAATAGAAGCTGCTAAATCTTGTGTGATCCTGACTGTGGTTCCATAATATTTGAATTGTATCTTTCTGGGTGCTTGAAGCATTTTCTTCTGGACCTGGGAGCTCTGGAATTTGACTATAATATTTTAAGGAGTTTTTACTTTGTGATCTCTTTCAGGAGGTGATAGGTGGATTCTTTCCATTTCCATTTTACCCTTTACATGTAAAATATTGGGGCAGTTTTCCTTAATAATTTCTTGAAATATGAAATATAGGATTTTTATCATGACTTTCGGGTAGTTCAAAAATTCTTAAATTATTTCTCCTTAATCTATTTTCTAGGTCAATTGTTTTTTCAATCAGATATTTCACACCTTCCATTTTTATATTATCTTGACTTTGTTTTATCATTTCTTGATGTCTCCTAAAGTTATTAGCTTCCACTTGCCCAATTCTAATTTCTTTGGAATTATTTTCTTCAGTGAGTTTTTGTACTTCTTTATCCATTTGGCCAATTCTGCTTTTTAATGTGTTATTTTCTTTATTTTGGGGGGAGGGATCTTTTACCAAATTTTTCATTCTCTTTTCATAATTTTCTTGCATCACTCTCATTTCTTTTCCCAAAGTTTCTTCTACTACTCTTATCTTTTTCTATAACTCTTCCAGGATTAGAATTTTGTTAGGATTCATTACATTTTTTGAAGCTTTGTAGCTGTTTTCACATTGTTGTCTTTTTCTAAGCTTATGTCTTGGTCCTCCCTGCATCCCCAGTTGCTTTCTATGGACAAATTATTTTTTGTTACTTGCTCATTTTTCAGCCTATTTTTTTTTTTTTACTTTGAACTTTATATTAAAATTGACCTCTGCTCTCATAGATATGGAGAGATACTGTCTCAAGCTTCTGGATTTTTTATCCTGCTGTTTTCAGAGCTAGTTCTGGGAGTCTACAAGTTTTTGGTGCTTCCAAAGTGGTGTGACTTGTAGAGAGATGTGGTCACTGCTCTCCTGGTCCATGCTCTGTTCTTCACCCCAGAGGACCCTTACTCCCCTGCAGCCACAAGCACTCGTGCTCTTCTTGACCCTGGAACTGTTACCAGGTTCCCTGCTCCCTTGTGACTGATTCTGAGCATCAGAGTTGCCAATCAGTACCAGCTGAACTCAATGCCAGCACAGGGTCCCCTGTAATTTTTTCTGACCAGTTATCCCACCCTTCAACTATTGCTGAAAGTTCTGAAAACTGTTGCTGCCGCTATCACCATTGCTGCCACCACTGTCATGACCACTCCAAGGCCCACTGCTACTGCTGCTGCTGCATGAGCTCTGGGCCAACACCCATCTCAATGCAACAGACCTCTTCTGTCAACCTCCTAAGTTGGAAAAATGTCTCACTCTGATCTTTTCTTGCCTCTGCCACTCCAGAATTTTATTTGAGGAGGTAATTTAAAGTTGTTTTGAGGGGAATGTTGGGAGAGTTCAGCTGGGTTTCTGCTGCCTGTACTCTGTTTTCTTGGCTCTATACCAATAGTCATAGATTTAAGGAATACCAGAGCTGGAAAGAACCTTAAAAATGATCTACTTCTCTCTTTATTGCACAGTGGGGAGACTGAAACCTGGAAAGGGAAAGGCACTTGCACAATTAGAGAAATAAAGAGTGAAGAGTCTGAACTAGACCCCAGCCCAGGGCTCTATCCTATTAACTAACTGAACATGGAAAGGCCCAATAGATGGTATGTGAGAAAAAGATGTGTGGAACGTAAAGAGAGGAGACAGGGCAGGACAGTGTTAGAGGGAGACAGTTTTCGATCTGTAAAGGACCTCAGCAGTCATCTAGTTACAAACCTCTCATTTTAGGGATTAAGAAACTGAGAACTAGAGCAGTTAAATGCCTTGCCCAATATCACACAAATAGTGGTTGAATTCAGACTTGAACACAGATCTTCCCTCAAGTGCCTCTACACAGTTCTGAGGGAGCAGATCTATGGTGATGTCATAAAAATTTACCTATTCTGCATGCTCAGGAGAAACACATACAGCTAAGCTTCAGGTTTTTATCCATGTGTCAGTTCCAAATAGTGCTGACCACACTCTGAGCTGGGTGGTGATGAGACTAGCCAGCTGGTTGGCCTGGTGCCTTTTTCCATGGTTATCTATGGCTTTCCTCGGAACATTTTCAGCTGTTTCTGAAACTGGAGATGCCAGAGATGGGGTGTGTGTGTGGGGGAGATGTAGGCTTCCAAAACCCCAGAGTGGTCCTGGGATGTATTCTGTAGGCTGGGACGTGCCCTAGGGGAAAAAATCTTGAATTTCCTACTGTCACAGAGGCTTCCAGAGGGTTAGAGTGGGCAGCTGTCTTCAGGTTTAACTTTAAAAGGGACGAGGGGGTACAGTTACTCTTTTAAGCTTGGGTAAGAACCTGACTTCTAGAAATAACAGCCAACCATCAATATTTTAAATAGTGTGTCCTGAGGGCCTGCCATGTCCCAAACTTGTTCAAGTATCCTTGGAGGAGACCAGAGAAAAATAAAACCTGATCTCTACCTGAAGGAGTTCTGCATCCAAGCATGTGGGGAGGTGTGGGAGGAGGGCAGGAGAGTGGTGGGGAAGAGACTCATCCACATGAAACACTCTGAGGACTCTAGGAGGTAGGGCATCATTGAATTATGTTGCAGGCTAGAAATGCTATAAAATTCTGGAGAAAAGAAAAAGATATCAATGAAGGATGACATAAGATTCATGGAACAAGTGGGACTTGCACTTGACCTTGAGAAGCTTTGTCTGGAAGAAACAGTACCAGACTTAGAGTATGAGGCACTGAGTTCATGTCCTAAGTCTACCACTTAGCAGCCATGGGTATGTTACTAAACCTCAGTTTCTTTATCTGTAAGATGGTATAAAATACTTGTCTTTTTTGTATGGAGGGGCAATTGGGGTTAAGTGACTTGCCCAAGGTCACACAGCTAGTTTTGTGTTAAGTGTCTGAGGCTGGATTTGGACTCAGGTCCTCCTGATTCCAGAGCCAGTGCTCTATTCACTGCACCATCTAGCCACCCCTACTTTCCTTTTCTCTAGCAAATTAATTGTTTTATTTTGCCTAGACTCAGAGAACTGAAGTTACCAAGGTCACACAAATATCAAAAACCAGAATATAACAGAGTAAGAATTTGAATTCAGGTCCTTTGACTCCAAATTCATCATTCTGCAGCATCAGTTGCTTACATGAGGTAGTCTTAATGGGGTATAAGGCCACCCTCTTCTGCAATGAGAATCTGGGTTATTTTTTTTGCACTTATAATAGTGAAAAAATAGTGCACTTAATAGTATTTTATTTTTTTCAATTGCATGTAAACATAGTTTTTAACATTCATTTTTTAAATGAAATTTTTTAAGTTCCAAATTTTTCTCCTACCCTTCTTTCCCTTCCCCCTCTCCAAGACAGCAAGCAATCTGATTTAGGTTATATATGTACAATTGTGTTAAACAAATTTACATATTAGTCATGTTGTGAAGGAAAGAATCAAAACAAAAGGGAAAAACCATGAGAAGCAAAAAAAAAGAAACAAAAATGATGAAAATAAAATGCTTCAATCTGAATTCAGACTCCATAGCCCTTTCTCTGGATGTGGATAGCATCATGAGTCTTTTATAATTGTCTTGCATCATTGTATTGCTGAGAAGACCTAAGTCTATTATAGTTGATCATCACACATTGTTATTGTTACTGTGTACAATGTTCTCCTGGTTCTGCTCACTTCACTCAGCATCAGTTTATGTTAGTCTTTTCAGGTTTTTCTGAGAGCATCCTGTTCACCATTTCTTATAGTAAAATGGTATTCCATCACATTCACATACTACAAGTTGTTCAGCCATTCCTCAATTGATGGGCATCCCCACAGTTTTCAATTTTTTGTCACCATTAAAAGAATTGTTATAAATGTTTTTGTATATATGGGTCCTTTCTCCCTTTCTTATGATCTTTTCGGTCTATAGACCTAGTAGTGGTGTTGTTGTTGGATCAAATGATATGCAGTTTTATAGCCCTTTGGGCATAGTTCCAAATTACTTTCCAGAATGTTTGAACCAATTCACAACTCCACCAACAATGCATTAGTGTTTCAAATTTCCCACATCTTCTCCAACATTTATGATTTTTCTTATTTGTCAGCAATAATACTTTCTTTAGTCACCCACAGGGTTGCTAAGATGAAAGCATTCTAGAACTTATAAAGCATTATCAAGTTATTTTCATTTAAGAAGTTTGTGGGCTTTTTTGGCATTTGCCTGGAATCTTTGCCTCTAGGGGAGACTGAGGTAAATAGTTTGAGCCTGGAAGTCCTAAGCTGCTGTTGAGCTGTAACTAATCTGGTGACCACAGTAAGTCTAGCATTGATCCCAAGAGCAGGGACATCAGGTTTCCAAGGAGGGGGGTGAATCTGCCCAGGTAGTAAATGGAGTGGGTCATAACTTTCATTGCTGATCAATAGTAGGATTTAGTCGGTAAGTAGCCTCTGAACTTCTAGCCTGAATGAGAGAGGGAGAGCCAATAAAAATATAGAAATTATAATAGGAACAAAAAGATGGGAACAACATTTAAAAAAAAAAAACCTAAACGATGGGGAAAGTCACAGTATGTTAGGGGAGAGTAAGGGGATGCAGAGTAGAGGATGTCTGATCATCACTGATCAGACACATTGATCAACATATTTGGTGACCAGGGTGAGGCCAAATGTTAATGGCCTTGAATGCCAAGCAAGGAGTTCGGTTTGATGCAGCATTTTGTAGGGAGTTGTTGGAAATTTGGAATAACAGGGCAGCATTATAGGTTGGAGAGAGTCACAAAATGGGAGACAGGATGTCTAGGTTCTAATGTTGTCTCTACTGAATACTAGCTATGGTACTTTGAACAAATTACTTTCCCTTTCTGGGTCTCATTTTCCTTCTCAATAAATGATGAGAGGAGGGCAACTGTATGAAATCATCCCTAAGGTTTTTTTCCAAATTTGACATGTTAACTTTAAAAAATTTCCCCTTATAGAACTCTGTGAGGTGGGTGATGCAAGAAATGTTAACACCCTCGTTTTATACAAAGGTAAAGTGAGGCACACAGCAGGAAAGTGATTTATTCATCATCATATAACTATTAAGTATTAACTCCAACCCAGTTCTTGATGATTCATCTTATAGAAAGACCTAAAAAGACAGTTGATGTTTTTCACTTAAATTTGAGTAGTGTCTCAGTCGAATGATTATACACATTGGCAGACCCAACTGGTACAATTCTGTACACACACACACACACACACACACACACACACACACACACACACACACTCCCACACTGAGTATATATATTATATATATATACACACGTTTTATATATACATATGCACACATATGTGTATGTACATGTATGTATACGTATGCATACAATATAATATATACTCATGTGTGGATACCTACATATATTGGATATATATGGATGTATGTATATGCTGCTGGGTCCATGGTGGTTAGAGTGCTCCCCTTCTCTCTCTAAAGTGAGCCCCTGTGTGAAGACCTCTGGGGGAGTCACTCTTCTAAAGAGAGAACTGGCTCAACAGATAGAGCACTGGGCAAAGAGGCAGGAAGGCATGAGTTCAAATCTGGCCTCAGATACTTAGTAGCTGTGTAACTCTGGGCCAATTAATTCACCTCTGTTTGTCTCAGTTTCCTTATCTATAAAATGGGGATAATAATAGCATAGCACATGCTTCCCAGGCTTACTGTGAGGAAAGAACGAGATAATAATTGTGAAGCATTTAGCCCAGAGCCTAGCATATAGTAAATTCTATACAAATTTTAGCCATTTATCATTATTGCTGTTGTTTACTCAAGCTTTCTGATTCTTTATACCTTCATCCAAGAGCCTTAGGGAGAATCACTTAAAGGTTAAGTTTGGTTCATATGTAGGATCTTCCTCCTAAACAGTACAAAGGTAGTCAATGTACAATGTAGATCAGGTATAGGACAGCTATTTATTGCCTCCATAGAAAAGAAGTGCTGAAAATATTTAAGACTCATAAATGTATGCTGACAAGGACATAAATATTAAACAGTAACATTTTATTCCCTTTGCTCACCTGGAAGATGGATAATTAGCACATCAAAACAGAACCTATTTTGTGTGACTGTTGAGTTGACATTTCACCTTTACTTTACTGCCTAAGCAGCTCCCTCAGGAGAATGACTTCTGGGAAGCCCAGCCAAGGGTTGGGCTCTTCCGGCATTCAGTGGTAATGTTCTTTGGGAAGCAATACAGTTGTTATTGAAGTTTTCTGCATCCTATATTGCAACCAGCACTAAGAGAAGAACCCATTTCCCAAAAGTCTATCTCTTAGAATTGTTGTTCAAGAAAATATGCTGAGGGAAAGAAAGATAAAAAAGCAGAGGGAAGCAGAGGTCCAAGACCTGGGTTCAGGTTTGCCTTGGCAGTATATGTGTGTGAAGACACCATAACTGTAAGAGGAAATCCCAAGATATTTTCCATCCCACATGTTCCAGAGAGGGGCCAAAAAGAGAAAACAAAAAGGTAGAGTCACTCTTTCTAAGATCTTCTGAGCAGGATGGCTCTTCCTGCTCCAGTGGCTAATTCTTTTTAATGTGGCCCCCTTTCAGTACTGAACAACAATTGAGCCATGTATGCTTCTGGTTCAGAATGGAAAAATTTGGCACTTTGGGATGACTTAATCACGACTCCCATGACAAAGAAGCATACATGGCTCAATCAGGCAAATGAGTCACCTTAAGGAAGTGTAGCAGCAAGCACCCCAACATCCCCAGAGTGGCTGCCAACACAGGTTCTTAGATTTGCTTTTCAAAAGGAAAGCAACTCAAAATCAGTTAAGCTTACTTCAATCAAACAAACATATATTACCTAGTTCAGGGGGAAAAGGTCAGCACCTGGAACTTCAGAGTTACAGAACTTAGAGATCAAACAGATAGGCTTCCAAACTGTCCAAACATTATATCAATACCAAATCACAGTTACCAGAGAGGGAAGCATCAACATCTGGGTTTTCAAAGCCGGGAGGCTCTCAACAACGGCTTCCCAGAGTCTCATCTAGTCAAATCACACAACACTTCTCAAAATGATCCCCAAAGCAAAGCCTCTCATCAGAGTTTATATAGCCTTCTCCTGGCTCAGAGAATGTAACAACCTTCTGGACCCACTGCCCAATCAGAAAGTACCAAGGTGTGGGCTTTTCTGAAAAAGAAGCCTCCCATCACAGGCTCCAGGTGCACTTAAGCTAGGGACAGGGAAAATCTTTAAATTTGCATTTCCATTACAGGAAGTGTCTTAGAGAGTGCTATATAATAAAAAATATTTTAGTTATCTATTATTGTATTTGTTTTATGTGACCAAATCAATTAAAAACCCAGAGCAAAACTTCAATTGGGAGAAAAGACCATGGGATTCTCTCCTTCCCTTGGTCCCTACCAGCCCTCTCCATTAACACCATACCATTTCTCCTTTCAGCCAACTTGATATCCACACTGGTCAGTGTTATGGCTTCATCTCCTTTTACTGGCATTTAATTTTCACTAGTGATGAAGATCCTCTAAGTTCTGAGAGGCTCTGACCTTGCTGAACACAGTGATTAGGAAGGAAAGGCCTAGAATAATAATTAAAATGCTGCTCGGGGGATCAGAACTAGGAAGAAAATTAGCTCCTTGAAGAAGCCTGGAGGAGAAAACAAACAAACACCAAACAAAATTTATTCACCAAATAAATACAATGCCGCCCCATTCCTTCTTATATACTTTGTGATTCATCTCTTCCAGTGATTCATTGGGGCAAGACACCCCTCCTCTCTGGGACTCATTTTTTCCTCATCTGTAAAGTGGAAATTACAACCCCCATCCTTTCTATCTCACAGAGGTATTGTGAGACTCAGATGAAATAACAGATGTGAATTGCCCTTATAAAACACTGTGGTTTGATACTTCAACAATCTGTGATTTCATTGTGGAGTTACTCTCTCCCCCAGTGTCGTAAGAAACCTTTGGTATTGCTTAGTGGCTGATCTTTGTGAGTTTTGGCCCCCGAATTCATCACTCTCCAAACCACTTGGTGATAAGCCCCCCTAAACTTAGCTGGGCTGGTTCTCAGACAACAGATATTCAATCTACCGCCCAGGTCATGCTTGAGGCCCTTAAATTTGCTAGGATATGCTATGGCTTGAATTCCACAGATTCTGGACTAACATTTGAGAGGTCTTGGTCCCACACCATGATAAGTCATTGGAATGAGATTTGGGTGAAAGTTATCCACCTTCCTGTCCTCCTCCATCTCCTTTTTTTCCTTCTCTATTTTTCCTGTTTCTCTTTCTCCCTCCCCACAGTCCATGGTCATCTCATCTGCTATAGCCCACACATAATCAATATCAGTTGTCCAGTGTTCAGAATTCACACTGATTGTCCCTTGTTCCTTTCTGGAACTCATCAAGCATTATTTTTTTCTGTTTTGTTTTCTAAACTATTTATAGATTCATTGGTTTGGAGAATGTTGGTGTGAGAAGGGACCTTAGAATACAAAGTCTTAAAGATAGAAGAAATGGTGAGTCAGTCAATACATATTGATTAAGGATCAATTATGTGCCAGGCATTGTGTAAAGCACTGAAAAAGAAAAGTCTCTGTCCTCAAGGAGCTTATAGTCTACTGGGGGAGACAACAGACGAAAGGAAGCTAATAAGTGAGGGAAAGGGAGGCTGGGGAAGAAGGGACCCTGTGCAAGTGCAGAATGGAGTCCTGTCCAGTTGGTACAATGCCCACATTTCTCTGATGTTCAAGTTTAGGTCAAGAAATCAGAAGGCGTTAGGTACAGTTTATTGTGGCAGAACAGGGAGTAGAATTCAGCTCTCTCACTGGAATCCATTCCTCTATCCACTATACTCAGTGTTGCCATGAGAAGTCCATGTCTCAAGTTCTTCCATGATTTTTGTAGGCTTCCTTATGCTTCTGAGATTAAAACTTATATAGTTAGCATATGTATATATATATATATTTTTTTTTTTTCAAATGCATATTTAAATAATTAACTAATTAATTGACTTGGTCCCCATGCTGAATCAAGTCTTCTCATTTCCTAGGTTAAGTACTCCTCATTCATTCAAACTGTCCTCATGTGACTGCATGGTTTTGGTACTGGTTCTTATACTGACCTCTGAAGGTGTACTAGTTTGTCATCTCCTTTCCTAACATGTGACTCAGGGCCTGAACACAATTCTTCTCATTCTTGACAATAAGCTTCTATCAATGTAGCCTTGGTTTCCTTAGCTTTCTGCTGCACCATGTTTTACTTCCGACTCCCACTATGCCTCTAGCCATCTTTAGTCTCTGAGGATGTGTTATGTGGTACCCTGGTAATGGGATTGATTTTTCTAACCAATTTCCCGAAATGGACATATTCCAGTAGAGTTGTTTCTTCTCTCCATTCCTCCTTTTCTCCTTTCCTTCATTGTTGCTTCCTTTGTCTCTCCCTTATGTAGGACTCTTTGACTTTATAGCAGTAAGCACCCCAGCATCCCCGGGGTGGCTGCCAACACAGGTTCTTAGATTTGCTTTTCTAAAGGAAAGCAACTCAGAATGGGTTAACAAGCTTACTTTAATCAATCAAACATATATTGTTTACCTAGATTAGGGGGAAAGATCATCATCCTGAACTTCAGAGTATATAGACAGAAGTTACAAGACAGAGAAACAGATCAAGCAGACAGGCTTCCAAACTGTCCGACCCGTCTGACCATTACATCCATAACAAATCACAGTTACCAGAGAAGGAAACATAAACATCTGGGTTTTCAAAGCTGGGGGGCTCTCAACAGCTGCCCAGAGTCTCATCTGGTCAAATCACACAACACTTCTCAAAGTGAGCCCCAAAGCAAAGCCTCACATCAGGGATCATATAGCCCTCTCCTGAGTCAGAGAATGTAACCACCCTCTTGACCCACTGCCCAATCACACAGCATCAAGGTGTGGGCATTCCTGAAAACCAAGCCTCCTGCCATAGGCTCCATGTGATCACATTCAGCCTATTAGGGGGGCAGAGTATATTTTCAAATCAAGGAAGGTTCTCAGAGTCTCTTAAGCCAATCAAAAAAAAAAAAAAAGAACAAATACACAAACAAATAAATCAACAAAACAAAATCAACAAATAAGTAAATAAGCTTAGGGGTAGGGAAGATCTTTAAATTTGCATTTCCATTACAGACCTACACTCTGGGGTGGTTGGTGGAGGGCAGGAGGTACAAAATAAGAGAAACAGACCCCAGTTCTCCCTCAGACAGCTCACAGACTGGATGGAGAGAAACTTCTTACACACAGAAGATAGCTAGAACAAGGCATAACAAAGATGACAGAGTGGAAGGAGATAGCTATACATCCTATCTCTCTCCCACAACTACTCTAGCAAAGATATAGGAAGAGCACTGAACAGAATAGTGGTTGAAAATACAAAACAAGAAACCACAGTAGGTCATCTTTCCAGTCCAAGATCAGGAACTCAACTCATAGCCAAATGATGGGGATAGGGACTATGGAGCAGGGGTGGTGCTTTTGGCACTGCCACCATGTCCTAGAATGAGATCAAGTATTCACTCTACTGTCATAGTTCAGCAGAAGGTGGTCAGCACTTTCTCTTTGGTGTTGGGGCAGCATTCATATCATTGGAAAATGACCAATACAGGGGGCAGTCCAGCTAACTCATGGGGCTGCATCCAGTAGCTGTCTGCTGGAGATCTGAGGGCAGACATGTAGTTGTATTTCTCATACCAAAACCTGAGTCTAGAATCTGCAAAATTAATACAATAATCAGACAGTGTCCAATCATTTGGGGTCCACTAAAATGTTGTAACATCATGACTCAAGCTATCCCTGAGATATGTGACTTTTTTTTGCAGGGGGGAGACAAGGCAATTGGGGTTAAGTGACTTGCCCAAGGTCATAAGGCTAGTAAGTGTTAAGTGTCTGAGGTCAAATTTGAACTCAGGTCCTCCTGACTACAGGGTCAGTGCTCTACTTACTTCGACACCTAGCCAACCCTGTCCCTAAGATCTTTGAAGGAAACAACACTCAGTACCTAGAGAGCACAGCCTCACTACTGCAAATAAGACACAACAGGACCACACAAGACTCCAAAATTCTGTCTAGAAGTGTATAGAGCCTGGTCATAATACCAAGTCTCAATTCAGAAAAGAAGGCTGGAAGAATGAATAAACAGATTTAATTAAATCAACAAAAAAGTAAACAAAAAAGAACAAATACACAAACAAATAAAAAAAACAAAATCAACAAATAAGTAAATAAGCAAAAATATATCTAATAACACCAACTGATTTTACCTGGTCCATTGGAATGGCAATAATCTTTGTTAATAAAGTGATTTCAACCACTCTGGACTAGAGCTACAGACTTGTGTATTGTTCCAGTGGTCCTCTTGTCCCAAGCTCTGTGCTGGCAAACTTGGTGGCTTGCATCATTCTTTCTTAGCTGTGGGATTAGTAGGTTAGGGTCAGACTAAACTTGAACTGTCAATCATTGTCCTGCCAGCACAGTAACTTATGTAAACATTTCCTCAGCAATGCAGCTCAATCTCTCTGGTCTAGTCTCCTCATCTGTGAAATGAGGCTAGGGTGGTCTAAAATCCCTATGAGGTTTTTTCTATGATCTTGTCCATAATTTCATCTGATCCTCACAACAGATCCCTTGGGGTAGATGTTATTTTCCCCATTTCATAGGTAAGGCAACTGAGTTTCAAAGAGGTAGTTATTTTCCCAATGTCACATGCCTTCTATGTAGCAGAAATGGGCTCAAATTTGGGTCCCATGACTCCTATCCTTTTCATGCACTAAGCTTCCTCTTTAGGTGAAAGAGGTGATATGATCAGAGAGGTGAAATGTTTCAAAGTATAGTGAAAAGAGCCTAAGATTCAGAGTCAGAGGAACAGGATTCGAATCCTTCTTCTCCCTCTTGATCTTGTTTGGGCCTTGTACGAGTTGGTCTAAGGCCCTGTTTAGCTCTAAATAACTAGGATAGGATTTTATGAATATTTCCCCAGCAAGGCTATCCCAGATCCTGAAAATCCATCTTCTCAGGGGCTTTGCATTCTAAAAGCAGACCCTCAACAGGCCAATGCTAAATTTAAGGTCGCTACTGTCTGGTTGTATCTGACTCTACATGAACCCATGGGCAAAGTCCATGGGTTTTTATTGGCAAAGATACTGGAATGGTTTGCCATTTTCTTCTCTAGTGTGTCCCTATTTTACAGATGAGAGACTGAAGCAAATAGGGGTTAAGTGACTTTTCCAGGTCACACAGCTAATGAATGTCTGAGGCCAAATCTGAACTCAGATCTTTCTAATTCTAGACCCAGTGGTCTATCCACTGTACCACCAAAGCTGCCTCCTCCAAATTTAAGGTAGTGGAGTTCTAATGAGGGAATTAAGGGTACAATGATGAAACAGAATTGAGGGATGGGGGAGTTTTCCCATAGTTTTTCACATTCAGTTCCACAGATCATGTGATCTACTACTTCAAGAGATCAATGATGAGGTTAGAGGCCTTTACTAGGGCAGGGACTGGAACTCTGATTCCACTGGTCTAAGGAACTCCTCAGTGAAGAAACCTTCTCTACAACTTGTAGGTTTTGAATTTTAGAGTGATAACAAGTTAATTGTTTTGCCCAGAGTCAGGTAGCCAACATGCGTCAGAAGAAGGACTGGAACTGAGGTCTCCTTGTCTTCAAGGTTGGCTCTGTATCCACTATACTATGATGCCTTATTATGGTAAGCATTTGTTAAGAATTTAGTATCTGGCAGGCTAAGTGCTAGGGATACAAAGCAAAAGCAAAGACAGACAATGCTCTTATGTTCATATGCTAATCAGGGGTGGCTAGGTGGCCCAGTGAATAGAGCACTGGCCCTTGGAGTCAGGAGGACCTAAGTTCAAATCGAGCTTCAGACACTTAACACAAAAACTAGCTGTGTGACTTTGGGCAAGTCACTTAACCCTAATTGCCCTCCAAAAAGCAAAAAAAAAAAAAAAAAGGTTATATGGTAATGGACCACAGGATCTTTGAGCTAGAAGGGACATCAGAAATCAACCAGTTTAATCGTCTCATTTCATAGATGAGGAGATTGACCCAGAGAAATTAAGTGACTTACCCAAAGTCATACAAGTATTGGCTAGCAGAACTGAGATTCCAACTAAGGTCCATGGATTTGAAATCTAGATTTTTTCCAATAATAATAATAATAATAATAATAATAATAATAATAATAATAATACCTAACATTTATGTAGCACTTACGATGTGCCAGGCACTGAGCTAAACACTTTATAATTATTATCTCATTTGAACCTCACAACAACCTTGAGAGGATTGGAAGGGGCTCTTATTATCTCCATTTTACAGATGATGCAGCTGAGGCAAACAGGTTAAGTGACTTGCCCAGGGTCACATCACACGGTTAGTATCTGAAGTCAGATTTGAACTTAGGTTTTCCTGAATCTAGGTCTGGCACTCTATCCACTGTTTCTTCTAGCCTTCTCTTTTCATGTGTGATAGGCTCTAGCCACACAGATGAGCACTCAAGAAATGTTTGGCCTTCATTTTAGGGACATCACTTCGAAAAACAGTGCTTTGTGGACGGTGATTGCCTACCTTCTTTCAGAAGGTCAGAAGAAATGGTCTACCATTATGCTAAGCCTGTTTTCATAAATGAATCATTTTTCATCTTTCTGCTTACTGACCATTGATCTTTTTTTTTTATGAGAGGGTGGCAGCTTCTCTGGGACTCCTGTGGTCCAGTCCTGCCCTCAGTCTCCTGTTGGAAGACAGCTTTATGGTTCCTGTTCATGCTGCACCAGGTCTGATCAATGGCCCCTGAGGCTCTGTGGGTCTCCTTGTTGCTTTTAGCCTTGATTTGCTCATGGCCTCATTTCCAAGTATGAGCTCACAGTCTGTGGACCACACAGCCTGGAGAAACTTACTCAGACCACTGCTGTGGTTCTGCAAATGGGTAGAAAAGGAAATTTCCCCATCCCGCCTAACATGTGAAATTAGTGCACATTTCCCTTTTATGATTGCAAATGGCTTGGCAAGGGGCCAGAAGTGGTTCTCATCCCAATTAGAAGGGGCTAATTATTAATACAAGCAGAAGAGCATCCTCTTTGCAAATGCATTCTCTCTGGGCCCCTCCATCACCTCACCCTCTCTTTCTCAGCCTGGTGGCTCCTGAACCATCAACCTTCCATCCTGGAATGGAAAAGTAAGAACAAAATGAGTTTAAGTATGCTGTCCTTAGGGAAGCATCCTGATAAGCAACCAGCCCTTTTGTTTATTGCTTGATTCCCTGGTCGACCTGCTTTCCCTGCCCAAAGGGCTTCCTGGGCTAGGGAGGCAGAACCAGCTCACTTGTGGGCAATGAAACAATATTAGGAGAAATGATGAGGGGAAGGTGGATCAGCTTCCTTTTGAACTTGGAGCCTTCAAATGCGAAGAAATCATTTATGTAAAAACATGTAGATGCTCACAATACACAAATAGACATCCCCTCCCTTGAAAACTCAGCACAACCCTAACAAACCTGTTCTTTCAAATGGAAGCGAAGCATGGTATAACAGAAAAGGCACTGAATTGTATGGACTTGAAAGATAGAAAGAACCTTAAAATGTAGAATGTCAAAGTTAGAATGGCCCTTAGAGAGGGTCTAATTCAAAGCCTTAATTTTACGGAGGCAGAGATCAAGGCTCAGAGGCTGATCCAAGGTAACATAGACTAAGTAAGTGACAATACAGAATTTGAGGCAAGGTTCCCAGGTTTTATACCCACTTCTTCTACTCAACTCACTGTGTGACCTTGGGGAAATAATTTCTAGCACCACACACCTTTTCAAGTTGTAATCATATGACCTTTATCCGTGTATACTATTGTTGCTATTCTTTTCCATTTCTGGAGACCTTTGAATGCCTCCCCACCTCCATCCTTTAAAATCCAAATAAACAACATCATTTTATATGTAACCTTCCCTCATCCCTTTGATGCATATTGACTTTCCTCCCCTCACCTTGGCTTTAACATGGTTCTTTGTTCTTCAGGTTAATTTAGGCACTATTGTGTTTGTGTTTATATAGTTAAAGTTTATTTATATAGTTAAATATACATGTCTATTTATATCTTATCTCCCTCTCTATACTGAACTATAAGCTCTGTGAGGGCAGGGAATATGTGTCATCTAAACTTCATACATACCTAACACCTAACAGTGCCACACAGAATAGGCACTTAAATAAATGTTTATTAACTTCAATTCACCTCTCTAGGTCTCAATTTCTTAATCCATAAAGTGGAGACAATAATGTTTATACAACTTACCTTGAAATATGGTCATGAAAATCAAATGAAATAATTAAGGCTTTTGGTAGCAGAATGCCTGCAATCAGGACCATGGATAGGGACAGCTTCCAAAAAATGCAACAACCCATCTAATCTGATGCGCCAACCCCTACCCCTTTCATATCCAGGCATATGATGCACTTAATTAAATAGCTTTTGCCCCTATCCTCTTATGCTCACTAAGTGGGGTGATTTTATTTCAGTGGTCTTAATTCAAGGTCAGGGTCTTGGTTAATAAGAGTTTAATTAGATTAGATAAAAGTGTAATAAAATACAAGCAACAGATATGTGTAGCTCAGAAGCTGCAAACATTTCAGTTTCCCCCACCCTATAGAGTAGAAGACCACTCTCATTGCCTCCTGCTATTCGATGAAGCACACAGTTCCCAAATTAAATGTAAACCTTCTGACTCCCTCACTCGGACCCTCTTCTGTGGAAAACAACAGTGGTTACATCACAACTATAGCACAATCTGGGAAGTAGAATCCTCCCTTAGGCTCAAAGGGTCACAGAAAATTTGATCCTGTGCCTTATGCCTCACTCTGCTGCTTCCTCAACCTTTCAGTTGAATAGTGGCTTGCTCATCCTGTGGGAACCAGAGCTATTTGTGTCATGGTCCAATTCATACTCACTCATACCTACAAGTACAGGAGGGTCTACTTGCTGCTCTATCCCAGCTCCAAAGAAAACATTGTGCCCATGGCAGTGACTTTCTTTCTGTATTCATATTTATTTTTTCTCTTTCCCTCCCTTATCTTTCCTTCTTTTGGGCTGGGCCTCCCTATTTTGCCCAGACTTAAAGTGGAGTGGCCATTTATGGCCACTTGATGGCTATTGCTGATTGCTAAGGAAGCTTGAACTTGCACCATTTCTTACCTGGACCAGTTCACCCCTCTCTTGGCAACATGGTCTCCTCCCTACCCTTTCTACCAGGAGCTCACCATATTGGTGGCAGACTTAGTGCAGACACCGAACTGGTTTTTAGCCCTACTACACTCTTGATCTCAAGCAATCAATCTGCTTTAATCCTGAATGCCTACCTAGTTATGTACCCACTTCCCCCTGCACTGGACCCTGGGAAGTCACTTTTAGGACTTTCATCCTCTTTTGTTCCAAAGTCTTTTAGAAGATATAGCCTATGGGCTCTTCAACAGAGGTCATGAAAAATACTTCACAAATTGCAAACCATATTATAAATATCACTATTGATTGTACGTGTTGACCTTGTTCACCTTTTGGAACTCCTGCAGCATAGAGGGTCTGTTCTGTCCTATTTTGACTATTCTGATTATGGGAATATACAAAGGCTGGTTGAAGACAGTGATACATGCGTGTGTCGGGATCATAGACTCTGGATGGAGGGGAATCTTAAATATCATCTTGTCCAATCCCTTAACTTTACAGGGAAGTATGCTGAGACCTAGAATGGGGAAAGAGACTTACCTAAGGTCACACAGTGATTTAGTGGCAGATTCCATCCTAGAGCCTCCGTCTCTTGGTTCTTAGCTAAGGGTTCTTTCTTTAGAAGTTGATGCCGGCATCCCCTAAAATTCAGAAACAAGCACGAAATTAAACCATTAATCATGTGCAATCTTATTATGTGAGAGCGCCACAAAGTAGCATAATTGGCTGATATGCTCTATTAGCCCCGGGAATTGATAATTAAATTGCTCGGACAGGCAACTGAACAAACAAACGCAGCATGTAGCCAAAAAGGAAGAGCATTTTACCTATTCACAATCATAATCGGATCATTTTGGGGGGGATTTCTGGGGATAAACCACCAAAAGGAAATGTCAGTTTAATCTACATAAATTAAACTACATTTACATAAATTAGATTTGAGGTTTAGGATCAAGGCAGGACTTTGAACCTGGAAAAGAACTCAGAGAGTTTGAAATTTGGGAGATGTTTTGGAAGAGATAGACTTGGATGTAGACTCTGCCGGGCCACTTCTTCCTGTGCACAGAGGATTCTTTGGAGTCTGAGGTCATAGGTCCAAAGCCCAGCTCTGTCACTGAATTGTCTGCATGATCTTCATTTCTCAAGTCACTTAACCTTTGGCCCTTCATTTCCTCATCTGTAAAATGAGGAGGTTGAACCAGATTATTTTTAAGGTCCTTTCCACCTCTACGTGTTGTGGTCCCATGCTGTGACTGAGAGACAGAAGGAGGCCAGCTGCTCTGTGGGCAATTTTGTGCTTGAGTCAGCTCCTACTGGTTCCCAAGAGCCAGTTGTTAAACTTTCAGTGTGAGCATACACCTATGAAATTGGCAAATGTTACTCAATCACAGTTCCAGTTATTGTTCTGCAAATTTTCTAGACTTAAGAAAATGTTAAAAATTCAGGTCTAAGTTAGAAGTACTATGGCTCCATGCATGTAAGTATATATGTATTTCGAAAGTCAGATATTAAATATTTTCCAGGACAACTCTGTCTGTAGGAAACCTCTCTGCCCCACAGTAGTGGGAATGGAGGGAGTCATTCACTGACTTTAGAATGGTCTTTTTTCCTCAGGAAAAGAGATAGGATGATAGATTCTTAGAGTGAGACCTGTCTCACAAATCATCTATTCCAGATGATATCTGAGGAGTTATTCTCTCTATAATAGAGCTTATTGCTTCTAAGGATGGTTCATTTCCTTCTCAGACAGTTCGTATGTTAACGTCTTCCCTATACAAAATTGAAATTTGTTTCCCTATCATTTCTGCCCATTACTCCTAATTCTGCCAAGCTCAATGATGTCTCCATGAAACTTCCCTTGATTTGATTCATTGGTGCTTACCATATTGCTTACAAATGGTAGGTGCTTAATAAATGCTAGTAGCCTGACTTGCTCAGCAATTAATACCCTTCATTCCTAGATCTCACTTAGCATTGTTGTGAAATTCTCTAACATACTCATTAATGAAATATTGTATATTATAGTTATCTGTGTTTGTAATTAATACTCCTACTAGATTCAATTCTGTAAGTAAAAGTACCATAACTTATCTCTCTCTCTCACTGTCCAGAACAGTTTTCTGAACACAGTAGGCACTTAATGAATGTTGTTGTTTTTATTGTATGTACCTCATGATTGGCAGGGCTGGGTCTTGGACTCTGCACCCATATCCAATAATCTTTCTACTATGCAACCCTGTGTGGTATAACCATGGTCACATCAGTAAGAAATGAGACCTAAGTCAGGGTCCACATTAGCTTCTGTCTTCCTGTATTCTGACTATACATTGGTTTCTGGAACCAGAGAGAAGTGACCTCAATTTACTAATGTCAGGTCAGGTCTAAGATTGTAGCACTCAAGGGAGGAAGCCAGCTGGGACTGACTGGATTGAGGTCCCATAGCTTTATAGGCCAATGAAATATCATGAAGGTCACAGTGAGCTTGGTATGAAGAGAGGACACCATAAGTCACCTGGCTGCCAGGGAAGATGCTTATTAGGGAGGAAAGGTAGCTCTATGAGTCCTGATGTGGTCAGATTGCATATGGCAATGAGGGTCAAACGGAAGAGTCAGATTCTGGGTCATAGGGACCCATCAGTGGTTTCTTAAGTGATATGGTCAGAATTGGGCATTAGGAAGATGAATCAAAGG
The DNA here is from genome assembly GCA_011680675.1 of Gymnobelideus leadbeateri. Taxonomy (NCBI): domain Eukaryota; kingdom Metazoa; phylum Chordata; class Mammalia; order Diprotodontia; family Petauridae; genus Gymnobelideus; species Gymnobelideus leadbeateri. The sequence goes on from WOXC01003194.1 coordinate 377,518, forward strand.
TCTGCACTGGGTGAGTAGAAGGAGAAAGAATGCTGCATAGGACAAAGGCTCCTTGGAGCACAGAGTAGGGGAGAGTGGTGAGGGATCAATGCACTTGGCAGAGAAGGCTAATTCTCAGTATCACTCAGAGAATCCAATGCCTTCTAAATATCAGAGGAGAGGAGAGGAGAAGAGAAAGAGAAAATGAGAGAGAAGAAGAAGGAGGAGAAGAAGAAGAAGAAGAAGAAGAAGAAGAAGAAGAAGAAGAAGAAGAAGAAGAAGAAGAAGAAGAAGAAGGAGGAGGAGGAGGAGGAGGAGGAAGGAGGAGGAGGAGGAGAGGAGGAGGAGGAGGAAGGAGGAGGAAGGAGGAGGGAGGAGGAGGAGGAGGAGGAGAAGGAGGAGGAGGAGGAGGGGAGGGGAATGGAAGGGAAGGAAGAGAAAGAAGGCCAGGGAGAGAGAGAAAAAGGGACAGGGAGAGAAAGAAAAAGAGTGACAGAAAGACAGAGGGAGAAAGTGTATAGCCATATTTCCTGTTCCTGCTTTCCAGGGCCTCAGGAGAACACCTTGTCCTCAGCTGCCTCTGGAGAGGCCCCAGAAGGCTGGGCTTAGCTCTGCCTCCTGCCTCTGTAGGCCTTGGAGCTTTGTGCCATCTGTTCTGGTCATGGGGAAAGAGGGCTCTGGTTGTTCCTCTGTCTTCATGTCAAGCTCTGTTGCCTTTCTCAGTCCTGGGATGTGGATTTGAAGAAAGGAAAATCACAAGTGCTCATTCCCTATGAATCTGCCTCAAATGCCTTTGCCTGCCAATGGGCCTTGGGGACTAGGGGAAGCACTCAGTTTTGGGGATCAAGGAAGCAAGAATCCAAGTCTGCACCTTAATGGAAGAGAGCAGGACTTAATGCTTTTTCCTCACCACAGCAACTCATTTCATTCCTTTAAAAAACAACATGGCAGAGTGATCAGTCCTGGGTTCAAATCCTCCCCTTTGATACCAAAATGATGCCTATTTCACTTGTTTCCAAATGAGACAATTTATATAAAGCATTTCACCAACTTTAAAGCTCAGTATAAATATCAATTATTTTCAAAGCACTTCCCACATAATAACTCTATGAGGTAAGATAGCATAAAATTTAGTATCACCTTTTTATAGCTGGGAAAACTGAATTTCAGAGAGGTCAAGAATCTTGCTCTAGCACACACAGAAACTCACTGTTAGATTCAGAATCCAAACCCAGCTTTGCTAGGTCCAACTCTGCTACTTTTTCCACTATACCACATCACCTTCATTATATTTTATTATTGTTTTCCAAAATTGAGTGTGTTGGAAGTGATAGAATATTAGAACTGCAATTTAATCAATATAGGAATTTCCTAGTTAGGAAATTTCTTTTATTTATGTATTTTTGGGGGAAGACTGGGTTTCTCCATCTCATTCAGTTTGGAACTGGTAATAGATCTCACTATGAACTGGCACAGGGGTTTTGACTTTTTTCTCATCTGGGCCATCAAATCTCTTCTCCCTAGGTAGCCTTGTATTCCACTGCACCCACCACCCCAAACTTAGCATGCCAGTGAGCCAAACTTAGTGTGAACACCTGATCAAATTTAGCCTGCTGCAGCCCAGAACTCCAGAGGTCAAGCAATCCACCAGCCTCAGCATCTTCCAGCAATAGGGAATACAAGTGTGTTCTAACATTCCTCCTGCCCATGCAGATTGGTACCCATTCTGTACTGTAACATAATTTAAAGGGTTTCCTGGGACCATTGAGAAGTTAAGTGACTTGCTTTACTATTGGCAATAATAGTACATTTTATAAAACACTTTTTCTAACAACCACCCTGTAAGTTAGGTAGGACTGTAAAAAGGACTGGACCTATAATTTCATAAGTGTAGAGAACTGCAGAGGGGGAAACATGCTCCACAAATATAGATAAGCACCTTTTTTTCTGAAAATTATTAGGAAACTGCCTAGAGTATTGAGACTTTAAATACCTTGCCAAGGATCGTGTAAAGCACATGGGTCAGAATCAGGTCTTGAACCCACATCTTTCTGGTTTTGAGGTTGGCTTTTTTTCCTACTATGACAAGCTTGTCTGTGTTAGGGAATGGATCTACTTTATCCTTATTTGATAAAAGACGAAATGGGCCTAGGGAGGTCAGTGATTTACCCAAGGTCACCAATCTAGCAACTAGTCAGGTCAAGATTTGGACTTAGGTCTTTTGACTCAGTCAAGCAGTTTTCACCTACTAGAAAAAAAAAAAACCCAACAACCAAAAAAAAAAAAAACCAATTGCCTCATTCCATCATTTCCCACCCTCTCCTGCTGATATATATATATATATATATATATATAGATATAGATAGATAGATAGATAGATAGATATGTATATATATATATATATATATAACTTTACTCTCTGCTACTCACTTACTAGGTGACCTTGGGGGCATCCCCGCTCTTCCCCAGGCTTCAGTTGCCTTCTCTATAAAGTGAGCATGTCGGAATAAATGACATTTAAGGTTCCTTCCAATTCTAACAGACTATGCAGCTAGGACTTTTTGTACTTAGGGACATGGGATGAATGCTATGTCTTTGGCTTCAGGGATATAATTAAGGAACTATAAAAACACAATCAATTTTTCAGTTTGGAATTCATGATCTTTCACCAACTTCTCTCTTCCTTCATTATGTTTTAAACTCCATCACTTGTTTTTCTCTGTCATAGCTGAGATGATTCCCTATGTCCTATCCATTCATCTCCCTCCTCTTCTACTGTTGTACCTTTGTTTAAGCAATCCTCTGCATGCTTGTGAAACCCAGAACCTTTTTTCCACCTAGTATGATGCATCACTCACTTCGGTAATCCATTTCCACACTAGACTTGTTATCATAGTCAGTAATCAGACTTTGTTATTAGCTAAGCCATACAAATATAAAAAATTGCTACCACCCTGTGGCTTGAATTATCTCAAACAGTGGTTCTCAAAGTATGATTTGAAAACCCCTGGGGGTCCCAGAGACTCTTTCAGGAGGTCCACAAAGTCAAAATATTTTCATAATAATACTAAGATATTATTTGCCTTTTAAAATGCTCCCATACTTCAACCACAAATACATTTCACAATAGATGGAATGCAAAAGCAAATATGAGAATTCAGATGTCATCTGTTAAACCAGGCATTAAAGAGATTTGTAAAAAAATACAAGGCAAAACAATGCCACTCTACCACTAATTTGGGAGCAAATATATTTTTCTTTACAATGTTATTTGTGTTGACATATAATAGGTTTGTTGTTATCTTTAATAAATAAAATTTAAAATTAGCATTTTAATTTCTTTTTTATTTCAATTTATAATACAGTCAATATCAATAACTATAACACACATTTAAAAAACCCTATTTTGTGGGGTCCTCAAAAAATTTTAAGAGTATAAAAGGATCCTGAGACTAAAAAGCTCCCGGACCCTGATCTAGATGCACTCTGTAGTTCAGATTAGGTAGACAAATGTCAGAGACTTTATTCTCTGCAATGAGAATCCCAGTATATAGCAATAATAGCTACAGGTGAGTGCGAATAGTACCATATTGTACCAAAGTATATTTAGCCTTTCAAAACTTTCTATCAATTAGGAATATTACCTTAATATTGTTTTAGTTTATTTTTGATAAAGTTTCATTTGCACTTTTTAAAAACAAAATAATAATGTGGGGAGAGTGCATGAGGCTTGATTTCCCTATGGCTTTGTGTTCCTTGATGTTCAGACCACAAAGCTAAAGACAAGGAATCATCCTGCTTAGTGGCAGTTAATGTGAATTGCAGACCTAGTACTGAGAAAAAATAGACTTTGAAAAGCGAACTTTATAAAGTCAACCTTTACAATGATAGTAAAGAACATCCCCATACTTATAAATTTAGCCTAACAATAAAGGGAACAATAATGGGGGAGGTGGGAAATAGATAATAGGAAAAGGGGAGATGATATATGTTTTCATATGTCCATGGAGTCATAAAATGTAAGAAATGAAAAGGATATTAGAGATTCCAACTTTTAACCCATATAGAATTTCTAGACAAGTGGTTACTTAGAATTTCTTTGAATGCTTCCTGTGATGGGGAACTCACTATTTGTCTGGGTAACCCATGAATATACTCTGGACTGTTTTTTGCAAGAAAGCTTTCATTTTTGTGATTTCTGGATAGGACCTACCATGTTTTGAGACTGAGGAGAGGAATACTTTGTATTTTTCCTTATTAAATTTAATCTTATTAAATTTTTTGCAGCCAATACATCAATTATCACTCCCAGCTTCATATTATCCACAAATTGGATAAATATGTTGTGGTAGTCCAGGAAAACATCTGGTTTTCTGGGCTTCGTATTTCTGGCACCAGGCTGTCTATGCTTCAGAGATGGTCCCTCCTCCTTCCTGGTATCCTCATCTTGCCTGCTTCCCTAGAACCCTCCAAATTGAGAATCTACCTTGGTGAAAACTTCCATTCTTCATGTAGCCTCTCTGATTTGTACCGTACCTTCAATTTGTTTAAGAGGTATAAAATTAATCTTGAGAACCTACTCCACGAATGTGATAGTTTGAAGGATCCATAGCAGCCATCTAGTTTGGATCATATAAGAAAGGAATCCCCACTATAGCATACCCATCAAGGGGTCACCCACAGATTGAGATCTGTTCTTAATTCTGTCACTTTCTTAGTGTCTCAAGGATCTGTCAATTCCCTGTCATATACCAACAAGGGATGGTTCCTCCCACACAGTCCATCCTATAATAATAGGAACCAATCAACTCATCTTAGGGGTAGCCCCAGTTACTAAGATTTAATGAAGAAATATCCTTATCTTGGTAAAGGAGATGAAGGAAGGCATGTCCACATCCTCCCTAGGGATATGGTCTCAAAAGTCCCAAACAAAGGGTCCACCACCCCACCCATTTCCATAGATAGAGTAGAGAGAGAGAGAGAAAGAAAAAGGAGTCAGGGCCATTAGAAAACTCTCTTGTCAATTATCTACATAAAGACAGGATAATCTGAGGACAGAGAAGGTATTAATTAGGAGGTGGGAGAAATATCAGTAATATCTTTCCATTGGGTGATACATGAATCAAGTCTTCAATGAAGTAAAGATCTCAGAGATGAAGGTGAAAAGGAGGCCCATTCCTGGTATTGGGGAAAAGGCATAAAAGTAAGAGGTAGAATGGAATACTCAGGAGTAGTAAGTCAGCTAGATTGGTCAGTATTTAGGGTTTATGAAGGGAGTTATTGTTTAGTAAGGCTGGGAAGGGAGACTGAAGCCAGATTATGGAGGTGTTTCAGTGCTAGGTCTTGGAGGAATTTGTATTTATCTTAGAGGCACTAAAGTCCATCATACCTGGACTTTAGAAAGATTGTTTTTGCAGCTGTTTGAAGGATAGATTGTAAAGGGTAGAGACTGGAAGCCAAGAAGCTATTGCAAAAATGTAGTGGAGAGGGGATGAAAATCTGACCTAGTCCAGTGGTGGGAAGGATGAGGCAGATGTCAGAGATATTGCTGAGATAGAACTGGGAAGACTTGGCAGATGACTGGACATGGGAATCGAAGAAAAGGGAAGAGTCAGGAATGACTCTGAGGTTGAGAAAAACAGGGTGACTGAAAAGATCACAATATCCTTAAGAGAAAGATGTACATGAGCAGAATGGGGGAACTTTAACAATGATAATGAATTCTATTTTAGATATGTTGAGTTTGAGATGCCCACAGGATAGCCATTTGGATCTGTCTAACAGATACTGCAGCTCTGGAGTTCTGGAGGATACTGGGGATATATAGATTTGAGAGTTCCTGTCTTTCCAAGGATAATAACTAAAGTCATCAGAAATAAGATAATCAAAACCAATTATGAAGACAGAGCCTTGAGGGAGGATACCTCTAGTTAAGGGGAGGGGCATAGATGAAAATAGATGAAAGAAGACAAAGGAGAAATGGCCAGTCAGATAGGAACAAAACTTTGAAACAGTAGTATCCCAGAAACCCAGGGAGGGTAAGTATCCAGAAGAAGAGACTGGCCCACAGTGCCACTTGCTGCAGAAAGATATCAAGAAGGATGGGGACTTACAAAAGGTTAGCAATTAAGACACTTGATAATTGGAGAAAGTAGTTTCTGTAGTTTATTTCTAGTTCTATTTTCAAGAGTTTTTAATCTGGAGTCTATAAATTTGTTTTATTTAATTAGTTTTTCTCAATTTTAGTTTTAATTTATGGAATTTAACAAGCATTTCCATAGCATAGTGTAATAAAAAAAGATGATTGAACATGAAACTGCAAATCTACTATGTACAGCTCGCTATTCCTTCTAAATATGTAATAAAGTTACGATGTAAATTTATTTTTCCCTTTTTTTCTTCCATCCCCCCAGCCCTACAGATGGCTGCCATTATAAAAAAAATGTGTGTATACATATATATACATATTATGAAAATAATTCTCTATATACTTCTATTTATCAGTTCTTTACAGATTTGTTTTTTAATAATATTTTAATAACTGTCTTTCAACATAATTTATTTCCTTAGTAATCCTGTGCATTTAGAAACATTATTCTGACAAGGGGTCCATAGGCTTCACTAGACTATCAAAGAGGTCAATGAACTAAGAAACCATGTTCTACATGAAACCTCTCCCAGTTTCCTCCAGTACTTAGGTCTCTCCTTTTTACAAATGCTTTGGATTGATTTTGTGTATGTATGCATGTATGTATGTAAATATGTATATGTAAACACACACCCATATATTTATACATATCTGTATATGTGTGTGCATGTGTGTACATATACAACCTACATATATACATATGTATATATTAAACCTTCAAGACTAAACTTTGGGATGTCTTACATGTGAACATGTCTCTATTAGCATACAAGGTCCTTGACAGCAGGACAGGGTTTACTTTTGTCTTAATATTCCCAATACCTGGAACAGAATAGGAGCTTATTGAATGCTTGTTGATTGACTGGAGTGATAGGAGTAAGCATCAGATGACAAGGGGTTGAGAAATGAGTGGAAAGAGAGGAAGCAATGAGTATAAATAGATGCCTTTTCTAAGAGTTATGAAAGGGAGGAGAGATATAGGAAGATAACCTGAGGGAATGACAGGGTCAAATGAAGGGAATTTTGTTTTGTTTTAAAGGAAAGGAGAAGCCTGAGTATATTTGAAGGAAGCAGGAAAGTGCTAGTAGATAAAGATAAATTTAAGATTAGAGAGATAAGGTAAGTGATGAATAACTCAAGGTACTGGAGGAGATGACAGAAGATGGTCAAGGTACTAGTACTGCAATTGACCTTGGAAAGGAGATGTATTGCCTCTTTTCAGAAAATAGAATAAGGAAGGAGAGAACAGAGGGTGACATCAAGAAGTTTTGAGATATAGATTTAGAGAGAAGGAGATTCCAATAGATGATCTTTTTTCTCATTAAAGTCTGAAATTGCTTCTGGATTGAGATAAAGGTATGAGGAAGTGGTATATGAAGATTAAAGAAAGAAGACAAGGTTTTGAGGTTGTGAGGTTAAGGCAGAAAGAGCAAAACAAAATATTTGCCAGGTACTATAAGGGCCCAGTGGAGGTTGGACAAGGCTGTAGTAGACTGAGCTGGTCCTGCTAGGTGACTTTCTTCAATGGCATTGGTGGGGTTCTCTGAGTCAGGATTCAGCATGTTGTAAATAGTATTGGAGAAGACAGACAGAAGGTGGTGTTCACCCAAGGCTATTGCTTGGCAACTGTTGAACAAATGACAATAGGACAAAAGAGCATGGGATTCAAGGGTAAAGTATAGTTGGACTATAAAACATTTTCCTCCCAAGAGTTCTATGAGGTGAGTAGTGTATCATTGTTCCTGTTTAAGAAATGAGGAGCACCGGCCTTGGAAACAGGAGAAACTGAGTTCAACTCTGGACTCAGATACTTTACACAAAACTAGGTGTGTGATCTTGGGCAAGTCACTTAACCCTAATTGCCCTACCTCCCCCCTCTCAAAATGAAGAAGAAGAAGAAGAAGAAGAAGAAGAAGGAGGAGGAGGAGGAGGAGGAGGAGGAGGAGGAGGAGGAGGAGGAGGAGGAGGAGGAGGAGGAGGAGGAGGAGAAATGAGGAAACTGAGGTACTGATGAAGGTCATAAAGCTAGGAAGTGCCAGAGTCAGAATTTAAAACCATTCTCCTGATTCTGAGCCCAATGCCTTTTCCAATCCAATGGGCCTGCAAAGTATACTGTCTACTTCTTGCTTTTACATTCTAGTGGCCATTCTGTAGTATAAGAGCTCTGTTTCTTTCCTTCTGTCAAAGGTAAATGTTTTCAGGGGTATTCAGTCAGTCCCCTGGAACTCCATTTGGCCAAGCAGTATGGCAGCATGTTTTGGGTATTATAGTTATAAGCCTGAGGAGGAAATAAGGCACACCCAGTCATGTCCTAGACTGCAGAGGAAAATCCAACAGCTGTCCTTAGAATAAGGACCACAAAGAAGCAGGTGGGAAGAATCATAGAATCATCAATTTAGAACTTGAAGGAAGCTGAAAGTCCAGCCAGTCCAGCACACTCTTTATGTATTGCTCTCCAAGCCACCATTTTACAGATAAAGAAATCAAAGTCAAGAGAAGGAAAAATCACTAGATTAATGTCACAAAGTAGGGTCAGAGGTGGGATTTGAGCTCAGGTATACACATATACATATGCATGCATGTATGCATGCATGTATTTTTTGTTTATTTGGGATGGGTGGTCCTGCAAAGAATGCAAACCTTCAACTTAAAATCTCAAACAGTTTCCTGGGATTCTGAGGAGTTAAAGGACTGGCTCAGGATCCCATAGTGAAAGAGGAAGGACATGAACCCAGGTCTTCCTGACTCCAAGAATGATCCTCACACAATGGTTGCCTCTTGATGTGAATATTATGTACATTTTATAGACGAGGCTCACTCAGCTGAGGTGGAAAGAGTACTTGTTTGGAATCAGAAGACTTTGGTTTGAATCCTGGCTTACTAACTGTGTAACCTTACATAATATTGCTTAAGCCTCTGTGGGACTTGTTTTCTCATTGGGCTCTTATAGATAGCAGGGTTATTTTGTGCCTTCTACCCCTTTGGTAATCTGGTAAAACCCATGGATCCCTTCTCAGAAAAATGATTTTAAATGTTTAAAATAAAATATATAGCATTGTAAAGGAAATGAATTATATTGAAATTCCAGTTATCAAAATACTTTAAAAAAATCACAGATCCCAGGTTAAGAGCCCTAGACTAGAGGGTCTTTAAAATCAAGACCCTCAAGGCATTGCTGAGGACCACCCAGGTAGTAAGCACACAGCTAGGGTACTGCCTTTGATAGGTTGCTCTTTCCAGCACACCAGGCTGTACCCAAACACAATTATCAAAGACATCTGTCCTGTGGCCTGCTGTCTACCCCTGCCAGGCTGGTGGTGTAGACTGCAATTACCATTTACTTTTCTTTTCATCTTCAGAAGCCTATTGCCTACTTCATATGTAAATCAATGAAGCTTTGCAGGAAATCTCTATTCTCCTTCAATGGTTCATGGGCATTTTTTTTTCCACCACAGCAAAATGCATTTAAAAAGTGCATAAAATCAGGAACTGAAATGTTTGCTGGTGCTACCTTTCCACAATCAGGTGAGAGGCACAATTAGGTAATTAATTGTAGCCATAGATGTAGGCAAACTAAATCACCCTGCTCCCACCTAAAGTTCATGGCCACAACTATGAAGGGTATGTGTCTTCATGGGTCTGACATACCAAGTAATGGTTCCAGAGTCTCACTTCCTTTTGATCACTGTAGTGGGAAGGGACAGGGAATCCCCTCCTCAGAGCTCTCTAAGAACCTATTTATCATCTGCACCACTCCCAAGGCTACTGAATACATCCTGACAGGCCCTGTGGGTCACCTTTGTCTCTTAAACTTTCAATTCTTTTATTGTTCATTGGCTTTTTTGGGGGGGCAGGGGTGGGGGAGTTCTAACTGTCCAGCCATGCTAGGAGGACCCTAGAGGCAGCTATGCCCTATCTCTATTTTACCCAAGACCAAAGAAAAGCCTTGATCTATAATCTCTGTCTCTGCTCTCTGTCTCTCTCTCTCTCTCTCTCTGGGTATGTATATCTCTCTCTGTCTCTCGCCCCCCCAAGACTTATTCCTTTTTTTTCCATAATATCACAAACTCCCAATGATTAGCTATGCAGTCTTTCAAACTGTGATTTCTATGAAATTAGGGCCTGGGTTTGACCCTTCTCTGTCTCGTCATCTGAGATTGTTAGCTCCTCAAGGGTAACTATTAGTTTTTCAAGTGCAGGCCTACCCCTTGTTGCTATGGAAAGACCAGTGGCTTATATATTTATAAGTTTACATATATGTATATGTATGTGTATACACACATATATACATACATAAATGTGTGTACACACACACACATATGCAATTACAGAAAGACTGGGCTCTCTAAAGGCATGGACTTGAGACTAAGAGTTTTCTGAAGGTAGGGCTTGGGTCTTCTCTATCTCCCCAACCTGGGACATCCAGGAGGGAAAGCCTGAATTTGCTTCTCCTCTACCTCTTCCAGATTGTTCTAGATTGAGAACCCCCTGAAGGAAATCTTCCTTTCTCTTTTCTCCCTGATACTGTAATTGATGACAAATCCGGGTTGATTTGAATGGACTTGACCATGGCCTCTCTAGCAAAGTGAACAGGGGTAGTGGGTGTGGCAAAAAAGAGTGTTAGACCTGGAATCAGGACACTAGGGTTTGAATCCTGCCACTGTTTCTTTTTTTAATAGTTCTTATTTTAATTTTTTAAAATATTTATTTTATTTTTAATTTATGGAATAACACAAACATTTTCTATAACAGTATAATAAAAGTGATTGCACATAAAGCTACAAATCTATTTCGCACCATTTGCTATTCCTTTTAAAATATAATAAAGTTATTTTGCAAATTTCTTTTTTTTCTCATTATATTTTTTCTTTCCCCCCATAGCCTAGAGATGTCTACCATTAGACAGAAATATGTATCTGTATATGTGTAAAATCATTCTATGCATACGTCTATTTATCAGTTCTTCCTCTGGATGCAAATAGTGTCTTCCTTCATATGTCCTTTGTAATTAATCTGGGTATTTATAATATTTAAAATGACTTATTTGCTCAAAGTTGTTCTTAGGACAAGATTGCTGTTACTGCATACAATTCTCTTCTGGTTCTGTTCATTTCATTCTTCGTTATTTTGTACAAGTCTATCCATGTTTTTCTAAGGTCATTGAGCTCCTCATTTCTTATAGCAAAATAGTATTCCATTGCAATCATATACCACAACTCGTTCAGCCATTCCCCAATTGATGGGCATTCCCACAACTTCCAGGTCTGATTCTAACTAACTAAGCTTTGGAGAAATCCTTTCCATCTCTACAGCTCAGTTTGTACTAGACGGTCCTAGAAGGTCCCTTCTAATCTGACAACCCATCATTCTCTGAATGACATGCGGAGCAGACAAATCCCATGGGCCTGGAATTTGATGATCAGTACAATAAAACCCATTTCCAGTTGGTGTTCTTTGGTTAATTCTCCATCTCATCTAGCACATGTAGCTATGCCATAGGGATAGGGCTACCTAGTCCAAACGCTTCAGATTAATCATATTCATTCCTAAACCAGCTTCCCTTCCCCTCGTCCCCATTACCTAAAGAGAACAGAATGAGAGGGACTGGAGAAGGTTTTGCTTCTGTATCTTTCAGTTCAGCTGTCCATATGGCCCCAAGTCACCAGACCCCATTTCACTCTGCATGGTGTAGCCTAGGCCCCAAGAGAGCTGGTAAGATTTCTGCTGGGCAGCCAATGCTTATGCAGCAACAGAGGCAGCCTGGGCAGGCAGTATCCTACACAGTGTCTCCCAGGGAGTTAGAAGAAGAAAATGTGAAACATTAGCAAAAAAAAAAAAAAGTAAATTACTTTTCAAAGTAGTTTTTTTTTTAAGTGTATACTAAATAGAACAGAATGGTAACACAATCGCCCTGCTGCTCCGTCCTTTTCTGAGTTCCCTTCTTCTCCCTTCTGATTTTCTTAATCCTTCATTGATTCTCTCTTTTTTCTTTTTTTACTTTTCTATCACTACCCATCAACTTTCCTCCCAAAAGGGACCTTCCCTTGAAACAAATAAGTGTGGTCAAGCAAAACAAATCAAGCCATTGGCAGAGGCTGAAAATGCATGCCCCCATTCTGTGCCCCCACTATGTCACCTCTCTGCCAAGAAACAAGAGGCACACTGCACCATCAATCCTTTGAAATAATGATCGGCCACTGCATTGATCAGAATTCTGGAGTATTTTAAGGTTCTTTTCTGTTACATTATCGTGGTCATTGTGTGAAATGTTTTCCTGGTTCTGCTCATATCCCCCTGCAGCCATTCGCAAAGAGCATCATTTAATAGGGTTGAAAAAACAAACAAACAAACAAACAAACAAAAAAACAAAAACAAAAAACACCTAACAACCTTTGTTTGCTGACAAGGGAAAAAAAGGGAGAAAAAAAACCTAAAGAAATTAGCATGTGTAGAAATTGTTAGTCCTTGATATTTTATCAAGTGTTTTATGTCAATTGAGGAGGTGTGACATGTGTCAGACCCCTGTCCCTCCTGTTGGAGTTGGAACAGGAAGGGGAAGGCAAAGGTTGGTCTGGGGAAGGTATGTTGCCTTTTTGAAACAACCTTGGAAGAATGAGGCTGGCCCAAAATGGTAGACTTTTTATAGGAATCTGCCTTCTGTGAATAGATCTAAATCTTTTGAGACCTCAGCTCCTGGCATTCCATAGTGCAGGTGAGATGCCCATGTGAATATAATGGGAGGGTCATTCACCAAATAAGCTGCCCCTGTACCCTAATTCCCAGAAACAGTATGACTTCGTCCCTTTATAAATTTAAACTAAAACCCAGGAAATTGAAACCCTTTCCTGTGTTATCCTTATTACCAAATTGGTAAGTACTCTCAAGGGCAAGTCTTTTCTCAAGGGCATTCTGCTTGGCTCCCAGACAAGAAACAGTGCCATGCTCAGATCCTTTCTTTTTCCTTCTTCAATTCCTTCTTTCTCAATTCATTGTGTCTTAAGTTTCATACCCTTCATTTCCAGCTCTGAAGCTACTACTCCACCTTAGGCCCTACTTCTCATTTCTAAACAAGACTATGGTAAGAGCCTCCTAGATAGTCTCCCTCCCTCCAGTCTTCCCCTTCCCCTTCATACTCCTTGCTACCAAAGACATCTTCCTAAAATGCAGAACTGGCCACATGTCCTCTCCTCAAATACCTTCAATGGCCTCCATTTATCAACCACGTTAAGCCTAAGCTGTCCTGCCTTGGCCTCCTGAATCTGTCCCTGCAAAAATCATTTTCTAATATAGTCAGTCCTCAACATTTGCACGCTTAACTTGGGTGCTTTCAATCATTTGCATGAGTTTATTAGTAACTTAAATTTTGCTTACTCATTGGCAACTATACACATTCGTGGCTATGTGTAATATGGAGAAAAAAACAAATGAAAAACCCAGTGTGCAAATTTATATTTAAAAAAGGAGGAAAGTATTGGTTAAACTGTTTGTGAATCTTCCACAGAAAGTGCTGAAGTAACCTTTTAAGTACACAATGAGGGAATTGAAAAATTGGAAAAGAGGCTAAGTTTGTGGGTATCTGAGATGAGGGTTACCTCCTCCACCCCTTGACTTCTGGTGCTGCTGAGCCCCTGAGCATCCTGCCTCTCTTTTCCCATACCTCCTGCCTGGAGCATGTGCTTTTTTATTGGGGGTACAATTCAAACACAGAACCAAAAGGGACATTTAAAATGGCAGGTCCCTCTTTCCCTTTTCTACTTTAGGTTCTTCTTTTTAGTAAATAAGTTTATTTATTTGCTTTTTAAAAAAAATGAACAAATGCTGTATTAACTTCTGGTTTACATCATTCATTTTAGCCAGATTTTGAGTTACAATTTTTCCCCTAGCAGAATAGCAATCCCACAAGATATCCCTTCATCCAATCTGCTCTCTCCCATACCCCCTTTGACTTCACCAGTAGGGCAAGGTGAATCTCTGTGCCCCAATGCCTGCACATCTTAACTCCCAATTACATGCAAAAAATAGTATAAATAATAGCATATATATACATATATATTTGAAACATTTAATTTTAAAACTTCAAATTTCAGATCCATTCCCTTCCTCCCTTGTCACCCACTCACTCTGGGAAGATAAGCAATTCAGTATGTGTTGTACATGTATATCTATGCAAGACATTACCATAGTAGATATATTGTAAAAGAGTGCTTATATTTCCCTCCCACCTATCCCACCCCCCACCTAGTCCAATACCTACTTTGATCCTATCCCTCTTCTAAAGTGGGTATCTCCAACCTCCCCTTGCCCCAGAATGCCCTCCCCTCCATCACCCCCCCCCCATTCCCCTTCCCCTACTCTCCTGCAGGGTGAGATATCTCATTTAGTAAATATGTCATTCTCTCCGTGAGTCAAATTCAATGAGAATATGGTTTTGCCTTTTTGCCTTCCTGTTCTTCCCTTCCCCTGCAACCACTTCCCCTTGCCCCTTCTACAAGAGATAGTTTATCCTACCCTGTCTCTCCCCATCTCCTCTTGCCACATTCCTCTCTCACCTCTTGACTTCACCCCTTAAGTATCTTCCCTTCCCACCAAATTCAGCCTGTGCCCTCTGTCCATGTATACCTGTAAGTATATATACACACATTCACATATGTATTCATATGCCCATATACCCTTCTTCAATTATTTTCACAATGAGAAAGGTTTCATCAGTCACAGTTATTGTTTTTCCATGTAGGAATGTAAATAGTTCAACTTTGATAAGTTCCTTTTGATTTCTTTTCCCTGTTTACCTTCTCAAGCATCTCTTGCTTCTTATGTCTGAATGTCACATTTTCTATTCAACTCTGGTTTTTTCCTCAAGAATGCTTGAAAGTCCTCTATTCCACTGAATGACCATATTTTCCCTTGAAACAAAATACTCAGTTTTGCTGGCTAGGTGACCCTTGACTTCAATCCCAGCTCTTTTGCTCTCTGGAATATCATATTCCATGCTCTTTGATCCCTCAGTGTAGAAGCTGCCAGGTCCTGTGCTATTCTGTGTTTCCACAATATTGAAATTGTTTCTTCCTGGCTGCTTTTAGTATTTTCTCCTTGATCTGAGAATTCTGGAAGCTGGCTATAATATTCCTAGGAGTTTTCATTTTGGTATCTTTTTCAGGAGGTGATCTGTGGATTCTTTCAACCTCTATTTCCCCCTCTGGGTCTAAAACATCAGGGCAATTTTCCTTGAGAATTTCTTTTTTTTATTTTGAGGGATATCTTTATTGCATTTGAGCAATGCACTTGCATTTATTTGAGAAATGATTAACTGCAGAGCTGAAGACATAATATCAAAGGCATACAATCAAGAAGCAATGAGGTGATTGGACCTAAAGTCAGGAGAACTTGGGTTCAGATCCCACCAAAGACCCTCAATGTGGCCAAGTCATGGATCCTCTCCAAGCCTGTTTCCTCATCTAATCCTCATGAGAAGATTAGACTTCTTGGCCTCCATGGTCTTTTCTATCTCAAAATCTATGATCCCATGAAAGATGCCTTTTCATATCTCTTCTAATTTAAAGCTGCATTTTTTAATTAAACAAATGCTTTATTAACTTCTGGTTTACATCATTCATTTCCATAAGATTATGAGTTACATTTTTTCCTACCCACCACCCCAGAATAGCAGTCCCACTAGATATCCCCTCATCCAATCTGCTCTCTCCCATATTTTCTCCCATATCCCCTTCAACTTTGCCATTAGGGCAAGGTGAATCTCTGAGCCCCAATGCCTGGACATCTTATGAAACACTTAATTTTAAAACTTAGATTTTCAGATCCATTCCCTTTCTCCCTTGTCACCCACTCCCTCTGAGAAGATAAGCAATTCAGTATGTGTTGTACATGTATAGCTATACAAAACATTACCATAGTAGATATATTGTAAAAGGCTGCTTATATTTCCCTCCCACCCGTCTCACCTCCCACCTGGTCCATTCCCTACTTTGATCCTGTCCCTCTTTGATAGTGGGTACTTCTAACCTCCCCTCTCCCCAGAATGCCCTCCCCTCCATCATCCCCCTCTCATCCCCCTTTCCCCTACTCAGGAGAGTGAGTGAGGGTAAGATATTCCATTTAGTATGTATGTGATTCTCTCCTTGAGCCAACTTCAATGAGAATATGCTTTTGCTTTTTGCCTTCCTGTTCTTCCCCTCCCCTGCAACTACTTCCCCTTGCCTCTTCTACATGAGATAGTTTGCCCTACCCTGTCTCTCTCCATCTCCTCTTGCCACTTTCCTCTCTCACCTCTTGACTTCACGCCTTAAGAATCATCCGTTCCTTGGGGCAGCTAGGTGTCGCAGTGAGCAGAGTACCAGCCCCGGAGCCAGAAGGACCTGACTTCGGATCTGGCCCCAGACACCCAACACACAAACAAAAACCCAGCCGTGTGACCCTGGGCAAGTCACCCAACCCCAATTTCCCTCCAAAAAAAAAAGAATCATCCTTTCCCATCAAATTCAACCTGTGCCCTCTATCCATGTATACCTGTGAACATATGCCATGTACCCTTCTCCAATTATTCTCATAATGAAAAAGGTTTCATCAAACACAGTTATTGTTTTTCCATGTAGGAATGTAAATAGTCCAACTTTGATAAGTTCCTTTTGATTTCTTTTCCTTGATTACCTTTTCAAGCATCTCTTGCTTCTTGTGTCTGAATGTCAAATTTTCTATTCAACTCTGGTTTTTTCCTCAAGAATGCTTGAAAGTCCTCTATTCCACGGAATGACCATATTTTCCCCTGAAACAAGATACTCAGTTTTGCTGGGTAGGTGACCCTTGGGTTCAATCCCAGCTCTTTTGCCCTCTGGAATATCATATTCCATGCTCTTCGATCCCTCAATGTAGAAGCTGCCAGGTCCTGGGCTATTCTGATTGTGTTTCCACAATATTGAAATTGTTTCTTCCTGGCTGCTTGTAGTATTTTCTCCCTAATCTGGGAGTTCTGGAGCCTGGCTATAATATTCCTAGGAGTTTTCTTTTTGGGATCTTTTTCAGGAGGTGATCGGTGGATTCTTTTAACCTCTATTTCCCCCACTGGGTCTAAAAACATCAGGGCAATTTTCCTTGAGAATTTTTTAAGGATGATTTCTAGGTTCTTTCTTTGATCATGGCTTTCAGGTAGTCCAATAAATTTTAAATTATCTCTCCTGGATCTATTTTCCAGATCAATGGTTTTTCCCATGAAATATTTCATATTGCCTTCTATTCTTTCATTTGTTTGGATCTGATTAATAGTATCTTCATTTCTCATAAAGTCACTAGCTTCCATTTGCTCCAGTCTAACTCTGAAGGAATGAATCTCCTCACTGAGCTTTTGAGATTCTTTTTCCATCTGGCAAATTCGACTTTTTAAGGCATTCTTCTCCTCATTACCTTTCTGAGCCTCTTTTGCCATTTGAATTAGTCTATTTTTTAAGGTGTTATTTTCCTCAGTCAGGCTGTTGACTGTCATTTCATATTTTTCTTGCATCTTTTTCATTTCTCTTCCCAAATTTTCCCCCACTTCTCTTATCTGCTTCTTAAGGTCCTCTATGGCCTATAGCCAGCTTGTATTTTCATTTGGGGCTTTTGGTGCAGGAGTTCTGACCTCACAGTCCTCCTCCATGCTTTGAGCCTCTTTGCCCCTAAAATAGGAGTCCAATGTTGAACTTTTCTGTTTATTTTGTTTCATTTGCCTAGGCATATTGCCACTTAATTACTTGATTTTTGGGCTTGTTGCCACAGTAGGACTCTGCCACCAGACAGGGGAGCTTCCGCCCAAACGTGGGGTCTTCACAACTTCCGCCAGTTGGGTGGCCTCTGTAAAGCCTCCACCCACTCTGGCAAGTTGGACACCCACCCCAAACTCCCCCCCCCAGACCACAATCCAGATCCAGGCAGTTTAAAGCAAGAGTGATTAACCCCCAGACTGATTGCTGGATCTCCCTACAATTCGCAGACCAGGAGCTAGAGCCACTACTGATGCTGCAAAATGGCTTCTGTGCTGAGTTTCTTCAGCAGCTTTCCCCCCCAGGGGAGGAAGCCACGTGTTCCCCAAATACTAGTCCCAAAGTCCATAGGGCACTAACCTCTCACTTTGTCCTAGCATATCTGTGCTGATAATTCTGGAATCACCACAATTGCTGGTGTTCTGGGGTCCCTCCAGTGGGCTGGAGGCCTGGCCGCCCTGGGGCTAAAACCTCGGACCTGGGCTTGGCTCTGTGAGCTGCTCTGTCGGTTCCCAGTGCGCTGTGCTGCCTGCTTTCAGAGCGCTGAGCTGGCCACTCCCTGCAGGGCTGCTGGGCTGTCCTCAGCAGGAGATTAGCTTCTCTGTGCTGTTCTGTGGGTGCTGTGGCTCCAGAAGTTGTTTGGAGTCCCCTTTCACATTGTTTGAACTTTGTGTGGGGCAGAGCACATTGGAAATGCTGTTTCTACTCCACCATCTTGGCTCCACCCGAGAATTTCTTCAAGGATGATTTCTAGGTTCTTTCTTTGATCATGGCTTTCAGTTAGTCCAATAATTTTTAAATGATGTCTCCTGGATCTATTTTCCAGGTCAGGATTTTTCCCATGAGATATTTCACATTGCCTTCTATTCTTTCATTTGTTTGGATCTGTTTAACAGCATCTTGATTTCTCATAAAGTCACTAGCTTCTATTTGCTTTAGTCTAACTCTGAAGGAATGAACCTCCTCAGTGAGCTTTTGAGATTCTTTTTCCACCTGGCAATTTCAGGTTTTTAAGGCATTCTTCTCCTCATTGACCTTTTGAGCCTCCTTTGCCATTTGAGTTAGTCTATTTTTTAAGATGTTATTTTCCTTAGGTATGCTGTTGACTCTCATTTTATACTTTTCCTGCTTCCTTCTCATTTCTCTTTCCAATTTTTCCTCCACTTCTCTTATTTCATTTTAAAAATCCTTTTTAAGGTCCTCTCTGGCCTGTAACCCACTCATATTTTCATTTCGGCCTGTTGTTGCAGGATTTCTGACCTCATAGTCCTCCTCCTGTTCCATGCTTTGATCCTCTTTGCCCCTGAAATAGCAGTCTAATGTTGAATTTTTCTATTTATTTTGTTTCCTTTGCCTAGGCATGTTACCACTCAGTTACTTGACTTTGGGGCTTGTTGCCACAGTAGTACTCTGCCACCAGATAGTGGAGCTTCTGTCCCAAACGTTATGGTCTTCACAACTTCTGGAGGTATTAGTTGGGTGGCCTCTGTGAAGCCTCCACATGCTCTGGCAAGCTGGATACCCAGGCCAGATCTCCACCCCAGACTGCAATCCAGATCCAGGGAGGTTAAAGCAAGAGTGATTACCACCCAAGACTGATCGCTGGATCTCCCTACAGTTGGCAGGCCAGGAGCTGAAGCTGCCACTGAAGCTGCAAAATGGCTTCTGTGTTGCGTTTCCTCAGCCACTTCTCGCCCCCAGGGCAAGAAGCCAACATGTTCCCCAAATACTTGTCCCAAAGTCCATAGGGCACTAACCTCTCACTTTGTCCCAGGCATATCTGTGTTGATAATTCTGGAATGGCCACAGCTGCTGGTGTACTGGGTTCCCTCCAGCTTGCTGCTGGTCAGGCTGCCCTGGGGCAAAAACCACGGCTCAAGTGGGCCTTGGCTGGGCTCCCAGAGTGCTGCACTGGCCACTCTCACTGCTCTGTCTGCTCCCAAAGTGCTTCACTGGTCGCTCCCTGCAGGGCTGCCAGGCTGTCCTCAGAGGGACAGTAGCTTCTCTGTGTCATTCTGTGGGTGCTGGAGCTCCAGAAGTTGTTTAGAGTCCACCTTTTACATGGTTTGGAAGTGGAGTGGGGGAAAGCACCTTGTAAGTGCTGTTTCTATATCGCCATCTTGGCTCCGCCCCCTGTTTATTTGCTTTTAGTTTACAATATTCAGTCCCCCAGTCCCTTGAATTTCAAATTTTATCCCTCTTCCTCTCCTCCTCCTCCCCTGCCATGGCAGCATGAAATCTAATATAGGTTCTAGAGATACCTTCACATTAAACATTAGTCAAGTTGTAAACAGAAGTATAACCCATGGAATGAACAACAAGAGGGAACAAAACAAAGCAAAAGAGAGAGAGAGCAAGTAGTTTGCTTCAATCTGCATTCAGACTCTGTAGTACTTTCTCTGGATGTGGATAACCCTTTCCATCATGAGTCTTTTGGAGTTGTCTTCTATCCTTCCATTGCTGAGAAGAGCCTAGTCTATCAAAGTTAGTCATCACAGATAAACTGTGTCTGTAATTGTGTACTATGTTCTCCTGATTGGGCTCTCCTCACTCATCATCAGTGTATATTAGCCTCTCCATACCTTGGGTTCTTCTTACATCACTGCAGCCTCAGTCTTTCCTGTCTTATCTGGGGGTTGCCTCTCCTCTCTTTCACATTTTATGGGGTATCTCATGGTTACTGTGTTTGGAAAAGTGGATATTATCAGAATCAATGTTCTGTTATAAAGAATTGTACACAAAAAAGTGTATTTTCAGCATTCTCTTGCAAAAGACAACAGTTTTCCATTGTTGTGGGAACATAATCCCATTTTCCATAGCTCAGTGTTTCAGCATTTGTGTTTTTGACTTTTGCCCTGTTTTCTAGGAGTGTTAACACCACAAAAGTTGAGGATTGAGTATAATTCCCACCATATATCTCTGCTCCAGCTGGATTGCACATTGCAAAAAAGGTGGCTCTAATGTAGCTGGAATAGGGACTGGCCTTGTCATCATTTCTCCTTCTTTAACACCTCCTTAATTTCCTTCAAAAGCATATCCTACTTCCTAGGAGGTACCACTTCCTAGGAGGCTTTTTCCTAGTCCTCTTCCACTAATTATTTCATATTTACTTCATATAAGCATTGTGTACATCTCTGTCTATTATCAACCCAGCTCCCTCTCCCATCCCATGAATGGAAGCTTATTGAGGGGATTTTTTTTCATATACCCAGGGCCTTGCTCAATGTTTGGCATATATAGATGTTCAGTTAATGCTCCTTACCTTGAATTGAATTAAATTTGGAATAAAAAAAAAAAACCTTGGGTTCATTTCTGAGATCTGCCATGTAATAGCTTTGTGACCTTGGACAAATCATTTAACCTCTCTGAGATTCATTTTCTCTTCTATAAAATGGAGAAAATAATACATTAACTCTTTCACCAACTGGCTCAAAGTCAAGTCAACAAATATTTATTAGAGTTCATAAAACCAAACAGAAAGGCTATGCTTGACCTCAAGGATCTTACATTCTAAAGGGGGAAGATAACAAATAAAAGAAATTGAAAAGGGGAAGGGATAAGGAGAGAAGAGATGATGGTATCCAGGGGATGTATTGTAGCAAAAGACTGGAGAGTCAGAAATGCAGCCTAGAGAGGAAAGAGGAAGGACTAAAGAGATGGCAGAAGGTAATGGGGTTTCCTTCCCCTCTTGCTGGCTGTGGTCATAGAACTTCAATGCATACACATAATAGGTATAGGCTCTGGTCCCTCAAACAAGTATAAACAAGTCTCTGAGTCAACAGGGGAAGCTGGACTGGATGTGGCTACATCCTGTGAATCTATCAACAGAGGGGCGTGGAGAATCACATCCCCCTGCTCCCTTACACAGGGAAAAGACTTTATAAATGTTAGCTGTTATTACTATTATTTTTTATTCCTCCCTCCTGCTTTCCACCTGCTTAGGAAGCCTTACCCTATCAAAATCTACATTTCAGGGTCTACCTTAGGATCTACTTCTTCCAGGACATCTTTCTTTCTCACTGCTCCCTTCTTCTCCCTTTCCCATCAGACTCTGGTGATCTCTCCGTTAAAATTCTACAGAATATATCATTGGAGTTACAAAATTATATTCTGTTTGGTGTTCCCCTCCCTCAATATGATGCAATAAAACAAAATTTTACTGAGTAACTACTATGTGAAGAGCACTGTGATGGGCATTTAGTTGATAACAAAATTTAAATAAGGCAATCCTGGCCCTCATTGAATTTATAATCTGTCAGAGAGAGGGATACTATGCATAGATATAGATATAGATATCATGTTCATAAGGCTGCCAAGTGGCTCAGTGGATAGGACACTGGGCTTGGAATTAGAAAAACTCATCTTCTTGAGTTCAAATCTGGACTCAGACACTTCCTAGCTCTTTAACCTTGGGCAAGTCACTTTACTCTGTTTGCCTCAGTTTCCTCATCTATAAAATGAGCTGGAGAAATCATTCCAGTACTTTGGCCAAGAAAACCCCAAATGGGGTCACAAAGAGTCAGACATGCCTGAACAACAACTAGCATATACATAGATGATAACTGAGTACATGGAGAACTGCAAGTGATTTTGTTTGTGATATCACATGCTTGTGATGGGAGGAGTATCTCTATGTCCTCCCAGATGGAGGCTGTGATCCCTGAGTGTGGAGATTGTGCCCTTTGCTTAGCTCTGCTCACACCATAGCTGAATGGAGTGTTAGGCTCATAGGAGAATCATGAAGGGATCTCAAGGCTCCCTATTCTATCCTTGCCCTACACCATCATTTTACAGGCGAGGCAACTGAAGCCCATGGCAGTTAAGGTAAGTCATTTGCCCAAGGTCACGGATAGTAAACATCAAAAGTAATATCTGAACTCAGATCCTCCTATTACAGATCAGATATTATGTTTCCTAATTCACTTACTCAGTAGAGATTTGTTAATGAATGATGGAAGACAGGGATACTAGTGCTCCTCTCCTCTCCCTCTTACCCTATCCCTCTCTCTTTCATCCTCTCTCCCCCTCTTTTTCTCCCTCCTCTCCTCTTTTCTTCCCCCCTCTCTCTCCTCCCCTCTTCCTTCCCCCACACTGCCTAACATTGTTATATACTCTCCAACGTAAACTACTTAGGATGAAACCATACTAGAAAACTGGAGGGATAGCTCTCATCTCTCGTGACATTGATTTCTAGGGACAATCAGAGGAGCTGAAATCTAAGGACAGATAGGGGGCCGCAGGGTACATTGGGTCTGAGGAGAAGTTGCCCCCATGTCTAGGAGGAGTCATATGCCAATTAATCCAGCAGGGGGGCAGGAAGACAGAGGTGAAGTTTTGGACACTGGAGCCGGGGGCTTGCCACCTCCCTCTCCCCACCTCCCACCCTGGATACCTTCTAGAGTCTCTTTTCCCTACCAGGTGGTACAGCTGTAATTGCAAGACTTAACAGCCCCACTCAGCAGGTAGATAATTGCCTTCTCTAACAAACTCAATTGCAGAAAGGATTTTAAGAACAAAACAGGACCCTCCCCCACCCTGTACAAAAACAGACAAACACACCTCCTCAAATGGAACTTTCACCAGCCCCTGCCCCCCATTCCTGCTTCAGTTCTCTTAACTCAGTACTCAGCTCAGCTTCCTCCCACCCCCACCAAGCTTCACCTCCTAAAGAATGCCTGGAGGTACTTAATTCTAATGGCAGGCAAGCACTCAGTAGATTATTGGATGGGGAACACTCACTGCATGGGGAGCCAGTATACCCGGGGTCTAATCTTGACTCTTGTTGTTCAGTCATTTTCAGTTGTGTATGACTCTTTGTGATCCCATTTGGGGTTTTCTTGGCAAAGATACTGTAGTGTTTTGCTATTTCCTTCTCCAGGTAATGTTTTTTACAGAGGAGAAAACTGAGGCAAACAGTTAAGTGACTTGCCCAGGGTCACACAGCTAGTAAGTGTCTGAGGCCGGCTTTGAACTCAGGAAGATGAGTTTTCCTGACTCTAGGTCTAGCACTCTGAGCTATCTAGCTGCCCCAATCTTGACTCTTTGGACCACTTCCTAATGTGACCTTGGGTAAATCCAGAAATATTGTGAAGCTCAAATTGAAAAATGAATATAAAGCACTTTGCAAACCTTAAAAGGTGATGGCTATTTGTTACTATTAAGTATTGTCACCTGGCCTCCTGTTCATATGTGTGTATATACATATATAATGTGTGTATATATGTACATATATGTATGTATACACATGTGTGTATGTGTATGTATACAGATACATGTGCACATATATCTATACACACATACATATACACACACACTTTGAAATTTAATCTGCATTAACACTTTCTTAGGTCTAGACAATCGACAGAACAATTACTCAAACCCTGATTTGTAATAATGAGTGCTGATTCCTGAGGTTCAAATGCTCACTCTGAAAATTTGGCAAGAGTTGGTCCAATATACACATAAGTATGTCCCTTCTTTTCTTTGGGACACAGTTGCAATTGTCATCTATAAGATAAATGAATGACAAGGACTGAGTGGTTACCTTGTGGAGTTTTCTAATGAGAGTAATATAGGATGTCAGAGCTAGAAGAGGCCTTAGAACTCTACTACTCCTGAATACTCATTTCACAGAGAAAGAAACCAACGCCAGGAAAGGGACTCACATAAGGCCACACTATGGGTGCCAGTTAGTCAACAAGCACCTATTAAGTGTTTATCAGATTTCAAGCACTGAATCAAAGCCTGGTCTCTGCCCTCAAGAAACATATATTCTAATGGTGGAGACAAAACATAAAAACTAATATATTCAAGATATATGCAGAATAGACAGAAAAAGCTCTAAGAAAAAGGTATTAGTAGTTTGGGGGTTCAGAAGAGGTCTCCTGCAGAAGGTGGGATTTCAGCTGAGTCTTGAAGAAACCTGGGGGAACAAAGAGAAGGAGGTGAGAGGAGAGAACATTCTAGGCATTGGGCATAGCTAATGCAAAGGCTGAAAAAAAGAGGAGGTGGATATAGTGTTGAGGTTGAATAAATTACAAGCAGGCCAGTGTCTTTGTATGGAGACTATGTAAGAAGACTGGAAAAGTAGAATCATGAAAACATTTAAATGTCAGATGGTGGAGTTTATTTTTGATCTTGTAGCAAATAGGGAGAGGCATCTAGGTGGCTCAGTGGATAGAACTCTGGGCCTGATTTCAAATTTGACCTCAGTCACTAACCAAATGATGTTGGGCAAGTCGCTTAACCTCTGTTTGCCTTAATCCACTGGAAAAGGAAATGACAAATATCATGGATAGCACTGGTGTGCTATGGTCTACAGGATCACGAAGAGTTGGACATGTCTGAACAGCAAATAGGCAGCCACTAGAACTTGTGGTTGGTGGGGGGAAGAGGGGAAGGCATGACATGGTTAAAACTATGCATTAGAAAAGTCCTCCTTGACATACCATATCTGTGATGACCAACTATGACAGACTGGACTCTTTTCAGCAATGCAGTGATATAAGTTAATCCCGAATGACTCAAGAAAGTGAGAAATGCGCCATCCAGAGATATAACTAGAAAGAACTGAGCCTGAATCCTGATGGAAGAAAACTAAATGATCTTGTTCTTCTCATTGTTTGGTTTTACTTCTTCCTTATCATCTTTCATCCCACCTAGTACAATATGCCTTTGTAATTGGAATAATGTTTAATATGAATGCATTTGCAGGCCCTATACTGTACTATATGCTGTCATGAGGGGAGGGGGGAGGGAAGTAAAGGAAATTTGAAAATCAAGGAACTATGGAATTGAATCTTGTTAACTGAAACTAAACTAATAAATTAAATAAATAAATAAATAAATAAATAAGAAAAGAAAAGTCCTCCTGATAGACAAATGGACTGCAGTGGGGAGAGATTTGAGAAAACAAGTTAGAAGAACTATTAGATAGTCTAGGTGAGGGATGCTGAGAGCCAGAGGCAGGGTTATGACTATGAATAGAAGGAGAGAAGGGCACATGTAAGAGAAATGTTTTGAAGGCAGAAATAAAGTGTAGCAATCAATTTCTCCATCTATTCCTTTCCTATGACTTACTCATCGACCCTACATACAGTGATGGCCATACCCTTGATCTTGCTGTCATCTACAAAGGAACCACTTCTGTGATCGTGAAGTTTGAAATTCTATCACAAGCCATTGTCATTACACCTCTACTTCTGACTTGCAACCTCAACCCAATTAAATTCTTTCCAAGGCCATCATTCCTCTCCTAGCTACATTCTTCTCCCTGCTCTATCTTGACCTCATGGAGAACCAGTTCAGCTCTATACTGTTCTCTTGAATCCCTTTCCCTCTATCCTATATCCAATATTGCCCAGCCAAACTTCAGCCCTGCATTGCTCCACCATCCAAGATACCTTTGTTCCTACTTGTGTACTACTAAACAAAGCTAGAGAAAATCACTAAATGGTGCTGACTGAACCTACTACAAATTAATGTTACATAATCTCAACTGGGTCCTCACACCTGCAAGGTAATCCTTTTATACATCCCTGAATGACTGACTAGCCCACTCATCACAGATCCTTTTCTAAATGTTTTTATCCTTCCATGAACCTCCCATAGCTCCCTTCCCCACCACCAGAATCCCTCAACTAAGAACTTTGCCTCATATTTCACTGACAGAATTGAAGCCATTCACTAAGAGCTCCTTCTCTTCTCTTACTCATCTCACATCTCCCAGATGTCTTCTGCCCCCATCACCTCCTGTCATGCATGATGAATTGGCCCTTCCCCTTGTCAAGGCAAATCCATCTACATGCACATTATCCCATCCCATCCTTCCTTCTCTAAAAGATTGCCTCTTCTGTCATCTCCCCTCTCTCACCCATCTTCAATTTTTCCTTGTCTACTGGCTGTCTTCTTACCACTTACAAACATGCCCATGGTTCCTCCATCCTCAAAAAAACCATTCATCCATATATATCCAATAGTTGTTGGATCATCACTACTCCCTTTTGTGGTTAAACACAAGAGAAGGCCATCTACAATAGGTTCCTCTACTTTTTTCTTACTTGCTTCTTAACTCTCAAGTCTGATTTCTGACCTCATCATTCAAATGAAATCATTTTTTCCAGTTACCAGTGGTCTCTTAATTGCCAAATCTAATTGTCTTTTCTCAGTTTTCCTCATTCTTACCCTTTCTGCAGCCTTTGGCAGTGTCAGTTACCTTCTTCACCTTGATACCCTCTGTTCCCTAGGTTTTTGTAACAGTTCCCTCCTGGTTCTCCTACCTAGCTGACTCCTCCTTCTCAGTCTTCTTTGTTGAATCTTCATCCAAGTCAAGTCTACTACTAGATGGATAGAGGAAAGTGGATAGGAAGGCTTCCCTATTTGTCTTTATTTAGATACTGAGATTGCACTATGAGCTGGGCCCAACATTTGAATTAGAGGAGGAATATAGACTGGATAGCATTTGGAATTTTGTCCTATACTAGATATAAAGATCTCTATCTAGACATGTTTATCTAAACAGATGCCCTAAATAGATGCCCAGTCTATCTGTCTGTCTGTCTGTCTACCTCTTTTGCTTTGTTGCTATAATCTGGGCAATTGGCATTCCCCTTTCTTAGTCTTACTTCACCTACTTTTTAGAGAGGGTGAAGAATAGTAGAATGACATGGGTAATCTTTATCCTCTACAATGTAAATTTTTCGATGAGAGGAAATATTTCCTTGTCTCTGTATTCCTAGCCCTTGACATAGTTCTTTGCACAATGCCTTGAACATAATAGAGCCTTAATTTTTTTTAAATTTAGCTATAAAGAATCTTTTTTCCATTTGGACTTGGCAGGAAATCCCTTTAATCCAGTGGCATACACCTTTGATGAACATATGTCTCCTTCCTTTATATCTCTTTTTATGTATTAATAGTCAAAGTTAAAACAAAAACAAACTTACCTCTGTTTTTGAATCTATCAAAGAATCTTCTTGTATTATCTTCTCATACAAAAGTATATGAGATCATATTCTTACATATGTATGTATGTATGTATGTATGTATTTATGGGAAGCACCCTGTTGGAGAAGAGCCTTTAGACTGTGATTTTCTTTACCAAATCAAAACTTCTTTATGATTGAAAAAGCACAACAAACAATAAAGACAGAAGGATCTTGTATTTTCTTTGTACCTCTCAGCCAATCATATTATGAAGATGTAGTCACTCGTAGAAAATAAAAAATAGCCTGTTCCCTTTTCATCAAAGGATAAAATAGATAGATATAATTTTTATAAGGATTTTATAGAGATTAGGAATAAGTCAAGTCAAAAGGCATTTATTAAATGCTTACTGGACACCAACCACTGCACTAATTTCTGGGGATACAAAAAAGGGGAAAGAGCCTCTGCTCTCAAAGACCTCCCAGTTTAATGAATTTGCTGGCATTTATATAGCACTTCAAGGTTTGCAAAGTGCTTCAGAGATGTCATTTTATTTTGTCCTTAGGAGTTATATGCTACTATTATCATCATCTACAAACATGGAAACTGAGGCACATAGGGTTAAGTGATTTGCCCAGGGCCACACAATTAGCGATGGAGGCCTCCTCTGAGCATAAGTCTTCTTGACTCCAGGTCAGTGCTCTATCCACTCTTCTACCTAAAGGAGGCATGTGGATGTGTGCTTGCAAACTTTTTCTTTTTGCTGATGTTTATGACTTTTTAACTTCTTTAAAATATATACTGAAAATCACTCCCTGAGTACCATCAAAATTGCACTGCCTGAGCAGCGATTTTTCATGTGTATTTGATCAGCTATTGTTCTCAACTTTATTTTAAGTGCTGTTTCTGATTTCTCATTTGTATTTACTCTGTATATGTATGTGTGTAGACATATATGTATGTGTATATATGTATATGTATATATGTGTGTGTGTGTATATATATACACAGATAATAATTAATATGAAGAGCATTGAGAAGGCCAGACAATTCTGGAGAAGGTGGGGGAGAAAGAAGAAGAGGAGGAGGAGGAACTCATTCTTGGCTGCCGTGGTTAAGTAAAGCATCTAGGAGATGGCAGGAACTCAGGATCTGAGGTTGAAAATTGTAAAGGACTTTCAAGGTCATCTAGTCCACCCCTCTCATTTTATAGTTGAGGAAATTGACGTCAACGGGGGTCATGACTTGTTCAAGGTCACATACATTGTAAATTACCCACAGAGGCATGATTTGAACCTAAGGCTTCTCACTCCAAGGTCTCCCCTTTCCATGGTATCCCATTGATCTGGGTTGGACTTTGAAGGATGGAAAGGATTTGGATCAGAGAGCAGAAGGGAGGTTATTCCAAGGAGGAGAAACAGTATGCACAAAGGTGTGGTTAGGAAAACAAGTCTGACATGTGTGAAGGGTAGTATAAGGGAGTCGCTAGATCTGGAGCAGAAGATTCTCTTTAGAAGATTGGCTGTTTTTTCCCATAGTATCTAGCGTAAAATTTTGTACATAGTATGGATTTGCATGTAGCAAATTATTAAGTGCCCACTATGTGCTAAGAATGGGCAGCTCAGTAGACTCATCTTCCTGACTTCATACCTGGCCTCAGACACTTACTAGCTGTGTGACCCTGGGCAAGTCACTTAACCCTGTTTGTCTCAATTTTCCCATCTGTAAAATGAGCTGGAGAAGGAAATGGCAAACCACTCCAGGATCTTTGCTAGGAAAACCCTAAAATAGGGTCATAGAGTCAGATACAAATGAACACAAATGTGAACTCTTCCAGTATAAGAGATCTAAACATCTCCTTTGTTAATTTCCAAGAAAATCTACAATGCTACTTTCTTCACTGCCTTCTAGCATCCTAACCAGAGTTTGGTTATAAATGTCTTTTTATGTGTCATTGAATTGTGTCACATCATGGGACAACTGCATCTTACATCTTGTTTCTGACATCAATCTGTTGTTGTTTTTGTGTTGTTCCATAAAAAGAGTTCAGCTGACAGAGTATGAAATTGTCAGCAGTGAGATTTCTCCTCTAACCTAACAGTTCTCATCCCTGGTGCCCTTTTATTAATTTGGAACACATGCTCCCTGGAGACTAACAGACTTTGTACCTCAGGATAAAACTTCTGATTTCTGGGCAGATTCTAAGATTCTCTCATATAATTCTGTTGCTTCCTAACTGTGTGGCCCTGGTTAATCTACTTTAACCAACATGAACCTCAGTTTCCCCTTCTGTAAAATAGAGGGACATAAATAAGGTTCAATAATTTCACAAATATGTATTAGACTCCTCCTATGTGCAAGGCAAAATGAAATATTCCCTATTTATAAGACTTTTTTTATTCTAGTGGGGATGAGAAAAATATAAAGGATAGAGTGATAGATGATAGAGACATAGGTAAATAGATAGATAGACAGACAAACACAAACACACAGGGAGGAAATATACAAAGTAATGCAGATAATTTTAATAAGGGGAGACCACCAACAACTGGGAGGGCTTTAAAAAAGCTTTATGAAAGGGGAACAACTGGGTCA
Source organism: Gymnobelideus leadbeateri (assembly GCA_011680675.1). NCBI lineage: Eukaryota > Metazoa > Chordata > Mammalia > Diprotodontia > Petauridae > Gymnobelideus > Gymnobelideus leadbeateri. The sequence goes on from WOXC01003194.1 coordinate 407,914, forward strand.
TATTCTGAAGGAAGCTAAGGGCCATGGGAGGGAGTACATTCTAGGCACAGTGGTCCCCCAGTGCAAATGCATGGAGTTAGCAGAAGGAATATCTTGTATGGAGATCAGTTAGAGGGCTGGTTAGACTGAAATGGTGAGCACAGCAAGAGAAACTCTTACTCTCCTGCCTGTTATAACATTCTGATTCTAGTTCATAGTAATGTAGGTTTGGTAAGGGGTATCAGGTACCCAATCCAATGGAAGGAGGATTAGGAAATATCTATGATTCCTAGATAATTACTATTTTCAATCACGCTCTAAGCACCTACTGCATCTGATGGAAAAGAATGTCTCTCTCTCTGTGAGAGGGCAAGCATCTGTAGCCTTATTCATGGTGTCATTTGACAAATGTAATACATTTGCCACTGTGATATTTCTTCAAAGTCATTTTCCACAGAGATCCTTCCTCATCAGGTCAAGCACTTCCCCTTCTCCAGCTGCCAATGGCAAAGAAGTTACCAATCGCCTGCCATTCCCAGGCTGCCCTCACTCTCTTATCAGAGCTATTCCCTTGTTGCCAATATTAATATTTCTTTTTGAGTGCATGCACAGCTAGTCTTGTGAACTCTTCAGAATCTTTCCCCATTTATTTTCTCTTAATCCTAAACAATGAAGTCTAAAGGAAAAAAAACGGGACCAGAACTCAGCAGGCTTGGTTTAAGTCATGAGTCTGCCACTGATTTGCTATATCACCTTCGATGAATTGCTTCATGTCCATGGGCATGACTTTCACCAACTGGAAAATGATGAAAGAAATATCTGCCCTTGGGGGCGGAGCCAAGATGGTAGAGTAGAAAGAGCACTTCTGCAGTGCTTTGGCCCACAACACTTCTAAATTTATGTAAAAGAACATTCTGAACAAATTCTAGAGCTACAGAATCCACAAAATGACACAAAGAAGCTAATCTCCCACTGAGGACAGCCTGGCATCCCAGCAGGGAGTGGAAGCTGAATCAAGTGAGTCTGAGGTTTTAGTGCAGGGCAGCCTGAACAACAGCCTGCTGGAGGGACTCTAGAACACCAGCAGCTGTGGCGTTTCCAGAATTACCAACATGTAGATGCCGAGGAAAAACTGAGAGGTTAGTGCCCTATGGACTTGGGACCAGTACTTAAAAGCGTGTTGGCCACTTTACTTGGGGACGAGAAGCCACTGAGAAGGAGTAGCTTGTACGATGTTGCAGCTTCAGCTCCTGGCCTGCGGAACTGTATCTGGCAATCAGTTTGTGGGGGAGGGTGTAAACCCCATGGGCAAATGTCACCTAGTGTTGGACTCTAGTGAATGTCTGAACAACAATAGCATCATTTGATCAAGAGTCGATTATCCTCACTCTCACCCAGACTCACAATCTTCCTGCCATATTTAGCTCCTATCTTGAATTCATCCAAAATATTCAATCTATTTTTTCCAAATGCTTTATTAACTTCTGGTTTACATCATTCATTTCCGCAAGATTTTGAGTTACAATTTTTTTCCCCATTTCCCCCTACAACCCACACCAGAATAGCAGTCCCACAGGATATCCCCTCATCCAATCTGCTCTCTCCCATATCTTCTCCCATACCCCCTTTGACTTTTCCATTAGGGCAAGGTGAATCTCTGTGCCCGGTTGCCTGCACATCTTATCTCCCAATTATATGCAAAATAGTATTAATAATAATATTTAAATATATTTGAAACATTAAATTTTAAAACTTCGAATTCCAGATCCATTCCCTTCTTCCCTTGTCACCCACTCCCGCTGGGAAGACAAGCAATTCAGTCTATGTTGTACATGTATAGCTATGCAAAATATTACCATAGTAGATATCTATCTATCTATCTATCTATCTATCTATCTATCTATCTATCTATATATATATATATTTAAAGCAATTGGGGTTAAGTAACTTGCTCAAGGTTACACGGCTAGTCATTATTTATGCGTGGGTGCTCATTTTCTGAGGCCGGATCTGATCTCGGGTCATCCCAACTCCGAGGCCGGCGCTCTTACTCACTGCGCCACCTAGCTGCCCCATAGTAGATATATTATAAAAGACTGGCTATATTTCCCTCGCACCCATCCCACCCCCACCTGGTCCATTCCCTACTTTGATCCTGTCCCTCTTCAAAAGTGGGTGCCTCCAACCTCCCCTCCCCCCAGCATGACCTCATCCCCCTCCTCCCTACTTTCCTGCAGGGTGTATGTGTGTCATTCTCTCCCTGAGCCAGATTCAATGAGAATATGTTTTTTCCTTTTTGCCTTCCAGTTTTTCCCCTTCCCTCTTCTACATGAGATAGTTAACCACACCCTGTCTCTCCCCATCTCCTCTTGCCACATTCCTCTCTCATCTCTTGACTTCACCCCTTAAGTATCATCCCTTCCCACCAAATTTGACCTGTGCCCTCCATTCATGTATAGATGTAAACATGTATACTTACATTCACATATGTATTCATATGCCCATATACACTTCTTCAATTATTTTCATACTGAGAAAGGTTTCATCTGTCACAGTTGCTGTTTTTCCATAAAGGAATGTAAATAGTTCAACTTTGATAAGTTCCTTTTGATTTCTTTTCCCTGTTTACCTTCTCAAGCATCTCTTGCTTCTTGTGTCTGAATGTCAAATTTTCTATTCAACTCTGGTTTTTTCCTCAAGATGCTTGAAAGTCCTCTATTCCACTGAATGACCATATTTTCCCCTGAAACAAGATACTCAGTTTTGCTGGCTAGGTGATGTCTGGTTTTAATCCCAGGTCCTTTGACCTCCAGAATATCATATTCCATGCCCTTCGATCCCTCAGTGTAGAAGCTGCCAGGTCCTGCACTATTCTGATTGTGTTTCCACAATATTGAAATTGTTTCTTCCTGGCTGCTTCTAATATTTTCTCCTTGATCTGAGAGTTCTGAAACCTGGATATAATATTCCTAGGAGTTTTCTTTTGGGGATCTGTTTTAGGAGGTGATCGATGGATTCTTGCAATCTCTATTTTGCCCTCTAAGTCTAAAAATCAGGACAATTTTCCTTGAGAATTTCTTGAAGGATGATTTCTAGGTTCTTTCTTTGATCATGGCTTTCAGGTAGTCCAATAATTTTTAAATGATGTCTCCTGGATCTATTTTCCAGGTCAGTGGCTTTTCCCATGAGATATTTCATACTACCTTCTATTCTTTCATTTGTTTGGATCTGTTTAACAGCATCTTGATTTCTCATAAAGTCACTAGCTTCCATTTGCTCCAGTATAATTCTGAAGGAATGAATGTCCTCAGTGAGCTTTTGAGATTCTTTATCCATCTGGCAAATTTTCCTTTTTAAGGCATTCTTCTCCTCATTGCCTTTTTGAGCCTCTTTTGTCATTTGAATTAGTCTATTTTTTAAGGTGTTATTTTCCTCATTCATCCTGTTGACCCTCATTTTATACTTTTCCTGAATCCTTCTCATTTCTCTTCTCAATTTTTCCTCCACTTCTCTTATTTGGTTTTAAAAATCCTACTTCATGTCCTCTATGGCCTGTAACTGGCTCATATTTTCATTTGAGACTTTTGGTGCAGGATTTCTGACCTCACAGTCCTCCTCCTGTTCCATGCTTTGATCCTCTTTGACCCCAAAATAGGAGTCTAATGTTGAATTTTTCTTTTTATTTTGTTTCCTTTGCCTAGGTATGTTGCCACTTAATTACTTGACTTTTAGGGGCTTTTTGCCACAGTAGGACTCTGCCACCAGACAGGGGAGCTTCTGTCCCAAACACTGGGGTCTTCTCAATTGCCAGAGGTATTAGTTGGGTGCCCTCCCTGAAGCCCCCACACACTCTGGCCAGCTGGTCACACACCCCAAGACCTCCACTCCAGACTGCAATCCAGATCCAGGGAGGTTAAAGCAAGAGCGATTACCCTCCAGACTGATCACCAGATCCCCCTACAGTCCCGCAGGCCAGGAGCTGAAGCTGCAACTGAAATTGCAAAATGATGTCTGTGCTGTGTCTCCTCAGCGACTTCTTGCCCCCAGGGGAATAAGCTGATGTGCTCCCAAATATTGGTCCCAAAGTACTTAGGGCACTACCCTCTCACTTTTTCCTAGGCATCTATGTGTTGGTCATTATGGAAAAGCCACAGCTGCTGGTGTTCTGGGGTCCCTCCAGCCAGCAACTGGACTGACTGCTCTGGTGCTAAAACGTCCGATTCATGGGGTCCTGGGCTCAGCTCCCAGAGCGCTGAGCTGACCATTCTCTGTCGGGCTGCTGGGCTGTCCTCAGTGGCAGGTTAGCTTCTCTGTGTCGTTCTGTGGGTGCTGGAGCTCCAGAGGTTGTTCAGAGACCCCTTTTACATAATTATGAAGTGGAGTGGGCTGGAGCACTGTGGAAGTGCTGTTTCTACTCCGCCATCTTAGCTCCACCCCAAATATCTAATCTATTGCCGAGTCTTGTAATTTTCATTTTCCAATATGTCTCCTGTTTGCAACCTTTTCTCCTCATACAACCATCACTTGTATGAGGTGAAACTTGCAACTTCTGCCTGGACTAGTGCAGAGACTCTTTCCATACCCTATGAAGCCTTCCCTCAGAGATAACTTCCCACCCTTTTAAGCTCTATTCTATTTGTGTATTGTCTCCCTCACATTAGAATGTGAATTTCTTGAGAGGAGGGAAAGTGTTTTTGCCTTTCTTTGTATCCCCAGTGATTAACTTAGTTCAGTATATGGCACACTGTAAATTGCATTATTTTTGAAAACTTTTTTTGAATTAAATTTTATGTTTATTTTTAGTTCATGTCATTCATTTCCATAAGATTTTGAGCTACAAATTTTCTCCCCCTCTTTCCCCTACCCACCACCCCAAAATAGTGATGCCCCTGAATATCTCCCACCCCCAATCTGCTCTCTCCTATATCCTCCCCCATGTTTCCTCTGACTTTCAAGTAAGGTAAAATGGATCTCCATACCCCAGTGTCTCTCTCTCTCTCTCTCTCTCTCTCTCTCTCTCTCTCTCTCTCTCTATATATATATATATATATATATATAAAGTATTTGATTTTAAAACTTTGAATTTCATATTCTTTCCTTTCCTCTGTTGTTATCCACTCTTACTGGGAAGATAAGAAATTCAATATAGGTTGTGCATGTGTAGCTATGCAAAACATATCCATAGTGTATATATTGTGAAAGCCTGACTATATTACCTTCAATCCTATCCTGAACTTCACTTGTTCTATTCTCTACTTTGACCCTGTCTCTTTTCAAAAGTGGGTGTTTCCAACTTCCCTCTGCCACAACCTCTCCCCTCCTCTATCATACCACCTCTCATCCCCTTCCCCTCCACTCTCCTGTGGGATGAGATATCCTATTTAGTGTATATATCATTCCCTCCCTGAGCCAAATTCAATGAGAGTAAGGTTGACTCATTCCCTTTTGCCTCCCTCTTCTTCCCCTCCATTGTAACAGTTTTACCTTACCTCTTCTATATGAGATAATTTACCCCATTCTGTCTCTCCCCATCTCTTCTCATTATATTCCTCTCTCACCTCTCAATTACACCTTTTAATTATCATCCCTTCCTATTCAATTGGTCCTGTGTCCTCTATGTATACCTGTAGACATATATACACACACTCACATATGTATTCATTTGCCCATGTACTCTCCTATATAGACAAATATATGTATGTGTGTCTGTGTTTATGTGTGTGTATATATTTATATTTATATTTATATTCCCTTCAACTATTGTCATACTGAGAAAAGTTTCATAAGTTACAATCATCATTTTTCCATGGAGGAATGTAAATAGTTCAACTTTGATAAGTTTCTTATGATTTCTTTTCCCTGTTTACCTTCTCATGCTTCTCTTGCTTCTTGTATCTGAATGTCAAATTTTCTATCCAAACCTAGTTTTTCCTTCAAGAATGCTTGAAAGTCTGCTATTCTACTGAATGACCATATTTTCCCCTGAAACATGATACTCAGTTTTTCTGGATAGGTGATTCTTGGTTTTAATCCCAGCTCCTTTGACCTCTGGAATATCACATTCCAAGCCCTTCAGTCCTTCAGTGTAGAAGCTGCCAGATCCTGTGCTATCTTGATTGTGTTTCCACCATATTCAAATTGTTTCTTCCTGGCTGCTTGTAATATTTTCTCCTTGATCTGGAAACTCCAGAACCTGGCTATAATATTCCTAGCAGTTTTCTTTTTGGTGTCTTTTTCAAGAGGTGATCGGTGGATTCTTTCAACCTCTATTTTGCCCTCTGGTTCTAAAACTTCAGGGCGATTTTCCTTGATAATTTCTTTTTTTCTTTTCTTTCTTTTTTTTTTTTTGGAGGGCAATTGGGGTTAAGTAACTTGCCCAAGGTCACACAGCTAGGTTTTTGTTTGTGTGTGCGTTAAGTGTCTGAGGCCGGATCCAAACTCAGGTCCTTCTGACTCCAGGGCCAGTGCTCTACTCACTGTGCCACCTAGCCGCCCCTCCTTGATAATTTCTTGAAGGATGATTTCTAGGTTCTTTCTTTGATCATGGCTTTCAGGTAGTCCAATAAATTTTAAATTATCTCTCCTGGATCTATTTTCCAGGTCAGTGGCTTTTCCCATGAGATATTTCACAGTGCCTTCTATTCTTTCAATTACTTGGATCTGTTTAACAGCATCTTGGTTTCTCATAAAGTCACTAGCTTCCATTTGCTCCAGTATAATTCTGAAGGAATGAATCTCCTCAGTGAGCTTTTGAGATTCTTTATCCGTCTGGCAAATTTTGCTTTTTAAGGTATTCTTCTCCTCATTGCCTTTTTGAACCTCTTTTGCCTTTTGAGTTAGTCTATTTTTAAGTTGTTATTTTCTTCAGTCATGTTGTTGCCTCTCTTTTCATGATTTTCTTGCATCATTCTCATTTCTCTTCCTAATATTTCCTTCTTTTATTTGGTTTTTAAAATTCTTCTTAAGCTCCTCTATGCCCTATAAGTAGTTCATATTTTTCTAGGAAGCTTTTGATTGTGAGTTCTGACTTCACTGTCTTCCTCCTATTCCATGCTTTGATCCTTTGTGTCCCCAAAATAGGGGTCTAAAGTCAGATTGCTGCGCTTGCGTGTCTTTCTTTGCTTATGTTGCCACTCAATTACTTGACTTTTGAGCTTTTTGCCACAGTAGAACTCTGCTTCCAGAGAGAAGAGCTTTGTCCCAAATTGCTGGGGTTTTCTCAGCTCCCAGAGCTATTAGTTGGCTGCCCTCTCTGAAGCCTCCACATGTTCTAGATCACTGGTCATGCACCCCAGGACCTTCACCCTAGACAGCAATCCAGATCCAAACAGGTTAAAGCAGAGCAATTACCCCTCAGAATGATCATTTGGTCCCCCTACAATCTGCAGACCAGAAGTTCTGAAGAAGCCATGTGTTGGGTGGCTTCATGGCCATGGCTCCTCAGTCACTTCCTGCTTTGGGGGCAGAGGCTGGACCACACTCGCAGACTCCCTGTTCCTAAAATTCACACTGACCTCTCACTTTATCTTTGGCATTTAGAGGTTGATAATTCTGGAAACCACCACAGCTGCTGGTGATCCACTCTCCCAAAATTCCTCCAGCTGGCAGCTAGCTGTGGCCACCCTGAGGCTAAAACCATGGACTCATGTGGGTCTGTGTTCTGCTCCCAGAGCACTGTACTGGTCCATTCCTGCCAGCCTGCTGGGCTGTCTTCAGAGGGACGTTAGTTTCTCTCTGTCACTTTGTGGGTTCTGTAGTTCTAAAGTTTGTTTAGAGTCATTTTTTACATGTATTGGAAGAGGTAGAAGTGGGAGCTGCATGGAAGTCTTGTTTCTACTCCTCCATCTTGGCTCTTCTCCCCTGCCCCCCATCATAAATTGCATCTTAAGAAGGAAGACCCTCAAGATCACAGATATAGAATGCTGGATCCAGCCCAACTCTGCTTGATGGAGGTGATGACTGAGTCCCAAAGAAAGGAAGGGACTTACATAGGCCACATAAACTGTCAACTCCAGGGCTAAGAATCAAACCCAGGGTCACTAACTCCAAATTCAGTATGTTCCTGCACTGTCCTCTGATTCTAGCTGGGGATAGAATAAGGTGAATATTCACTTAAAAATAAGCCCAAGACTTGTGTTGGTGCCTGGTGGTCCAGTGGTGGTCAGGTGGGGAGGGCCACTAGAGCCCTGTTGGGATCCCTGAGTTTACCTAATACAACAGCATCTCCTGGTCTAGGAGTAAACCTGGTTCCTACTAAGATGATGCCTTTCCATAATCTGTTGACAAACCCCTGAGAGAAGGAAGAATCAGCTGGCAAGGTGCTGTACAGAGGATGTGGCCTGTGTGGCTATGACCTCAGGTTAAGCAGTAGCTTGAGGGCTTGACAAATGTGGTTGAAGAGTTACAATTATAGGGACTGCTCATGGTTGACTTGGGTCTCTCTTTTCCTACAAATCTTACCCATTCTTCCAGGCCCCAGCCAAAATCTTCCTTCTCTGTGAAGCCTTCCTTGATCACTCTAGCCCTACTCCATGTTATTTTTGCTGCCTAATTTTGCATTTTGTGGGTCTTCTTCTTCTTCCCTGAGGGCATGAGCTATGTTTTCTCCTTATGTCATCACCCTCAATGCTTAGTAAAGATGTGTCTTTGAGATTTCCCAGAGAAGGCATTTGAAGACCTGCTCTCAACAATACAGGCTTAACATAGGAAATGTTTGTTTAGTGGCTCAATGGATAGAGTGCTGGACCTGGAATCAGGAAGACCTGAATTCAAATCCAGCCTCTGATACTGACTAACTGTGTGACCCTAGGCAAGTCACGTGCCCTCTGTTTGCCTTAATACAACAGAGAAGAAAATGGCAAACCACTCCAGTATCTTTGCCAAGAAAACTCCATGGGGGTGGGAGGGCTGTTGACTGAATGACTAAAAACAATAATGTAGGAAATGATTCATGATTAATGTTCATTATTCAATTCTTGGTAAACTGGTGACCCTGAATGAACAAACCCTTGGAAAATATTAGCAAAGTAATTGGTGTGACCAGGCCAGGCCAAGTAGAATCTCCTGTCTTCCTATCTGTGTCTCCATCTCACTCCAATTTTTTTTAAGAGTTTAGGGATTGCCTGTCATCCTCTGTAACTGTATGAGTGACATTTTGTGAACAAAAAACCTAATGGACAGGAATTCCTAGCATCATTGCATGCACCAGAATCACTGACTGAGACAAAAAAAAAAAAATCAGAGCAGATGGGAGCTTGGAGTTCAAACAGGCCAAACTATTTATTGTACAGATGGAAAAACTGAGATCCAGGGAAATGGTTTGCTTTAATTATTTTATGTATTTCTTTAAAATCATTTTTTTTAAAAATTGAGTTCCAAATTCTCTCCCTCCTTCCAGCCCCTTCCCCATCTATTGAAAAGTCAAGCAATATGATATCAGTTATATATGTGAAATCATGCAAAACATATTTCCACTTGGGGAAGGCGGAGCCAAGATGGCAGAGTAGAAACAGCATTTCCAATGTGCTCTGCCCCACACAAATTTCAAATAATGTGAAAGGGGACTCCAAACAACTTCTGGAGCCACAGCATCCACAGAACGGCACAGAGAAGCTAACCTCCTGCTGAGGACAGCCCAGCAGCCCTGCAGGAAGCTGCCAGCGCAGCGCTCTGAGAGCAGGCAACACGGCGTGCTGGGAACCGACAGCCCAGTGTGCAGAGCTGAGCCCAGGTCAGTGGTTTTAGCACCAGGGTGGCCAGACCTTTAGCTGGCTGGAGGTACCCCAGAACACCAGCAATTGTGATTCCAGAATTCTCAGTACAGATATGCCTAGGACAAAGTGAGAAGTTAGTGCCCTATGGATTTTGGGACCAGTATTTGGGGAACACATGGCTTCCTCCCCTGGGGGCGAAAAGCTGCTGAAGAAACTCAGCACAGAAGCCATTTTGCAGCGTCAGTAGTGGCTCTAGCTCCTGGTCTGCGAATTGTAGGAAGATCCAGCAATCAGTCTGGGGGTTAATCGCTTTTGCTTTAAACTGCCTGGATCTGGATTGTGGTCTGGGGAGGAAGTTTGGGGTGGGTATCCAACTTGCCAGAGTGGGTGGAGGCTTTACAGAGGCCACCCAAATGGCGGAAGTTGTGAAGACCCCACATTTGGGCGGAAGCTCCCCTGTCTGGTGGCAGAGTCCTACTGTGGCAACAAGCCCCAAAATCAAGTAATTAAGGGGCAATATGCCTAGGCAAACGAAACAAAATAAACAGACAAGTTCAACATTGGACTCCTATTTTAGGGGCAAAGAGGCTCAAAGCATGGAGGAGGACTGTGAAATCAGAACTCCTGCACCAAAAGCCCCAAATGAAAATACAAGCTGGCTACAGGCCATAGAGGACCTTAAGAAGCAGATAAGAGAGGGGCGGCTAGGTGGCGCAGTGAGTAGAGCGTCGGCCCTGGAGTCAGAAGGACCTGAGTTCGGATCCAGCCTCAGACACTTAACGCACACACAAACAGAAACCTAGCCGTGTGAACTTGGGCAAGTTACTTAATCCCAATTGCCCTCCAAAAAGCAAAAAAAAAAAAAGAAGTAAATAAGATAAGTGGGGGAAAATTTGGGAAGAGAAATGAAAAAGATGCAAGAAAAGTATGAAATGACAGTCAACAGCCTGACTGAGGAAAATAACACCTTAAAAAATAGACTAACTCAAATGGCAAAAGAGGCTCAGAAAGGCAATGAGGAGAAGAATGCCTTAAAAAGTCGAATTTGCCAGATGGAAAAAGAATCTCAAAAGCTCACTGAGGAGATTCATACCTTCAGAGTTAGACTGGAGCAAATGGAAGATAGTGACTTTATGAGAAATCAAGATACTATTAATCAGATCCAAACAAATGAAAGAAAAGAAGGCAATGTGAAATATCTCATGGGAAAAACCACTAACCTGGAAAATAGATCCAGGAGAGATAATTTAAAAATTATTGGACCACTTGAAAGCCATGATCAAAGAAAGAACCTAGAAATAATCCTTAAAGGAATTCTCAAGGAAAACTGCCCTGATGTTTTAGAACCAGAGGGCAAAACAGAGGTTGAAAGAATCCACCAATCACCTGCTGTAAAAGATCCCCAAAAGAAAACTCCTAGGAATATTATAGCTAGGCTCCAGAACTCCCAGATCAAGGAGAAAATACTACAAGCAGCCAGGAAGAAACAATTTCAATATTGTGGAAACACTATCAGAATAGCACAGGACCTGGCAGCTTCTACACTGAGGGATAGAAGGGCATGGAATATGATATTCCAGAGGGCAAAAGAGCTGGGAATGAAGCCAAGGGTCACCTACCCAGCAAAACTGAGTATCTTGTTTCAGGGGAAAATATGGTCATTCAGTGGAATAGAGGACTTTCAAGCATTCTTGAGGAAAAAACCAGAGTTGAATAGAAAATTTGACATTCAGACACAAGAAGCAAGAGATGCTTGAGAAGGTAATCAAGGAAAAGAAATCAAAAGGAACTTATCAAAGTTGGACTATTTACATTCCTACATGGAAAAACCATAACTGTGTTTGATGAAACCTTTCTCATTATGAAAATAATTGGAGAAGGGTACATGGCATATGTTCACAGGTATACATGGATTAGAGGGCACAGGTTGAATTTGATGGGAAGGGATGATTCTTTTTTTTTTTTTTAGAGGGAAGTTCGGGGTGGGTGACTTGCCCAGGGTCACGCAGCTGGGTTTTTGTTTGTGTGTTGGGTGTCTGGGGACGGATCCAAGCTCTGGTCTTTCTGACTCCAGGCCCAGCGCTCTGCTTGCTGCGCCACCTAGCCGCCCCAAGGAAGGGATGATTCTCAAGGGGTGAAGTCAAGAGGTGAGAGAGGAAAGTGGCAAGAGGAGATTGAGAGAGACAGGGTAGGGTAAACTATCTCATGTAGAAGAGGCAAGGGGAAGTAGTTGCAGGGGAGGGGAAGAACAGGAAGGCAAAAAGGCAAAAGCATATTCTCATTGAAGTTGGCTCAAGGAGAGAATCACATACATACTAAATGGAATATCTTAACCTCACTCACTCTCCTGAGCAGGGGAAAGGGGGATGAGAGGGGGGATGATGGAGGGGAGGGCATTCTGGGGCAAGGGGAGGTTGGAAGTACCCACTATCAAAGAGGGACAGGATCAAAGTAGGGAATGGACCAGGTGGGCGGTGAGACGGGTGGGAGGGAAATATAAGCAGTCTTTTACAATATATCTACTATGGTAATGTTTTGCATAGCTATACATGTACAACACATACTGAATTGCTTATGTTCTCAGAGGGAGTGGGTGACAAGGGAGGAAGGGAATGGATCTGAAAATCGAAGTTTTAAAATTAAATGTTTCATAAGATGTCCAGGCATTGGGGCCCAGAGATTCACCTTGCCCTATGGCAAAGTCGAAGCGGGTATGGGAGAAGATATGGGAGAGAGCAGATTGGATGAGGGGATATCTAGTAGGACTGCTATTCTGGGGTAGTGGGTAAGATAAAATTGAGGGGAAAATGTAATTCATAATCTGGTGGAAATGAATGATGTAAACCAGAAGTTAATAAAGCATTTCTTCAATTAATTAACATATTTCCATGTTAGCTATGTTGCAAAATAAAAACCCAAGTGGTGGTTAGGTGGCACAGTGAGTAGAGCGCCGGCCCTGGAGTCAGAAGGACCTGAGTTCAGATCCGGCCTCAGGCACTTAACGCACACACAAACAAAAAGCTAGCCGTGTGACCTTGGGCAAGTTACTTAACCCCAATTGCCCTCCAAAAAGTAAAAAAATAAAATAAAAAATAAAAAAAACCCAAACAAACAATAAAAAGAAAGAAATGTAAAAGAAAGTGAAAAAAGTTTGCTTCAATGTGTATTCAGAGGTCATCAGTTCTCTCTCTGGAGGTGGAGAGCATTTTTCATCACAGGTCCTTTGTAAATGTCTTGGTTCATTCATTGTATTGATCAGAATAGCTAAGTCTTTCACTAAGTGGTTCATCCTTACAGTATTGCTGTTACTGTACATAGTGTTCTGATTTTGCTCACTTTACTTTGTATCGGTTCATAAAGGTCTTCCCAGGTTTTTCTGAAACCAACCTGCTTGCATGTTTTTATAGCACAATAGTACACCATCATAATTATAAACCACAACTTATTTATTCATTCTCCAATTGATGGTTGTTGCTGTTGTTCAGTTGTTTCAGTCATCTCCAAGTCTTCATAACTCCATTTGCAGTTTTCTTGGCAAAGATACTGGAGTAATTTGCCATTTCCTCCTCCAATTCATTTTACAGATGAGGAAAATGAGGCAGACAGGGTTAGGTGACTTTCTGCCGTCACATACCTAGTAAGTAACTGAGACACCCCTTCAATTTCTCATTCTTTGCTATTACAAAAAGAACTGCTATCACTATTTTTGTACAAATGGGTCCTTGGGAAGTGACTTGCTAAAGCCATATAATAAAGGAGAGGCAAGACCATGACTAGAATTTCAATCTCCTTCCTACCAGGCATGCTACTCCCTTCAACAAACATGCTGTATGCTTGTATGTCCTGGTTGCTGGGGTGAGATGGATTATTACTATTACTATTAATAGCTAGCATTTGTATCGTGCTTTAAAGTTCACTTTATGTAAATACAGAGCACTTTATTAATATACATTATCATATGTTATCCTCACAACCTATCTGGGAAGTAAATGCTATTATTATCCCCATTTTATAGATAGGGAATCTGAATTTGAAAGAGGTTATGACTTGCTCAGGGTCACACACTTAATTACTATCTAAGCAGGGTTTGAACACAGGTCGGGGTGACTTCAAATCCCAGTGCTCTATCTGCCATGTCTCCTAGTCACAAAATGACCCAGTTGTTACCTCTCAGAGCTCAGCACTGAATAAATTCTAGCCATTCTACTTGATTCTATCCCATGGTAGAGGATGAAGCTTGCTAGTCTTAGACTCAGAAAACCCAGGTTTCAGTGTCTGCTCCAGGATTTACTTGGTGTGTAACCTCAAGCCAATCATTTTCCCCTTTCTACTTGTTTCCTATTTTAAAAAATTCAGAGGTTAGACTAGAAAATAATAAAACAAAAACAGCAGTAATAATAGCTGACCTTATTTATTGCTTTAAAGCTTACAAATCATTTATATATAGCATCTCATTTGAGATTCAAAATAGCCCTGGAAAGATATTACTATGGAGACTGTCCCTCATGTTTGACAGATGAGGAAGTCACTCAACCAACACTGAGTGCTTGGCTTTGTGCTAACTGCTAGGGATACAAAGAAAGGCAAAAAATAAATAATCCTTCCTCTCAAGGAGCTCACATTCTCATGGGGGAGACAACATGCAGACAACTGTGTACAAACAAGTTATATGAGCTTCAGAAAAGGGTAGTGACATCAAAATCGAAACCTAGAACTCCGCATCTCTAAGGGTATCTGAGGTTGCTTTCAGCTCTAATAGTCTGTGGCTCTCTGGTCTTGAGCAAGTCTCTTTGAGCCTCAGTTTCCTCCTCTGAAAAAAAGAACTAAGGATACTTGCCCCACCTAACCCAGATGGTTACTGTAAACTATACAGAACAAAATAAATCTTAGTGGGGGGCGGAGCCAAGATGGCGGAGTAGAAACAGCTCTTCCAAGCCTCTCTGCCCCCAGATTCTCCACAAACGATGTAAAAAAGGACTCTGAAAATCTTCTGGAGCCCCAGCACCCACAGAACGACACAGAGAAGCTAACCTCCCGCTGAGGACAGCCCAGAACCCTGCAGGAAGGACCAGCGCAGTGGTCTGGGAGCTGGCAGCGCGCAGAGCACAGGAGCCGAGCCGAGCCCAGGTCCACGTGAGCCGAGGTTTTAGCCCCAGGGCGGCAGGGCCAGCAGCCGGCTGGAGGAACCCCAGAACACCAGGAACTCTGGAGATTCCAGAATTATCAACAGAGACTTGCCTAGGACAAAGTAAGAGGTTAGTGTCCTATGGACTTTGGGACCTGTATTTGGGGAATGCGTCAGCTCCCTCCCCTGGGGGCTAGAAGCTGCTGAGGAGACGCCACTGTGTAGTTTTCAGAGGCATTTCCGGCTCCCAGCCTACAAATCGTGGGGAGATCCAGCGATCAGTCTTGGGGAGTAATCGCTCTTGCTTTAACCTCCCTGGATCTGGATTGTGATCTAGGGTGGAAGTTGTGGGTGGGTTTACAGCTTGCCAGAAACGGAAGTTGCCCCCCACACGTTCGGGACGAAAATTCCTCTATCTGGCCTTAAAGCCAGTGTGGCAACAAGCCCAAAAGTCAAGCAATTAAGTGGCAACATGCCAAGGCAAAGGAAACAGAAAAATGCAACCCTAGACTCCTATTTTGGGGGCATAGAGCGGGGAAAAGGACTGTGAGGTCAGAAGTCCTGCTCCAAAAGCCCCAGGGGAAAACATGAGCGGGTTGCAGGCCATAGAGGACCTTAAGAAGGACTTTAAAAATCAAATAAGAAGTGGAGGAAAAATTGGGAAGAGAAATGAGAAGGATGCAGGAAAAGTATGAAATGAGGGTCAACAGCCTGACTGAGGAAAACAACACCCTAAAAAATAGACTAGCTCAAATGGCAATGGAGGCCCAAAAGGGCACTGAGGAGAAGAATGCCTTAAAAAGTCGAATTTGCCAGATGGAAAAAGAATCTCAAAAGTTCACTGAGGAGATTCATTCCTTCAAAGTTAGACTGGAGCAAATGGAAGCTAATGACTTTATGAGAAATCAAGATGCTGTTAAGCAGATCCAAACAAACGAAAGATTAGAAGGCAATGTGAAATATCTCATGGGAAAAACCACTGACCTGGTAAATAGATCCAGGAGAGACAATTTAAAAATTATTGGACTACCTGAAAGCCATGATCAAAGAAAGAACCTAGAAATCACCCTTCAAGAAATTCTCAAGGAAAACTGCCCTGATGTTTTTTAGATCCAGAGGGCAAAATAGAGGTTGAAAGAATCCACCAATCACCTCCTGAAAAAGATCCCAAAAAGAAAACTCCCAGGAATATTATAGCCAGGTTCCAGAATCCCCAGATCAAGGAGAAAAATACTACAAGCAGCCAGGAAGAAACAATGTCAATATTGTGGAAACACAATCAGAATAGCCCAGGACCTGGCAGCTTCTACACTGAGGGATCGAAGGGCATGGAATATGATATTCCAGAGGGCAAAAGAACTGGGAATGAACCCAAGGGTCACCTACCCAGCAAAACTGAGTATTTTTGTTTCAGGGGAAAATATGGTCATTCAGTGGAATAGAGGACTTTCAAGCATTCTTGAGGAAAAAACCAGAGTTGAAAAGAAAATTTGACATCCAGACGCAAGAAGTAAGAGATGCCTGAGAAGGTAATTAGGGAAAAGAAATCAAAAGGAACTTATCAAAGTTGAACTATTTACATTCTTATATGGAAAAGCAATATCTGTGACTGATGATATCTTTCCCACTATGAAAATAATGGAAGAAGGGGGTGTGGTCATACGAATACATATGTGAATGTGTGTGTATATGGTTACAGTTATATATGGATAGAGGGCATAGGTTGATATTGTTGGGAAGGGAGAGTACTCAAGGGATGAAATGATGAGGTGAGAGAGGAAAGTGGCAAGAGGAGATGGGGAGAGACATGGTAGGGTAAACTATCTCATGTAGGGGAAGTGGGTGCAAAGGAGGGGGAGAATAAGGAAGGCTAAAAAGGCAAAACCACATTCACATTGAATTTGGTTCAGGCAGAAAATGACATACATACTAAATGGGATATCTCAACCTGCAGCAGGATAGGGGGAAGGGGGATGAGAGGAGAGATGATGGATGGGAGGGCATCCTTGGGGTGAGGAGAGGTTGGAAGTACCCACTATAGAAGAGGGTCAGGATCATGTAGGGAATGGACCAGGTGGGGGGTGGGATGAGTGGGAGGGAATTATAAGCAGCCTTGCACAATATATCTACTATGATAATGTTTTGTATAGCTAGACATGTACAACATATACTGAATTACTTATATCCCAAGAAGGAATGGGTGGCAAGGGAGGAAGGAAATGGACCTGAAATTCAAGGTCGTAACATTAAATGTTTCAAATATATATATAAATACTATTATTAATACTCTTTTGCCTATAAATGGGAGATAAGATGTGCAGGCATCGGGACACAAAGATTCATCTTCCTCTAATGGAAAAGTCGATGGGGGTATGGGAGAAGGTATGGGAGAGAGCAGATTGGAGGAAGCGATATCCTGTGGGACTGCTATTCTGGGAGGTTGGGTAGGGGAATAATGGGGGGTAAATGATTGTAACTCAAAATCTGGCGGAAATGAATGATGTAAAACAGAAGTTAATAAAGTATTTGTTTAAAAAAAAAATAAATCTTAGTTTTTCTTGTGGTTATTGTAATGATTATAACTGCCTCACAGGTTTGCTGTTTGTGAGGAAGGCTCTTTGTAAAACATTAAGCACTATAAATATGAGTTACTACCAGTATTATCACTGTTATTTTGTTCTCATTAATTTTGAAAGTATTCTGATAGAAATGTACCAAGGACAAGTGGCTCCCCTGTTATATTTTTACATTGAATGTTCTGCCAACTATTCAATAAATGGATAAAATGACTCCTTTTTGTTTTGGCAATAAAAAAAGAGTTTTAGGATGTAAGCTCATCTGCTAGAGATTCACTCAGCATCTTTGGGACAATCCAGGAGCCAACAGGACCACAGGGATGATGTGGACCTCATCCTATTCTCACAGGGGGAAGAATTTCTTCTACAGGGGCTCTGTACTTTGAATATTTTTATCATTCTATGTAGTTTAGAGATTTATGAGTATTTCATATAACCAATATCTATTAATTTTTTTATTTATTGTCTTACCTTTGTTGATATTTGATTCAATGAACATTTATAAGTCTTTGTTACATTCAAGGTATTGGGAATACAAAGAGAGAATAAAAAAGCAAAGAAAAAATAATTTCTTCCTTCAAGGAGCCCATCCTGTTGGGAAGCTAAAATCCCCTTTCTTATTTAATCTGTAAGTCTCCCCCACTTCCCACTACCACCCTAGTTTTCTTTCTCCTTCTAGATCCCCAAGGCTGTGGGAGGGTCATACGATCAGAGATTTAAATCTGAGAAGAGAGTTCAGTTGTCATGTCATCCAACTCCCTCATTCTATAGTGGGGAGTAGTGACTTGCACTAGGTGGGGATGAATCTAGTGTCTTCTTCCCTCCCGGCAAAACATCTCCCTTCCCCCACCAGAAAGTTCCCAAAGGACAGAACCTGACATTTCCAGCAAAGTGTAGCCCAGGGCTAGGCACATTAAGGGGCATAAGGAGTTCATGCAGGTCATGCAGAAGTCCAAGCCTGGGGGTGAGGCTGGGTGTTAAATGCAGT
This sequence comes from Gymnobelideus leadbeateri, assembly GCA_011680675.1. Taxonomy (NCBI): domain Eukaryota; kingdom Metazoa; phylum Chordata; class Mammalia; order Diprotodontia; family Petauridae; genus Gymnobelideus; species Gymnobelideus leadbeateri. The sequence continues at coordinate 426,295 of WOXC01003194.1, forward strand.
GAGTGTAGCCTCCCTTCCCAGGTGGCAGTGAGGCTTATTTTCCCGTCAGCAAAGAGCCTTTCTGTAAGCATTTATTCTCCTTATCTCCAGTTCCAGCAGATAGTAATTGAGACTTCACACTTCTGATTCATGGGGACATAACAAATTTACCATGATCTGCAATTCCTCTTGGAAGGTACCCAAGGATAGAGGAGATGGATTAGTGAAGAGAAAATGGATTTTCTACAACTCTGGAGAAGGATGCAATCGCCCAGCCCCCTTCTCCCTCAGCTTGGTTAGGGGTTTTAAGGCCACCTGAGTGCTTCCAAGCAAGGGAATAGATTAATCTGAGCCTTTACCTGGGGAGAGTCTGACAGGTAAAAGTACCACAGCAGTGAGTCTGAAGATTAAGGCTAGAAAGCACCTGAGAAAGTTGGTCTAAATTCCGAGGATTAGAGTCCTTGAGTGAACAAACTTTTCTTAAGATTTTACTGTGTGCCAGTCACTGTGCTAAGCACTGGGGAATCCATTCATCTCTCCCATTCAGAAATTGTGCTCCAGGTGCCTCTTTCCCCAGGAAAGGTTCAGAATTGATAGCGATATTAGCAGTGGAAATAGCAATGGATTAGGAAGACTGACCTGGCAGGTGGAGTGGGCTGGATTAGAGAGACAGAGGCGAGGCAAGAAGTGGGGAGACCAGGCTGCTGTCATACCTATGTGAAGCAGTTAATATGATACCATGCACCAATCCCTCTTCCCTATCTTGGCTTAATTAACCATGGCTCAGAAGGGGGTTATACAAAAGAAGAGTTGGTATTCTTCCTTCTGGTAAATGCTTTCACTTCTTTCATCAAGACAAGACAGTTCTAGTGAATGTCCTTTTGAAAACAAATAGAACCCTAAAGTTTTAGAAAGAGATCCTGGATCTGGGTTAAAAGGACCCAGGTTCAATGACCAAATCTGCTGCTACCAGTGTGATCCTGAACCTCTGCCATCTCTGGGACACAGTTTCCCCAGTTAGTCCCAGCAGATCTTTGTAGATTCTGTCTACCTCTAAATTCTATGCGTCTCCAAACCAGCCCTTTAAATCCTCTAACCCTTTCTTGGTGTTCACCAACTATCTCCTCAGTGATCGGTTCTGAAATTTTCCTAGGAATCTAAGGCAAGTTTCCAGACCTATGGTTAACAGACTGTTCTCTCCTCTTTCTTGGAGACTGGGATATTTGTCCTCCTCAAAACTCATGGTCCCCCTCCAATTTCCATGATTTTTCACATGTCACTGACAGTGGACCAGTGTTACATTATGGTCCTTTCTGTGCCAAAGCATGGAGTAATTGCATTTCTTTTTCTTAATTGGGTCTTACAATATCAGGGGTATTTCCTTTTTTTCCAAATGCTTTATTAACTTTTGGTTTATCAGGGGCATTTCCAATGATGGGAGCACAGAAGGCTAGGGATGGCTGGGCCCAACCAACACCTCAACCTACAGAAGAGAAAAATGAGGCCCAGAGAGAGGAGGTAAATTGACCCAGTACACAGGTGGTTAGTGAGAGTATCAGGCCTAGAAGCCCCATACCTCCAGATTCCCAGTCAAGGGATTTTTCCAGAGTACCACGTTGCCTCCAGTGGGTTCACAGATTTTGATCTGGAAGAGACATCAGAGACAGCTAGTTTACAACATGTGGTCCTTGACCCCATTGGAGTGTTAACCTGTTGGTCCTGACTCTATATCTTAGCTTTTAATCACCACTGCTTCTTTTCTCTCACTGAGGTCAGAGTTGTTCTGTCTCAAAGGCTCCATATTTCTGCCATGGCTGCTGGGAGACCATTGAGTAAAAGCATCTGTCCTTTGCACAAAATCAGGGAAAGGGAGGAAGGGGCTGCCTGAGAGCATGGGTGCCTTTGCAGAGACCTGGAATCCCAGGGGCTGCAGAAAGTAATAGGTCATCCTGATATCCTTTCAATGGTAAAATGACTAGCCCAGTGTTTCAGATAAAGGAAAGGTTGGACGGGACACTGGAGCAACAGGGGGAACTTTGGCACATCATTTTCCAACTGGCAGCAGAGGGAGACAACATTTTGATGAAAGTTTTCTAGTCCCTCTCTTAACTGTGGCTATGAATATGCAGCATGGTGTAGAAAGTTGGCCTTGGTGCTCCCAAAACATACTGCTGAAAAATACTGACTGTGTATATACATACTGACTATAAAAATACTGACTGGGCGAGTCATTTAACTTTCAGTGTGACCAGACTACTCTCTAAGATTATAAGTGTTGGAGAAAGTCCAGATCTGCATTGGTAGGGCCAGTCCCCTCACCTGGAAGTCCCTATATCAGTGACATCACTGGTCTGATCCCAGTTCTCTTTATCTTACCTTCTTCTGCAGGATCATGGGACTTAGAACTGGGAGGGACCTCAGAGTAGTCAATAAATCAGTTATCAAGCATTTATCAAGTGTTTACTATGTGCCAGGGATTGTGCCAAACATGATGGGATACAAAGAAAGGCCAAACAGTTCCTGTCCTCAAGGGGCTTTATGAAAATGACTACAATACAAGGTATTTACAGAGAAGATGAATGAAAAGTAGGGACCATCTCAAACCAATCCTCTATTTTACTGATCAGGTATTGAGGACCACAGAGGGCACACAGTGGAAGAGCCAGTGCATTAACTAGGACTCAGTTCTTCTTTATAGGATCATAGCTCTAAGAACTAGAAAGGACCTCAGAGGTCATAGACTCCAAATCCCTCATTTTGCAGGTAGGAAATTGTATCCCTGAACGATCAACTGACTGCTCTGTTCGAGGGCACATAGGTCTTACTGCATCAGAAGCAGGTTTTGAAATCAAGACCCTTAACTCCCACACCAATTTTCTGTCTACTATACCATGGTCCCTCTGACTCCTCATTCAGTGTTTTTTTCACTATTACAGGCTAGCACAATATAACTTGTTATTAACCCTCATTTACTAAACCCCAGAAAATTTAAGGGTAAATCCAATCCACGGATGTTTATTGAACATGTCAACATGTGCAATACTAAAGGGCTATGGAAAGAGGAGAAGGCAAGACCATTGTCCACAAGAGGTTTATAGTTTATTTGTGAAGATTAGAAAGTTATATGACTTAGAAAGTTAAATAACATAGAACATTCCATAGAAATAAGTTACATAATGTTTTAAGTGAGCTATAAGGGACCTTTACAAGACAATGCATAAGATATGAGGAATCACCAAATGAATTGTACAGATAGGAATTCAAAGGAGATCATGGAATAAGAAGCTGGAACAAGAATAGAAGACACCTGGCTAGCAGCCTTGGACTCCTTCTGCCAGACTACATAGCCTCTTCACTAGAGAGTGGAATAGAAGGCAGTCCTTTCTTGGTGGCCTTCTCTCCCGTAATTCATTCTCCACTATGTTGTCCAAATTGTTAGATCTCTCCTCTCCTCAAAAACCTTCTGTGGCTCCACATTGTCTAGTATAAACTGGAGATTCTGTCTAGTATAAACTGGGATTTAAGGCCTTCTAACTTTGTCCAGTCTTATCTCATACCATTCTTTTACATACTAACAAATAATAAATAACAAATAACCAGCAAATTGTACTACTCCCCCCTCCTTCCCATTCTCCTTACCTCTGCAGATGTTACTCCCCATGCCTAGAATGGATACTTCCTCTTTCACCATTTGGAAAAGTCTCTCTTTTCCTAAAAGAAAGACCCTATTCAGATTGTGTCCAAGAATCCTTCTCTGAACTGAAAGGATTTTCATCCTGCTCAGACTTCTTAAATATCACCTTGCCCAGGCATTATTCTCCCCTTTAAAACAGGCATTTGTGTTCATCAATTTAATTCAATTCAACAATCATTAATTTAGCAGCCATGGGTCTGGAATTGCATCAGATGATGGGGAATCTAAGCAAAATCCAAAAATATAAACAAAGCAGAAAATCTCCTGCCTTCAAGGAACTTCCGTTCCCTTGGAAGGAAACATATACCCAGACAACCAAATTCCAAATACACTCCCAAGAGATGCAAAGTATTTACAGGACATGAGAACACTAACAAAGGGAATGAGGAAAGGTCTCTTATCAGAAGTTGAGCTAAGGCTTGAAGGAGCTGAGGGTTGGAGATGAGGATGAGGAAGAACCTCTTAGGCATGGAGAGGGGAGACCAGATATTGTGATCAGGGCACTAGGTGCCCTAAACAAGAATGTCAAGTGTACAGAAGTATAGAGTCAGCCTGAAAAGCTAAGTTGTCACAAGATTGCAAATGGCTTTAAATGTCAAACCAAGGAGTGTGTGTTTTATCTAGTGCCAGTAGAGGAGAAGTTTCTTGAGCAGGGATGTGATATGTTCAGACCTCTGTTTCAGGAATACCAATTAGCACAGATTTGTGCAAGATAGAGTAGAGACAAGAGAAGCTCGTTGCTGAGAACTCAATTAGGAGGCTGTTGTTAATGGCCCTGGCAAGAGGTGAGGAGAGCTGAACTGTGATGGTGGTCATGTGAGTGGGGAGAAGTGGATGGAGGTGAGAGATGTTCTGCAGGTAGAACAGACAAGACTTGGCAATGGATGGGCGTGGGAGGGAGAGTGAGAATGAGAGTGAAAAAAAACAAAACAGATGACTCCAAGGTGGTAAACCTGTGTGACTGGAGGTGATATATTCAACGGAAATAGGGCATGTTCTCAAGCTCCATTCAGATTAAATATTCTGTGTGTGTGTGTGTGTGTGTGTGTGTGTGTGTGTGTGTGTGTGTGTGTGTACACATCTGGATGTGGCCTTCTGAGCCATGGTTCTCAGAAGGAAGCTGACTCTTGAAATGACTTGAATCTGTGTTAGGTTTCTGGGAATCTACATGTGAGGAGATCCTAAGTTTCTCATAATTTATATTTCTATAGTTTGGATGGAGTAGGAATAGTACTGAATGCAGAATCCTGAGAGCTATGTTCATAGCATCACAAATTGACAGCTAGGAAGGATCATAGAATTTTAGATTGATCTCCTCATCTTATAGTTAAGGAAATGAAGTTCTACAGAAGTTAAAATGACTTGCCTAAGGTTACACAGATAGGAAGTAGCAGAACTGGGGCCTGAACTTGGATTCTTCTGCTCCAGATCCAGAGTCCTTTTCCTCACACTGTAACTTCAATGGGATTAGAAGGGTAGAGTAAGATGAAGGGATGTATGCTCCATGTAAACAAGTAAGAATAATACAAGCCATTATGATAGTAACAAAGGATATCTTTATGGCATAAATCATTTATAGAGGAAATAGCACCAGAAAGAAAAATATAATTAACATAATTAAAGTGCCTTCCTTACTGATAACCCTTGAGTCAGTTACTAAGAGTTCTCATGTCCATTTTACAGATAAGGAAACAAGTGTCTTATAGGTTCCATGTTTTGTCTAATTGTCACAAAGTTAATAAATGATGGAGCTGGGGCGCAACCCAGCTCTCAACTCCATACATCCAGAAATGCTTGCTTATAGAATGTTACTACCTCTTGGTATAAAATCTGTTGCAAATAAACATTTTATTTAGAGACTGACTGATGCTAGCCTTTAAGTGCATGCTTTGGGGTAAAAACATTTTCTTTAAAACTGGTTCAGCATTCCCCATCTGACCTTGTCTTTAAAGTCCCCTTCAAAGAGAGACAGCAAAACATATAATATGTTAAATCTAACTTTACTTAATTCTGCTGGAGATACACTCCAGGCAAAGGGTATTTGTCTTCCCCAGGCTCAACATTTAAATGTCAAAGTAACTGCTTGTTGGATATTACTTTCTATGATGGGAACTGTCATTTCTTAAAAAAAAATAATACTGATAATAATAAAAGATCCCTGGGAAATGCAATTTAACACAAAGTTTAAAGGTCATGTCAGTCATCACTTTAGCAGGTGCCCTTTAGGAAAGGTTTAGATGGGTCAACCTCCCTCCTCTTCCAACTGACAGAAATGGATTTTGCTTCAGTGTGACCTTGTCTTGAGATCTGGGTTCAAATCCTATTTTGACTGTTTATTTCTTGCATGACCTTGGCTGAGGTCCCTCCCCCTCTCTGAGTCTCCTGTTTCCTACTCTTCATAGCTATGTGTTAGATATTCTCCAAGGTTCTCTCCCTTCCAGCTTTCAGGCTTCTTGATATTATTGTCTGTCCTGTTCTGTTATGTGTTATGCTGATTGAGAAGGGGAAACCAGGTCCCAGGGAGAAACCTGGGAACCAGTAAAAGACTCTTTCAGAGAATAGGGATTTTCTGTTATATAAGGAATTTTTACACCTGGGGAGTGGGAGAGCATCTTCTTCCTGGAACCCCATGAGTTTTCTATGTTGCTGGAGGACTCTGCATCTATATGGGAGGTGGGGATGAAGCAGGGTGAGCTACATAAAAGGGTCATAGCTACCGGGCTTCAGGGAAATGTGACCCAGTGTGATCCTGTTATTTATTCTCTAAATTTTTGGGTCCTAGGACAAGACTTTAGATGCTCTGCCCTAGTTATGCCCCTGGCTCTTTCCCAGCTGATTCTGTCCTCCAGTAATTTGTTAAAGGTAAAGGTGAGGTTTCTTTTAGGCATCTCCCCACCCATTTGAAAGATTGCCTCCCCCTTAACATGCACCCCGACACAGGCAATGCCCTTTCACATTCAGTCTTCCACAAAAACTTGGTCTCTCAGGAAGCAGCCTGGTAAATTCATACTTAAAGGTCAGTGAAAGAAAACAATTCTGTGATTCTCTTACTGGGGTGTCATGATATAGTAAAGAGAAAACTGGATCTGGGTCAAGGCCTATTCCCATTCTGGACCTTAATGTTCTCCTTTATAAATTGCAAGACTTTCATTAGATTTAGGAGTTTTTTACTTAAGATCCACATCTATAAATGGACTTCAAAATGCCAGGAACCTTGGTAGAAAGAAATTACATCTTTATTTTCATTAACTTCTATCTGAAACTTAGCGTTTCCTTCCATTACAAAGTTAGGCAGCCAACATTCTTTCTTACAAAGGGCCTATCTATTCACTAGACTACCAAAGGGGTCCATTTCACAAAGAAAGTTAAGGATCCTTGGTCTAGATTATTTCTGAGTCTCATTACTTCTCTAATGTAATCTAGGATTCCATGAGCCTTAGGACTGAACTCAATCTCCATATAGGTCCCAAATTCACTTTCCTAATATGTAGGATTTCCTAAAATCCTGGATATGCTAAGCCTCCATTATTCAACAAAGTCCAGTGGCTCCCTATTGACTTGAAGGTCAGATAGAAACACGTCTGCACGCCATTCAATTGTCTCTAGTTGGCCCCTTCCTATCTTTTTAAGCTTCTTACATGTTACCTTCCTCCTCACATCCTGCAATCTAACCCTACTGGCATATTGACAGTTCCACACACATGACACCCCATCTCCCATCCTTGTGCATTTGTACTAGTTGTTGTCCATCCCTGGAATGCCTCTACCTCTTAGAATCACTGCTTTCCTTCAAGACTCAACTGTAGTTAGTTCCCACACATTCCATCTGATGGATCAGTCAGGGCTTTCATGGAAAAAGATAACTATAATATCTGGGCCTATAATTGAAGCAATGAAAAATGGAATTTGTTTTTAGTGACCATGCCCAGCTAACCTAGTAAAACTGTGTATATTGGTGATGTTGTCAGGGACATATTTAGTGATTTTTGTGAGTGGGACATGTACCACAACCAATCCCCCCTCCAAAGCAAGTCACATAAAACTGATTCTCACTTGAGGGACCAAATAGAACAGGGCAGAAGAGGAACTCATCTTGGGATGATCTATAACTGTCCACTTTAAATATTCACTAAACTCTATTATATTTAAGTTGCTGTCACATCAAGGGTAGAATGCTACATCTGAATACAATAAGACCTTTTGTTGTTGTTAGATTTTTTGTTTTCTGTTTTTGTTGTTACTTGTTTCATTCACGTCAGACTCTTTGTGACCCCATTTGTGCAAAAATACTAGAGTGTTCTGCCTTTTCCTTCTCCAGCTCATTTTCCAGATGAGGAAACTGAGGCAAACAGGGTTAAGTGACTTGTTCAGTGTCACACAGTTAGTGTCTGAGGCCAGATTTGAACCAGGAAGAGGAGTCTTCCTGACTCGATTACTGGTAATCTATGCACTTCACTTGGACCTGGCTGGATTCAAATCTTTCCTCTAACATCATTAGTCACATAAATTCTGGGCCTTCATTAGAATCTTAGTCTGTAAAATGAGGAGGTTGATAGAGACAGCTTCTAAGATACCTTCGAGCTCTTCAGCTGTACTTCTACCACTGAGAGTTCTGTTAGTGTCCTCTTTATTTGGCACTCCAAGACAATGCTGCCTAACTGCAGCTTTGGTTGTTGTATTAAGCTGATCATAACTGTCCTTAGAGACTAAATTAAGAGACCTACAAGGAGAAAGTCCTTTTTATGTTCTCCACTGATTTTGTCTCTATCTACTCACTTTGTTTCCATTGTGGTCCTACCTGTCAGTATTGCCCAAGGTTGCCTAGAGAAATTCAATAAATACTAGGAAAGCTCCTGCGAAGCCTGTAATTCTACTATTAGAACTTTATTTCCCATTTGGAGTCAATGTTGGCCCACTCTTGGGTCTTGTTGAAGAAGCAAACTCTTTTGAGAGGTGCTTGGTCATATAAATTACCTTCTATCTCAAGTAGAAGTGATTTTGCCATTTTCTTTCGAGATAACAAGGGCTAGGGTGTCAAGGTGGGCAGACCTATGAGAGTGTGAGGTGCTAAAGAAGGAGAGGTGGGATACAGATCCAAAGTCATCAGACTCTACTAGATGCCAACCATAGTACCATTTACTGCTTTTGTCATGGTAGAGGACTAGGAGCTGAGACTAAAGAAATTTACCTCAGGGTCACTTAGCCTTTTTTTTTTCTTTTCAAAAAGTAGAGCCCTGGAGAGTTTTATTTCTTTCTTTCCAGAATGTTCAGATGTAAGAACTCAAGTGAATTTCCTTCCATAGGTTGGGTGAAAGTTGAATAGAGAATCTCCGTTATTCAAGGAACCTGGTAGAGAACAGAACAAACGAAAATATATTCAGTAGTTAACAGAAGGATCAAATCAGAATGTTCTAAGAAGAGGTGTTTAGGAAGACCTGTGCTTGGCTTAGGTTTTTACACCTTTCCATGAGTCTAAGCTGAGAAGAAGGGAACTTATAGACATTGCCTGAGAAGCTTGGCTTAGATGAGCTGCAGAAAGCTTTGTAGCCATTGACTGAGAAGAACTGGGGTGGGGTGGGGCAGGGAGAGCTTCATAGTCATTGGCTGAGAATGCTGATTGAAAATAGCTTAAGCCTTACATTCAGGGGGTAGGCTTTTTTGATCGCAACACCTTCAGTAGATGGAGAACAGAATCACAGGGGTCCCTGAGGATAGAACCTTAGCTGAGTACTATAACTGAGGCATAGAAGGGGGCAGCCAGAGCAGTAGGCTTATTTTTTAGCAGGCTGAAAGGGTTGTAACTTCTCTGTGGGGGAGAGATTTATTAACCATAGCACCCTTCCCACCTTCAGTAGATGGGGAAGGTGGTCCAAAGTGCTGCTAATTAACACTTCAGCTAGAGCTGAGACACCACAAACAGCAGATATAAAAGGCAAGGAGTGAGATCCAGTGTCTAATGGAACCAATATAGTAGAGTACTGAGACAGAGCCTTCTGTAGAAGACAGTAGAAAATTTGTAGCACTGACAGGTTAAGCTGACCTTTCATCCTCTTTCTGCAGGTGCCCTGGCCACATGTGCTTCCCATGTGGATATCCTTCATGTGACCCTTTATAAAAACTCCTCTCTTCCCATTGTATATGTATACATACAATGTATATAATTGTGTATATGTATATATACAATGTATATCATTGTGGGATAGTGAGCTTAAGGTTAATGCAGGAAAGGATCTGCTTTAATTTATTTATACTGATGTTTAATTAAATGCCTTTGTTATTACTAAGTGTATCCTGTGACTGAGTTGAAAAAATAAAAATATATTGGTGGGGGCTCATGGAAGGGATTCTGGGGTCCAGAGTGAGGAGGACCTCAGGGTGACCTCCCCTCCCCCAGCATTTTTGTTCAGTGGTGTCCATATCTTTGTGACCCCATGGGCTATAGCGTAACAGTGCTCTCCATGGGGTTTTCTTGCCAAAGTTGCTGGAACAGTTTGATATTTCAATCATCAGTAGATTAAGGCAAACAGAGGTTAAGTGATCACACCCCAGTGAAAGTGTCTGAGTGTGTATTTAAACTCAGGTCTTCCTGTTTCCAAGCCCAGCACTCTATCCACTGAACTACCTAGCTGCTATCTACTAGTAGTAGCTAGCTTTTATATAGTTGTTATAAGGTTTGCAAAAGACTTTTACAAATATTAACTCAGGAAGGTGCTATCATTTTTCCCATTTTACAAAAAAGGAAACTGAGGTTTCTTGCCCTAGGTCACATAGGTAGTATGTGAGGCCAGATTTGGGTTCAGTTCTTATTGGCTCCAGGTCTAACCCTCTGAAGGGAGCCAAAGCACCTGATCCAGGAATCAGACTGGTCCTATATAAGTCAGCTCCGAGATTTTCCAGTGGCCGGTCTGTATTGTTCAGTCCTGGTTTTCTCTGTGATGTGACTGTAAATCAGAGCCTTCCTGATATCCTGTGATCCAGGGCTGTGCCCTGTTCTGGGATACCAGCCAGAAGGTGTAAGATCTCCCATACATTTTAGATACTATTCATATGGCTTGGAAATCATCAAAGAACATGATAATCATCAAGGCTTAATTTGACATCACTGTCTGGCATCTTGGAACTGAACAAAGAGTATTAGAAAACTAAGTGACCTATAATTACCTTCTTTGTTTCATTACTCCATAAAAACCTTGCTCATGGCATCAATAAACAGATTGCATTGATGATCTCTTCTGGACCACGATTACACATCTCGCTTTCTAGGGCTAGTGTGTCAGTTTAGAGCTGGCTTAAGAAACCACTCAAGTTATCTCTACAGCCCTCAGTGCACTGAGCCACCTAGATGCCTACCATGGCTACTCTGCCAGAGTCCATTCCCTTCTGGTCTCCTAGTAGAGGACTGATTCATACTGAAGTCATAATTATCAGAGATGGATATTAGTTGTTCTCTTTAATTCCTTCCTTTTCTGCCCCTGAAAATTCACCCGGGCCAGAGCCACAACAATGCAGGATTTAATTTCTCCTTTCTCCCATGCTTCTTTCCTCTGTAGAATCTTGTATAGGATCCTTCTTCTATAGAATCTGATCTTAGAACATAGAACACAGAAAACAAGATGTGGCCTTGAGGTTTCAGGGTCCTCACCCCTGACATAGAATGTTGGAACAGGAAGGGATCTAGGAACATTGATACAATGTGGTTAAACTGGCCCCCTTCTCTATAGAATAAGGAATGGGTAGGGGCACAACACATAGTCAGAAAGAGTTAAAATGACTGATAAGTCCATCTGGGTAACCCTAGGCAACAGAAGCATTTTTTAAAAAAAATTTTGATCGTTATTATTTTGTTTACTTTTAGTTTACAAGATTCAATTCTACAATTCTTTGAGTTTCAAATTTTCTCCCCCTCCTTCCCCTCCCCCCATGGCAGTATACAATCAAGTATAGGATCTGCAGATACTTTCACATTAGACATTAGTCAGGTTATAAAAAAGGATTGTATCAGATGGAATTGACAATGGGAAAGAGAAAACAGAACCAAACAAGAAAAAGACAGAGAGCAGGTAGTTTGCTTCAATCCGCATTCAAACTCTGTTCTTTCTAGTACTTTCTCTGAATGTAGACATCTCTCTCATGAGTCTTTTGGAGTTGACTTATAACCTCTTAGAAGAGTCAAAGTTGGTCGTCACACATATGTTGTGTCTGTAATCGTGTACAAATTTCTCCTGGTTCTGCTCTTCTAACAGAAACAATTCTAACAACCTCTGTATGTGGCTTCTTCCCTAACGAAGGTTCTTTAGCTCTCTAAAATACAGTGTCTGGATTTGCACCAACATCATCCACATTTAGACTTTATAAAGAAGCATATAACTGTATATTTAAGATGGCCCTTGGGAGTTCAAATCCTTGCTGTGACCTGTGTGACCTTTGGAAAATTGTTTAACCTCTATAGGCCTCTGTCTACTCATCTATAAGATTAGGAGTTGAGATTGGATGGCCTCAGGTTCCACCCAACTCTAAACCTATGATCCTAAGATCTGTTTACCCAACATTGATGTATGTTAAAAGACTCCAGCTCCTTTTGCCCTCCTGAGACTAAAACAGGGCCACCGCTAACGACTGTGCTCTTTTAGAGACAGCTTGCAAATGTAGGCAGAGCTGGGTTACTGAAATGGTCACATATGTTGCTTCTTCACTCAGAGGCTAGGGTGTACCTCTGGGATCCAGGTAGTTAGTGAAACATATCAACCCATGTGTCCTTGTCTTCTTTCCTTCCTTCCTTCCTTCCTTCCTTCCTTCCTTCCTTCCTTCCTTCCTTCCTTCCTTCCTTCCTTCCTTCCCGGTGGGAAAGAGGTGTATGACATTGGTAGTTTGCGTATAATCAGTATGGATCTGTGTTTCTGTCTCTTGAGAGCCCCAGTGAAACTAATACAAAAAAATAGAATAATGCCTAAACTAGAAGGAACCTCGGAGATCACCTGATCTAATGACCTTGTTTTATGGATGGAGAAACCCATTAGGGGACAGAAAGAGCATGTTTTCAAGCTCTGTACAAATTATGTAAAGAATGATTATTATGTCTCCCCAAAACAAAGAAGACAGGATAAGGAGGGGTCAGAGGAGCTGGGGTTATGGAAGACTGTAATTGAGAACAAGATCTTTTCAAGTTAATGTGATCAAATTTGTCAATTCCTAATTAAAACAATTGCAGAACTACATTCACATCTGTAAATAAATCCTGCCTCCTGACTGCCTTGGGGAGAGCAAATTGAACCAGATGCAAGTTCCTAGGAACATATTGGTGCCATCTAAAATACAATTAATATTTATAGACTTCACCTACTGATGGACGATCAAACTGTGTAGGAGCCTTGATGATTGCTGTCTCCCCTCCTCCCCCCTTTCCCATGTCTAGATTCTTCAAGTTTGATGCCTTTTATTCATATCCTGCTTTTATGTTCTCTCTTAGAATGGTGGGGGAGGGGGACCACTGTATATAAAACCTCTAGGTTGAAGCTAGCCCAACCTTGAAAATAGTTTTTAAAATCTCTATGGATTGGCAAAAAAAAAAATAGATTAATTCCAGGAGGCAGCTCATCCTCCTAGAAAGAGCCCTCCAGTAGGATTCAGGAGTTCTGCCATTGATACCTCATTTCTCTGAGATTCAATTCCCTCACCTATAAAAACAAACAAACAAACAAAACAACAACCCAAAGACAACTAATATTTATATAGCACTTTGAGTTATGAAAGTGCTTTGCATATTTTATCTGATTTGAGCTTCACAATATTCATGAGATAAGTATTGTAAGCAATAAAAGTCTCATTTTACAAATGAGGAAACTGAGTCTCAGGGAGATTAAATAACTTGTCCGAGGTCATACAGTTAGCAAGTGTCAGAAGCAAGTTCAGTCCTAGTCTCGTAGGTCCATTAGCACTCTAAAACCTAGTGTCTATATCTGTACCAACATCATCCACATTTAGACTTTTATAAGGAAGCAAGTTCCGTTATATAATCTGGGAAGTTCTCTCTCTCCCCCATTGGCTTCTCCTGTTAAACTCTCAGCGTGATACTTGATATCCTACCATTAGAGATGCGTTCTTTGGGACCTTGCAAAAGAAATGGTGGTGGGGCAGGGGATGGTGCTCATTAAAATTTTGGGAATGATTTTGGTGAAAGACAAGGGAGGGTCTTTCTATCAAAATCTACAGTGATGCCCCTCTCCCCAAGTCTTGGTGCCTGCAAGCCCATTTTTAGGGTTCCATTGCTTTGGGATTTTCTTGTGAACCATGGAAGGGAAGCAGGTGACAGACTGAATTATTATTATTATTGGTGTTCAGGGAGGAGGGGGGAAAATCATACCATTTGGGAGGAGATTTCTTTATTCTTCTCCTAAGCTTGCATTTCAGATTTATGCTGGAAAGACCTTTGGGAAGCATCTCTGGTTCTCCTTTCCTCTCTTCTCCATTTTATGATCAGAAAAATTGAGACCCAGAAGGATTAACCTTGGGTTGTAGAACTAGTGATTAGACAGTTAATCTTTAGACTAGGTTCTACCACTTAATCCCAGGTCAAGAATCCTTGATCTGATCCCATCCCATCTGAGCAAGAATCCCCTTATAGAGTCCTTAATTTCTCCTTGAAGAAATTGGGAAATCACTGTCTCCCATGGGCTGACATTCTACTTTGGGATGACTAATTGTTTAGAAGGGGGCAGCTAGGTGGCACAGTGGATAAAATCCCCCGCTTGGAATCAGGAAGACTCATCTTCCTAAATTCAAGGTTGGCCTCAGACACTTCCCAGCTGTGTAACCTTGGGCAAGTCACTCAGCCCTGTTTGCCTCAGTATTCTCATTTGTAAAATGAGCAGAAGAAAATGGTAAACCACTCCAGTATCTTAGCCAAGAAAACACCAAATGGGGTCACAAAGAGTCAGATACAAATGAACAAAAACAACAATTATTAGAAAATTGTGGTTGCTCTTGTTGGTTTGGAGGGGATGAGGATAGAACTAGATTTATTTCCCTGATATGGGGAATAGTTCATTAAAATAATTCTTTTCTAAATTTATTTATTTTAAAGTTTATTTTCAATTCATGGAGCTTAACACAATGCAAGCAAAAATATGACTGCTCATGAAACTGCAAATCCACCTACCATATACTACTTGCCATTCCCTCCAATGAGGAAATTTCCTCTAATGTAGGTCATCACCTTCTCAGCAGCTTAGTGCCTTAGAGAGTTGCCAGGGGTACAAGTACTTTGAAAGACTTGCCCAGGGCTATTCATTCAATATGTGCGGGAAGTAAAACTTGCATCAGGTCTTTCTGACACATACCATGGTTTTTCTTTATATTGATCCCAAATCTGCCCCTCTCATTAACTTCTCTTGGTTCTACCTACTGTAGATAAGTGGAGTAATTACAATATTTCATCTGGATGATACAGAAGCCTTTCAAAGACTTGAAGACAGATCTTTTCCTGATTTAGCCCCAATATCTCCAGTACATTCAACATACCAACTTCGGTTTCTTCTGCTTGAAAGCAACCTTGATGAGGTTCCTCCCAACTTCCTGATTCTCTAATCTAGTGGGATGGGGACATGGATGTCCCAACTCCTGTTTTTTTCATTACATCATTCTGCTTCTATCCTTGAAGCTCAGAAGGGGGTGATACTAGCTGGAGGCCAAACTGGGTTTATAAGACTACTTTGTCTCCAAAGCATTCAGAAGGTTTTCCTGGCTATGTTGTCATTTTTCTCATGATATGCCTTAGAGGTGTTGGGGCCAAGACATATTTATCATTCCTGTTTTCAGGTTGGGGAAATTAAGGTACCTTGGAGGTGATTGACCTGCCCAAGGGAACATAGTCAATTGATGATCCCAGGATGAAGCTAAGGCAATCCTTTACCGTGTTCAACCAGATTAGACTTCTTGTTTCTCCTCTCTCAAGATAAGTAACAAGATGGTGCAGTAGAGAAAGCGTTGTGTCTGGAGTCAGGAAGACAGGTTCAGATATGATCTCAGGCACTTAATACCTATATGTAACCTCTTTTTGCCTCAGTTTCCTTTACTGAAAACTGAGCATTATAACAGCACTTACTCTCAGACTTGTTGTGAAGATCTAACGAGGGTGGTTTGTGAAGTGCAGCGCTTGACACATGGCATGCATGTAACAAATACTAGTTTTCTTCTTCTCATCTCCCTCTCTTTACATTATTTGTCCCTCCATATCTAGAATGCATTCCTGCCTAACTTGCACTTTTGGAATCCCTTCAAACTAGCATTCTTTATTTTTAATTTAATATTTTATTTTTCCTCGATTGCATGTAAAAAGAATTTGTAACATTATTTTTTTGAACTTGAGTTCCAAATTATCTTCCCCACTCTCTTCCCTCCCTGCCCTACCCCATGGAGAGAGCGAGCAGTTTGATACAGATTGAACCAGCATTCTGCTCAGACATTACCCTTGCTAAACCCCTCAGCTGTTAGTCCCTTCCTGCCCCATAAATTTATCTTGTAGAGATTTTGTGTCTTCTCATTTGTGGTCATGTGGTATCCTCCTTAGAGTGTAATCTCCTTGAGGGCAGGTATTATTCCCGTTTTGGTGCTTGTGTCCCCATCACCTTTCACAGCATCTGGCTCATAGTGGAGTTTAAAAAAATTCTTATCGAATGATTCATTCCTTAGACAATATTGTAATCTGCTCTAAGCAAATGTTTCTTGGGAGTCTCTTGATTGTTCAGCCCTGTGCTAGATACTCTGAGAAATACCAAAGACACAGGAAACTTGCTTTCTGCTCTCAGTCTGTTTGGATAGAGAAAATGCAAACAAGAAGTCACATCTTTTTTCTTTTTAAAGTTTATTGCTGTCTCCTATTCTGCATTAGTTATTTTTTCTTTAATCTCTACCTGCTTTCCCTATTCCCCACACTGAACCCTCCTTTGCAATAAAAGAGAATATTTAAACAAAACCAATAGACAAAGCAGTTTTCCACCTCTCCCTTGAGAAGAGAGAAGTGTATTTCATTCTCAGTTCATGGGTCAGAGACTGGCCATTCCTATCAGTGAATTTGGCCACCTTTTAGGGAAGAACAAAATTTTCTTTAGCATGTTCTCACTTTACAAAATTCTATCCTCCTAACAACCTGTGAAGTGGAAAGGCAAACACTATTACCCCATTTTATAGATGGGAAAACTCAGCCTCAGAGAGCTGAGATGTCTGGTTCAGATTCATACAGATAGAAAGAGAAACAGGGGTGGCTAGGTGGCGCAGTGAGTAACAGCGCCGGCCTTGGAGTTGGGATGACCCGAGATCGAATCCGGCCTCAGAAAATGAGCACCCACACACAAATAATGACTAGCCGTGTAACCTTGAGCAAGTTACTTAACCCCAATTGCTCAAAAAAAAAAAAAAAAAGAAAAGAAAAAAAAGAAAGATAAACAAAAGTGAGTTGTGTAAGAGAGTGAGCCCTCAGAGCCATCCTTGTATTTCAGACTCTCAGTGCAGTAAAAGACCAGAAGAATAATGACTCCTTGGTCCAGAAGGGTCAAGAAAGCCAGTGGGGAGCTGAAGCTGAG
Organism: Gymnobelideus leadbeateri; assembly: GCA_011680675.1. Taxonomy (NCBI): domain Eukaryota; kingdom Metazoa; phylum Chordata; class Mammalia; order Diprotodontia; family Petauridae; genus Gymnobelideus; species Gymnobelideus leadbeateri. The sequence continues at coordinate 443,545 of WOXC01003194.1, forward strand.
CCCTAAAAAACTAGCAGGATTCTGTTGATAGGGAGGAGTGGGGGAAGAGAAGGGAAAACTAAGTGAACAGAGAAAATAAGGGGGAGTCTCAGTTTCCTAATCTGTAAAGTGGGGATAAAAGTAGTTACACTATACTATATGAATAACTATCTCTAAAAGTCCAACACAAAGTGGGAGAGAGCATGGGGTGATTGTAGGGAGGTACTGAATAAAGTAAGGAAAGAGACATGTTTGCCTCTATAGAGATGGATCAAATGAGACAATATGTGTAAATCGATTTACAAACCTTAAAATGTTATATAAACACTAGCTATTCTTAGACCTCCAGGAGCTGAGCAACTGCTCTTTGCCCTTCCCCCAAATCCAGATTTTTCAGAATCACAGAATTTCAGGGTTGGAAGGTCAACGGCAGTCATCTATTCTGATACACAGAGAGAGAATGCCTTTTAGTTTGTGGCAAACTGGTGATCATTCAGCCTTTGGAAACCTCCAATGAGAGAATAAGCCTTCTTCCCCCACCCCCACCCCAAGCAGGGCATTTCACTTTGGGGTAGTTCTAATGATTAGAGAGAGTTTCCTCACCTCAAACCTAGGTTTGGCTCTTGGCAATGTCCTTCATGACTCTGATTTCTGTCCTCTAAGGCCAAACAGAACAAGTCTGAGCCCAATTTGATTCAATAATCTGTGGCTAAGAACAGAATTAAGAAAATAAGAGACATTAAATTTATTAAATTAAAAAATAGAATTAAAAAGTAAGAAACAGATGGTTTTCCCTTAAGGAGGCAAGGAGGCTGATCTGGGGATTTGGTTAGCCAAAAGACCAGGAGCAGAAAAAGCCCATTTGACGTGGGGTCAGAGCAGCAGAAGGTTACAGAATTTCTTGTCATTGTCAGATTGCCTTTCTGACATAGTCTTGCTCTCTGTGGTGAATATGAAATCAGGGGATGGGGGAAGCATAGAATTTTATCAGCTGGGACTTGTATCTTTTTTAGTCTTATTCTAACTAAAGCAGTTTTAGTGACATTTTATGGTCCACGAGTGTTGTATTGTATTACTTTTTTCATGCAAAACATATTTCCATGTTAGTCATGTTGGGAAAGAAAACACAGACAAAAAAAAACCTTGAAGAAAAATAAAGAAAAAGTATGCTTTGATTTGCATTCAGAGTACATAAATTTTTTTTCTGGAGATAGATAGCATTTTTCATCATAAATTCCTTCAGAGTTATCTTGGAGCATTGTATTAAAAAGATTGCTGGGGCGGAGCCAAGATGGCAGAAAGGAAGCAGTTACCTCACTGAGCTCCTCCGTCACTAAGGCTCAAAGGGTGAATCTGAGCGGATCCAGGAGTGATGGAGCCCACTGGAAGACGGAGCGTATCAGAGTCCAGCCCAGGAGGTTGCGCAGTGTGCCCGGACAGGATGAGTGCAGAGCATGTGGGGTCTGCACAGCTCAGACCTAAGAGCAGACAAGCAGACTACACCAGAGAGAGAGATAAAGCCCCAGCCTGCAGACTTACCAAGGACAACTCGCAGTCATCTCGCAGAGGGAAAGGATCATTGGAGCCAGGTAGGAGAGTAGGGCCCCCAGTGGAGAGAGTGGCTTCTCAGGCTGCATTCAGCCCCCAGCCTGGAAGTTTAGAAACTGCCTGCCTGTATAATACAGGGGCTGGAATGGCAAAGTAAATTCTAGCTGCTCCTCCCATCCCTCCTTCATGAAGCAGAAAATACAAAGATAAGTCTCCCACCCAGATTGAAATCCCAAGTTAATGGAAATAGCCTCAGGCTTGAGAGTCTCCAAGAAGGGGTGTAACTGAGACAGCCCGGAGTCTGAAGAGAAGAGAGGGAGGGGTTGCAACAAACCCCATCTCACCTCACCATCAAAAGCCTACTTATAACCCAGGGGTATAGAGGCAGAAATCTGAAGTGGTCAGACTCACCCCCACCTACACATCTACATTCCTCACTGATTTCCCTGACTTAGCCATAAACTAGCCGCCCAGAGGTATTCAAAGTCAAGGATCAGGCCCTAAACTCATAGTCTGAGAAACTAAGAAAGAGGTAGTCACAATGGGAAGGAAGGAAGCTGAAAAGAAGAAGGGGAAGGCAAGAAAGTCTATCCGAGCCTACTATGCAGGGGAAGAACAACTAAATACACAGGACAATATAGACTCTCTACCCACACCTGAGACCACAGAAGGAAACATGATCTGGTCTCAAGCCCAAATAGCATTCCTGGAGGAGCTTAAGAAAAATTTTAAAGACCAAATCAGGGAGTCAGTAACCAACTTGGAAAAACATCTCAGTGAAGTAATTCGAGAAAATACCTCCTTATAAAAGGAACTTCAAAAAATAACTGAAGACCGTAATTCGATAAAAATTAGAAACAATGAAATTGAAGCTCAGAACTCTATGATGCAGCAAGAGTCAATCAAACAAAACAAGACAATTGGGTGGGAACACTGAGGGTGGGGGTGGACAAAAGGGAAAACTTCAAGGAGGGGAAGGGAGAAGGAAGAAAGAAAAACATAAACAGGGGAAGGGAATAGGATGGAGGGGAAGAGACAGATAGTCATCATTACTGTGAATGTGAATGGGATGAACTCTCCCATAAAACAGAGGCAGATAGCAGAATGGATTAAAAACCATAATCCTACAATATGCTGTTGTAATGGAAATGCAAATTTAAAGATCTTCCCTGCCCCTAGCTTAAGTGCACCTGGAGCCTGTGGTGGGAGGCTTGTTTTTCAGGGAAGCCCAACCTTGATACTTTCGTGATTGGGCAGTGGGTCAAGGAGGTTGTTACAATCTTTGAGCTAGGAGAAGGCTATATAAACTCTGATGAGAGGCTTTGCTTTGGGGCTCCCTTTGAGAAGTGTTGTGTGATTTGACCAGATGAGACTCTGGGAAGCCGTTGTTGAGAGCCCCCCGGCTTTGAAAACCCAGATGTTGATGCTTCCCTCTCTGGTAACTGTGATTTGGTATTGATGTATGTAATGTTGGGACAGTTTGGAAGCCTGTCTGTAACTCTGAAGTTCTGTAACTCTGAAGTTCGGGGTGCTGATCTTTTTCCCCTGAACTAGGTAATGTGTGTTTATTTGATTAAAGTAAGCTTGTTAACCCATTTTGAGTTGCTTTCCTTTTGAAAAGCAGATCTAAGAACCTGTGTTGGCAGTCACCCTGGGGATATTGGGGTGCTTGCTGCTACAAAATGGCGACGAGGGATGGGATCTGCTGAGTAAAAGGAAAGTATGGGGGCTGGGATAATTGTTTGTTTCCCAGTTGTGGTAGCTGTGATTCTGTGGAGCCATGGAGCAAGAGAGAAGAATGGCCTGCATGCTGACTTTGCTGAGCTGAGAGCAGGAATGGTGAGCTGCCGGCATGGAGACCTGTGGAGAAGCCTGGAGCTGCTGCCTTCTGCTGGAGGAGAAGGAACCCAGGAGTTTGGAGTTCAGCCACAGGACAAGATAAGGACTGTGTGGCAAAGCAGGGGCACTGAATGTGTTTCCTTGCTGCATCCCACAGTTTGGGACCCAGGGGGAGGATGGACTTGTGATTGGTGGGTGGGGTGAAGTGCCATGGACCCCAAGGACCCCACTTTGGTTTTGTTGCCCAGCTCCCTCTCTGGACTTGGAAGCTGGGGATGGAGCAGTGTGAGGGGAAGGACACCCCCCACCCTCCCAAGAGAACTTAATGTGATAATGCTTCATATTTTGTGTTTAAGGCCCAGTGGCCACTTTGGTAACTTTAGATGTACCTTGAAAATATGACTTAAGGGATGGTTAGTGATAATTGAAATGTAAATTGTCTATGCTATGGGCATACTTAGTAAGACTTTACTGAATAAGTGACTAATTGTACTTTGAGATATTGTTACAGATAAGAGACTAATTGAGCTAATCAAGACTTGCCCCATGAGTGGAAGGCTTGTACTTTGAAAACTTATGTAACTGACTGAGTTAACTTAAGAGTGACTATTTTTTGATTTTACGGATAAGTGACTGAGTTAACATTTGCCCCATGAGTGGAAGACTTGAACTATTGTATTTTGAGATTATATTGTGATTTTCTTATGTACCTGGAAAATGTGACCTAAGAGATGTTTAGTGCTAATTCAAATGTAAATTGTGTATGCTATAGGCATGAAAGATCTTGGGGCCGAATGTAATGGAAATGCAAATTTAAAGATCTTCCCTGCCCCTAGCTTAAGTGCACCTGGAGCCTGTGGTGGGAGGCTTGTTTTTCAGGAAAGCCCACACCTTGATACTTTGTGATTGGGCAGTGGGTCAAGGAGGTTGTTACAATCTTTGAGCTAGGAGAAGGCTATATAAACTCTGATGAGAGGCTTTGCTTTGGGGCTCACTTTGAGAAGTGTTGTGTGATTTGACCAGATGAGACTCTGGGAAGCCGTTGTTGAGAGCCCCCCGGCTTTGAAAACCCAGATGTTGATGCTTCCCTCTCTGGTAACTGTGATTTGGTATTGATGTATGTAATGTTGGGACAGTTTGGAAGCCTGTCTGTAACTCTGAAGTTCTGTAACTCTGAAGTTTGGGGTGCTGACCTTTTTCCCCTGAACTAGGTAATGTGTGTTTGTTTGATTAAAGTAAGCTTGTTAACCCATTTTGAGTTGCTTTCCTTTTGAAAAGCAGATCTAAGAACCTGTGTTGGCAGTCACCCTGGGGATATTGGGGTGCTTGCTGCTACAGCTGTCTACAAGAAACACATTTGAAACAAAGGGATACCCACAGGGTAAAGGCAAAAGGTTGGAGTAAAATTTATTATGCCTCAGCTAAAGTAAAAAAAGCAGGGGTACCAATACTTATCTCAGATAAAGCAAAAGCAAAAATAGATCTAATTAAAAGAGATAAGGAAGGAAACTATATCCTATTAAAAGGCACCATCGAGAATGAAGCAATATCACTACTTAATATATATGCACCAAGTGGTATAGCATCCAAATTCCTAGAGGAGAAATTAAAGGAATTAGAGGAAGAAATAGATAGCAAAACTATATTAGTGGGGGACCTAAACCTCCCCCTCTCTGAACTCGATAAATCTAACCTCAAAATAAACAAGAAAGAAGTTAAGGAGATGAATAGAATCTTAGAGAGACTAGATATGATGGACCTCTGGAGAAAACTGAATGGGGATAAAAAGGAATTTACTTTCTTTTCAGCAGTGCATGGTACATACTCAAAAATAGACCATGTACTAGGGCATAAAAACCTCACAATCCAGTGCAAAAAGGCAGAAATATTAAATGCATCATTCTCAGATCATGATGCAATAAAAAATATATGCAATAAAGGGCCAGGGAAAGATAGACTAAAAACTAATTGGAAATTAAACAATTTAATCCTAAAGAATGGATGGGTCAATGAAGAAATTATAGAAACATTCAATAATTTCATTCAAGAGAATGATAATAATGATACAACATACCAAAATTTGTGGGATGCAATAAAGGCAGTTCTCAGGGGAAGTTTTATATCCCTGAGTGCATACATGAATAAATTAGAGAAAAGGGAGGTCAATGAATTGGACATGCAATTAAAAAAGCTAGAAAAGGAACAAATTGAAAATCCCCAATTTAGTACTAAATTAGAAATATTGAAAACCAAAGGAGAGATTAATAAAATTGAAATTAAGAAAACTATTGAATTAATAAATAAAACTAAGAGCTGGTTTCATGAAAAAAATCAACAAAATTGATAGTCCCTTAGTCAATATGATAAAAAAAAGAAAGAAGAAAACCAAATTTTGAGTATCAAAAATAAAAAGGGTGAATCTACCTCTAATGAAGAGGAAATCAAAAAAATAATGAGGAATTATTTTTCCCAGTTGTATGCATACAAATATGACAATCTTAGGGAAATGGATGAATATTTACAAAATCACAAGTTGCCCAGATTAACTGAAGAGGAAGTGAATTACCTAAATAATCCCATCTCAGAAAAAGAAATCAAACAAGCCATCTATGAACTCCCTAGGAAAAAATCTCCAGGGCCAGATGGGTTCACTAGTGAATTATATCAAACGTTTAAAGAACAATTGATTCCAATACTCTACAAACTATTTGGGAAAATTAGTGAAGAAGGAGTCCTACCAAATTCTTTCTATGACACAAATATGGTACTGATTCCTAAATCAGGAAGAGATAAGACAGAGAAAGAAAATTATAGACCAATTTCCCTCATGAATTTAGATGCAAAAATTCTAAATAAAATATTAGCCAAAAGAGTCCAACAACTTATCAGAAAAATAATACACTCTGATCAGGTAGGATTCATTCCAGGAATGCAAGGATGGTTTAATATTAGGAAAACCATCAGTATAATTGAGCATATCAACAATAAAACTAGCAGAAACCACATGATCATCTCAATAGATGCAGAAAAGGCTTTTGACAAAGTACAACATCCATTTCTATTAAAAACACTAGGAAGTATAGGAATAAATGGAGCCTTCCTTAAAATAGTTGATAGCATCTATTTAAAACCATCAGCAAGTATTAAATGCAATGGGGATAAACTAGAAGCCTTTCCAATAAGATCAGGAGTGAAACAAGGGTGTCCACTATCACCCCTCTTATTCAATCTGGTACTAGAAACACTAGCAGTAGCAATTAGAGAAGGAAAAGAAATCAAAGGAATCAAATTAGGTAAAGAAGTGACCAAGCTATCACTCTTCGCAGATGATATGATGATATACTTAGATAATCCTAGAGAATCAAGTAAAAAACCACTTGAGACAATAAATAAATTTGGCAAAGTTGCAGGATATAAAATAAACCCACATAAATCCTCAGCATTCCTGTACATCTCTAAAGAAACTTAACAACAAGAGATAGAAAGAGAAATACCATTTAAAGTCACTGTAGACATTATAAAATATTGGGAATCTACTTGCCAAAACAAATGCAGAATCTATATGATCACAACTACAAAACACTTCTCACACAAATAAAATCAGATCTAAATAGTTGGGAAAATATCAATTGCTCGTGGCTGGGTCGAGCTAATATAATAAAAATGACAATTTTACCCAAACTAAACTATATATTTAGTGCCATACCAATCAATTTACCAAAAAACTACTTTGTAGAGTTAGACAAAATAATAACAAAATTTATTTGGAAAAACAAACGGTCTAGAATATTAAGGGAATTAATGAAAAGAAACGCTAGGGAAGGTGGACTAGCTTTGCCAGATCTTAATCTGCATTATACAGCAGCAGTCATCAAAACTGCTTGGTACTGGCAGAGATGTAGAGTAGTGGATCAATGGAATAGATTAGGCACAGGAGACCCAGCAGTTAATGAATATAGTAACCTATTGTTCGATAAACCCAAAGACCCCAGTTTTGGGATAAGAATGCACTGTTTGACAAAAACGGCTGGGAAAACTGGAATACAGTATGGCAGAAAGTGGGCATAGATCACTATCTAACACCATATACCAGAATCAAGTCTAAATGGGTGCATGATCTAGGTGTAAAGGATGATACTGTAAGCAATTTGGGAAAGCAAGTAATAGTTTACCTGACAGACTTGTGGAGAGGGGAAGATTTTAGGACCAAACAAGAATTAGAGTGCATTATAAAATGCAAAATGGATAATTTTGATTACATTAAATTGAAAAGCTTCTGTACAAACAAAGCCAATGTAACCAAGATCAAGAGGGAGGTGGGAAATTGGGAAAGAGTTTTTACAACTTGTGTCTCTGATAAAGGACTCATTTCTAAAATTTATAGAGAATTGAGCCAAATCTATATGAATACAAGTCACTCCCCAATTGATAAATGGTCAAAGGATATGAATAGGCAGTTTTCAGAGAAAGAAATTAAAGATATCTATAAGCATATGAAGAAATGCTCAAAATCACTATTAATTAGAGAAATGCAAATCAAAACAACTCTGAGATACCACATCCCTCCAGTCAGATTGGCTAAGATGACAAAACAAGAAAGTGACAAATGCTGGAGCGGATGGGGACAAATTGGAACACTAATACATTGCTGGTGGAGTTGTGAACTTATCCAACCATTCTGGAGAGCAATCTGGAATTATGAGCAAAGGAGTATAAATAATTTCATACCCTTTGACCCAGCCATACCACTTCTAGGGTTATATCCCAAAGAGATCATAGAAGTGGGAGGAAGACCCATATGTACAAAAATATTTTTAGCAGCCCTTTTTGTGGTTGCAAAGAACTGGAAACTAAAGGGGTGCCCATCAATTGGGGAATGGCTAAACAACTTGTGGTATATGAATGTAATGGAATATTATTGTGCTATAAGAAATGAGGACGTGATGTATTTCACAATTACCTGGAGAGACTTATACAAACTGATGCTGAGCGAGAAGAGTAGAATCAGAAGAAATTTGTACACAATCACAGACATACCATATCTGTGATGACCAACTATGACATACTGGACTCTTTTCAGCAATGCAGTGATATAAGTCAATCCCGAAAGACTCAAGAAAGTGAGAAAAGTGCCATCCAGAGATATAACTAAAAAGAACTGAGCCTGAATCCTAATGGAAACAAACTAAATGATCTTTTTCTTTTCGTTGTTTGGTTTTTTTCTTCCTTACCATCTTTCATCCCACCTACTACAATAAGCCTTTGTAATTGGAATAATGTCTAATATGAATGCATTTGCAGATCTTATACTGGCTGTCGTTGGGGGAGGGGGAATGGAAGGAAAGGAAATTTGAAAATCAAGGAACTATGGAATTGAATCTTGTTAACTGAAACTAAACTAATAAATTAATTTTTAAAAAATATTAAAAAAAGATTGCTGACCCTTTGAAAAGCTATCTTTCCCAGTAAATCAGAACTAAGAACCTGTGCTAGCAGCCATCCTGGGTATGCCACTGTGGTTGCTGCTACATCTACCTCCCTGTCTCCAACTTCCCCAACCTGGCTTAGCACCTTGTCCTTCAGCCCTCTAGAATTCATGCCCTGGAGAATGTCCCTGGGGAAGTTAATCTACTCAGTTTCTGAACTGCTTACTCTGAGGATAGGTCATCTTGAGTGAAACCACCCTTGCCTAGACCACTATATCTAGTTGATCCTAGGCCACATTGTGCTTAAGAGCCCATACAGTCATCCTTGGGTTAGACACATTATCCCCTCTCTGAGTCATCTGTCTCACCAGTTCTACCTCTTGCTCTGGGCACAGTGACACAACCAACACTACAATTGTTTTTTGGAAAGGCATGCCAATTGACTCTCTGTCCTGTATATTAATTCACCATCTTTGAGACTCCCCAGTTAAACTCCTTTCCCTTGCCAACACCCCCATAAGCATTTTGTACTCTTGTATTAGAATATAGGTTCCTAAATGGCATAAGCTGTCTCATTTTTGTATTTGCATCACCAATATTTAGCACACTGGCACATAACAAAGTGCTAAATAATGTTTTTTTTAAATATATCCATCCATTCATTCATTCTCCACTGTATTAATATTCCCACTTAGCTTTAAGTCATCTACAAATTTGATAAGCATGTCATCTATGTGTTTACCCAAGTCATTGATTAACATAGCATTTAGCACATAGTAGGCATTTAATGAATATTTTTGATGGATTGATTAAAATCATAAAAAAACCCCTCAGATTAAAGGACAGCTCCTCTTTCCTTGGGCATTTTGCTGGATATTTTTTAAGAATTGAGCTATTTATGACTATTTCTTGGGTCTGGCCACTCAACCAGATCCAGAGTTGGTCCATAATCTAATCCCCATTTCTCCATTCCCCTCCTCCATTAAGAATAGCATGGGGGGGGGGGGCAGGTCAAGATGGTGGAGTAGAAATAGCACTTCCACAGAGCTCTCGCAAACACCACTTCAAAATTATGTAAAAGGAGGACTCTGAACGGCCTTTGCTGCTCCAGAACCCACAAAATGACACAGAGAATCTAACCTCCCACTAAAGACAGCCCAGCAGGCTAGCAGGAAGCAGCCTTTGCATCACTCTGGGAGCTAAGCACAGCCTCTTGTGAGCCTGAGGTATTAGCCTCAGTGCAGCCTGACCAGTCTTGGCTAGAGGGAAGTTGGGACAGTGGAACACCAGCAGCTATGGTGGTATCCAGAATTATCAACCCATATATGCCAAAGACAAAGTGAGAGGTCAGTGGACTTGGGGAACAGGAAGTTCGGGAGTGTGGTCTAGCCTCTGCCCCCAGGGCAAAAAGCTGCTGAGGCTCCATGGCTGCAGCTACATGGCTGTTTCAGAGCTCCTTCCTGGGCTGCAGATTGTAGGGGACCAAGCAACTAGTCTGAGGGATAATTGCTCTTGCTTTAATCTGCTTAGATCTGGATCTCTGTCCTGGATGGAGGTTGTGGGGTGCATGACAAGCATGCCAGAGCCAGTGGAGGCTACTGAGAGGGCACCCATCTAATAGCTCTGGCAGCTGAGAAAACCCCAGTGATTTGGGGCAAAGCTCTCCTCTCTGAAAGCAGAGTTCTACTGTGGCAAAAAGTTCAAGTCAAGTGGAAGTCAAGGTAGTGGGGCAAGGAGGACATGCATAGTGGTCTCACTTTGGATTCCTCTTATGGGGACAAAAAGGATCAAGGCATGGAGCAGGTGGAAGAAAACAACGTCAGAAATCTTGCGCCAAAAACTTCCAGGAAAAATATGAACTGGTTACAGGCCATAGAGGAGCTTAAGAAGGATTTTGAAAAACAAATAAGAGAAGTGGAGGAAACATTGGGAAGAGAAATGAGAACAAAGAAAATTAGGAAAAGAGCGTCAACAACCTGACTGAAAAAAATAACAACTTAAAAATAGACTAATTCAAATGGCAAAAGAGGCTCAAAAAGGCAATGAGGAGAAGAATGCCGTAAAGAGTCAAATTTGCCAGATGGAAAAAAAAATCTCAATAGCTCACTGAAGAGAATCATTCCTTCAGAATTAGATTAGAGTAAATGGAAGCTAATGACTTTATGAAAAATCAAGATGCTGTTAAGCAGATCCAAACAAATGAAAGATTAGAGGGCAATATGAAATATCTCATGGGAAAAACCACTGATCTGGAAAATAGATCCAGGAGAGATAATTTAAAAATTATTGGACTGCCTGAAAGCCATTATCAAAAAAAAAAAAAAAAGAACCTAGAAATCATCCTTCAAAAAATCTCAGGAAAATTGCCCTGATGTTTTAGAACCAGAGGGCAAAATAGAGGTTGAAAAGATCCACTGACCACCCCCTGAAAAAGATGCCAAAAAGAAAACTCCTAGGAATATTATAGCCATGTTTCAGAATTCCCAGATCAAGGAGAAAATATTACAAGCAGCCAGGAAGAGACAATTTGAATATTGTGGAAACACAATCAGGATAACACAGGATCTGGCAGCTTCTACACTGAGGGATTGAAAGGGCTTGGAATATGATATTCCAGAGGTCAAAGGAGCTGGGATTAAAACCAAAAGTCACCTACCCAGCAAAACTGAGTATCATGTTTCAGAGGAAAATATGGTCATTCAGTGGAGAGGGGAGGTTGGGGGGAGGGTAGTTGGAAGCACATGCTTTTTAAAAGGGTCAGGGTCAAAGTTGAGAATAGAACAAGTGGGGGTGGGATAGGATGGAGGGAAATATAGTCAGTCTTTCACAATATATCCACTATGGAAAAGTTTTGCATAGCTAAACATGTGCAACCTATATTTAATTGATTATCTTCCCAGTAAGGGTGGATGAGGAGGGAGGAAGGGAAAGAATTTGGAATTCAAAGTTTTAAAATCAAATGTTTAGAAAAAATATATTATTTTTTTCATACAACTGAGAAATAAGATATACCAGCACTGGGGCATAGACATCCATCTTGCCCTACTGGAAAGTTGGAGGGGGAATGGGTGACGATGTAGGAGAAAGCAGACTGGGGGAGGGGTATTCAGTGGCATCCTTGTTTTGGGGTGGTGGGTATGGGAAAGATGGGGAGAAAATTTGTAACTCGAAATCTTGTGGAAATGAGTGATGTAAACTAAAATAAACATAAAATTTAATTTAAAAATTTAAAAAAAATGAAAATTGAATGCACATAGAGTAAAGGTAAAAGGCTGGAATAGAACATATTATGCTTCAGCTAAAGTAAAAAAAAAAGCAGGGGTAGCAATCTTTATCTCAGATAAAGCAAAACTAAAAATAGATCTAATTAAAAGAGATAAGTAAAGAAAGTAACCATATCTTGCTAAAAGACACCATTGACAATGAAGCAATATCATTATTAAACATATATTTGCCAAGTAGTAAAGCATACAGATTCCTAGAGGAGAAGTTAAGGGAGTTAGAGGAAAAAATAGATAGCTAAATTGTACTAGTGGTGGACCTCAATCTCCCCCTGCCCCCACTCTGAACTTGATAAATCTAACCTCAAAATAAACAAAAAAGAAGTCAAGGAAGTGAATAGATTTTTAGAGAAGGTAGAAATGAGAGACCTCTGGATAAATTTGAATGGAGATAAGAAGGAATATACCTTCTTATCAGAGGTACATGGCACATACACAAAGATAGACCATGTACTAGGGCATAAATACAGAAAGGCAGAAATACTTTATGCATCCTTTGAACATCATGATGAAATAAAAATTATATGCAATAAAGGGCCATGGAAAGATAGACTAATAATTAATTGTAAGCTAAGAATTTAATCCTAAAAAATGAGTGGGTCAAACATAGGTCAAATCATAGAAACAATAAGTAATTTCATTCAAGAAAATGACAATAGGGGCGGCTAGGTGGCGCAGTCAGGCCGGCCCCGGAATCAGAAGGACCTGAGTTCGGAGCCGGCCTCCGACACTTAATCCGCACAAACAAAAACCTAGCCGTGTAACCTTGGGCAAGTTACTTAACCCCAATTGCCCTAAAGGGGCGGCTAGGTGGCGCAGTGAGTAAGAGTGCCGGCCTGGGAGTTTGGATGACCCGAGATCAGATCCGGCCTCAGAAAATGAGCACCCACGCATAAATCAAATGACTAGCCATGTAACCTTGAGCAAGTTACTTAACCCCAATTGCTTTAAAAAAAAAAATTTAAAAAAAAAAAAAGAAAATGACAATAATGAGACAATATACCAAAACTTGTGGGATGCAGCAAAAGCAGTTCTTAGGGGAAGTTTTATATCTCTAAATGCATACATGAATAAAATAGAGAAAATGGAGATCAATAAATTGTGCTTGCAACTTAAAAAGTAAGAAAAAGGAAAAAAATTGTAAATCCCCAATTAAATACTAAATTTGAAATACTGAAAACCAAAGGAGAGATGAATAAAATTGAAATTAAGAAAACTATTGAACCAATAAATAAAACTAACAGCTTCTTTTATGAAAAAAAAACACAATAAAATTGATAGACCTTTAGTCAATTTGATAAAAAAAAGAAAGAAAACCAAATTATCAATATCAAAAATGAAAAGGGTGAATTAACCTCCAATGAAGAAGAAATTAAGACAATAATTAGGAATTATTTTGCCCAATTGTATGCTCTTAAATTTGATAACCTTAGTGAAATGAATGAATATATACAAAAATATAAATTGCCCAGATTAACTAAAGAGGAAGCAGAATATTTAAATAACCCCATCTCAGAAAAAGAAATTGAACTAGCCATCAATGAACTCCCTATTAAAAAATCTCCAGGACCAGATGGCTTTACAAGCGAATGCTATCAAATATTTAAGGAACAATTGATTCCAATACTTTATAAATTATTTGGGGAAATTGGAGAAAGAAGAGTCCTTCCAAATTCTTTTTATGACAGAAATATGGTACTGATACCTAAATCAGGAAGAACCATAACAGAGAAAGAAAACTATAGACGAATTTTCCTCATGAATATTGACGCAAAAATATTAAATAAAATATTAGCAAAAAGTCTACAGCAACTTATCACTAGAATAATACATTTTAATCAGGTAGGATTTATTCCAGAAATTCAAGGATGGTTCAATATTAGGAAAACTATTAGTATAATTGATCATATAAACTACAAAACTACTAGAAACCATATGAATATCTCAATAGATGCAGAAATAGCCTTTGAAAAATACAACACCCATTCCTATTAAAAACAATAGAAAGTATAGGAATAAATGGATTCTTCCTTAAAATAATAAAACAGCCTCTATCTAAAACGATCAGCAAGTATTATATGTAATGGGGATAAGTTAGAATCACTTCCAATAAGATCAGGGGTGAAATAAGGCTGTCTACTATCACCCCTCTTATTCAGTTTGGTACTAGAAATGTTAGCTGCAGCAATAAGAGAAGAAAAAGAAATCAAAAGAATTAGGTTAGGCAAAGAAAAGACTAAGCTATCACTCTTTGCAGATGATATGATGATATACTTAGCGAATCCTAGAGAATCAAGTAAAAAACTACATCAAATAATAAATAAATTTAGCATAGTTGCAGAATATAAAATAAATCTACATAAATCCTCAGCATTCCTATACATTTCTTTTTTTCTTTTTTTTCTTTTCTTTCTTTTTTTTTAATTTTGAGGTCTGTGATTTAATAGTAGAACAATATTTTTTTTTCTTTCCAAATGCTTTATTAACACCTGGTTTACACCATTCATTTCCGCCAGATTTTAAGTTACAATTTTTTCCCCATTTTTCCCCTACCCACCACCCCAGAATAGCAGACCCACAGGATATCCACTCTTCCAATCTGCTCTCTCCCATATCTTCTCCCATATCCCCTTCGACTTTTCCATTAGGGCAAGGTGAATCTCTGTGTCCCAATGCCTGCACATCTTATCTCCCAATTACATGCAAAATGGTATTAATAATACTATATATATATATATATATATATATATATATATATATATATATATATATATATATATATATATATATATATATTTGAAACATTTAATTTTAAAACTTCGAATTTCAGATCCATTCCCTTCCTCCCTTGTCACCCACTCCCTCTTGGAAGATAAGCAATTCTGTATATGTTGTACATGTATAGCTATGCAAAACATCACCATAGTAGATATATTTTAAAAGACTGCTTATATTTCCCTCCCACCCATCCCACCACCCACCTAGTCCATTCCCTACTTTGATCCTGTCCCTCTTCAAAAGTGGGTGCCTCCAACCTCCCCTCCCCCTGCATGCTCTCCCCTTCATCATACCCCATCTCATCCCCCTCCCCTACTGTCCTGCAGGGTGAGATATCACATTTAATTTGTATGTCATTCTCTCCTTGAGCCAAATTCAATGAGAATATGGTTTTTCCTTTTTGCCTTCTTGTTCTTCCCCTCCCCTGCAACCACTTCCCCTTTTCTCTTCTACATGAGATAGTTTACCCCTCCCCCCATCTCTCCCCATCTACTCGCCACATTCCTCTCTCACCTCTTAACTTCACCCCTTAAATATCATCCCTTCCCACCAAATTCGTCCTGTGCCCTCTATCCATGTGTACCTGTAAGCATATATACACACATTCACATATGTATTCATATGCTCATATACTCTTCTTCAACTATTTTCATACTGAGAAAGGTTTCATCAGTTACAATTATTGTTTTTCCATGTAGGAATGTAAATAGTTCAACTTTGATAAGTTCCTTTTGATTTCTTTTCTCTGTTTACCTTCTCAAGCATCTCTTGCTTCTTGTGTCTGAATATCAAATTTTCTATTCAACTCTGTTTTTTTCCTCAAGAATGTTTGAAAGTCCTCTATTCCACTTGATTTCTCATAAAGTCACTAGCTTCCATTTGCTCCAGTCTAATTCTGAAGGAATGAATCTCCTCAGTGAGCTTTTGGGATTCTTTTTCCATCTGGAAAATTTGGCTTTTTAAGGCATTCTTCTCCTCATTGCCTTTTTGAGCCTCTTTTGCCATTTGAGTTAGTATATTTTTTAAGGTGTTGTTTTCCTCAGTCAGGCTGCTGACTCTCATTTCATACTTTTCCTGTATCCTTCTCATTTCTCTTCCCATTTTTTCCTCCACTTCTCTTATTTGGTTTTTAAAATCCTTCTTAACCAGATCATATGTTCATTTGGGGCTTTTGTTGCAGGAGTTCTGACCTCACAGTCCTCCTCTTCCATGCTTTCATCCTCTTTGCCCCCCAAATAGGAGTCTAATGCTGAAATTTTCTGTTTATTTTGTTTCCTTTGGTTGGGCATGTTGCCACTTAATTACTTGACTTTTGGGCTTGTTGCCACAGTAGTACTCTGCCACCAGACAGGGGAGCTTCTGTCCCAAACAATGGGGTCTTCTCAACTTCTTTTTTTTTTTTTAATCACTTTTTGCAGATAATATGATGGTTTATTTAAAGGACCTTAGAGAGTCAACTAAAAAAACCAACTAATTGTAACAATTAACAATGTCAGCAAAGTTGTAGGATATAAAGTAAAGCTGCACAATTCATCAGCTTCTCTGTATTTTGTCAGCAAAATCCAGTAAGAAGAGACAGAAAGAGAAATTCCACTTAATCAACTACAGGCAGGGAAAAATATTTGGTAGTCTACCTGCTAAGATGAACACAGGGAGATTATGAACACAGTTACAAAACATTCTTTTTTTTTTTTTTAACAAATACTTTATTAACTTCTGTTTTACATCATTCATTTCCGCCAGATTTTGAGTTACAATCATTTTCCCCCCATTATTCCCCTACCCAACCTCCCAGAATAGCAGTCCCACAAGATATCGCTTCCTCCAATCTGTTCTCTCCCATACCTTCTCCCATACCCCCATCGACTTTTCCATTAGAGGAAGATGAATATTTGTGTCCCAATGCCTGCACATCTTATCTCCCAATTATAGGCAAAAGAGTATTAATAATAGTATTTATATATATATTTGAAACATTTAATGTTACGACCTCGAATTTCAGATCCATTTCTTTCCTCCCTTGTCACCCATTCCTTCTTGGGATATAAGTAATTCAGTATATGTTGTACATGTCTAGCTATGCAAAACATTATCATGGTAGATATATTGTACAAGGCTGCTTATGATTCCCTCCCACTCATCCCACCCCCCACCTGGTCCATTCCCTACATGATCCTGTCCCTCTTCTATAGTGGGTACTTCCAACCTCCCCTCCCCCCAAGGATGCCCTCCCATCCATCATCCTTCCTCTCACCCCCCTTCCCCCTATCCTGCTGCAGGTGGAGATATCCCATTTAGTATGTATGTCATTTTCTACCTGAACCAAATTCAATGTGAATGTGGTTTTGCCTTTTTAGCCTTCCTTATTCTCCCCCTCCTTTGCAACCACTTCCCCTTGCTTCTTCTACATGGGATAGTTTACCCTACCCTGTCTCTCCCCATCTCCTCTTACCACTTTCCTCTCTCACCTCATAATTTCATCCCTTGAGTATTCTCCCTTCCCAACAAATTCAACCTATGCCCTCTATCCATACATAACTGTAACCATATACACACACATTCACATATGTATTCATATGACCACACCCCCTTCTTCCATTATTTTCATAGTGAGAAAGATATCATCAGTCACAGTTATTGCTTTTCCATATAGGAATGTAAACAGTTCAACTTTGATAGTTCCTTTTGATTTCTTTTCCCTGATTACCTTCTCAGGCATCTCTTCCTTCTTGTGTCTGGGTGTCAAATTTTCTATTCAATTCTGGTTTTTTCCTCAAGAATGCTTGAAAGTCCTCTATTCCACTGAATGTCCATATTTTCCCCTGAAACAAAATACTCAGTTTTGCTGGGTAGGTGACCCTTGGGTTCATTCCCAGCTCTTTTTGCCCTCTGGAATATCATATTCCATGCCCTTTGATCCCTCAGTGTAGAAGCTGCCAGGTCCTGGGCTATTCTGATTGTGTTTCCACAATATTGAAATTGTTTCTTCCTGGCCACTTGTAGTATTTTCTCCTTGATCTGGGGGTTCTGGAACCTGGCTATAATATTTCTGGGAGTTTTCTTTTTGGGATCTTTTTCAGGAGGTGATCTGTGGATTTTTTCAACCTCTATTTTGCCCTCTGGGTCTAAAACATCAGGGCAATTTTCCTTGAGAATTTCTTGAAGGGTGATTTCTAGGTTCTTTCTTTGATCATGGCTTTCAGGTAGTCCAATAATTTTAAATTGTCTCTCCTGGATCTATTTTCCAGGTCAGTGGTTTTTCCCATGAGATATTTCACATTGCCTTCCACTCTTTCATTTGTTTGGATCTGCTTAACAGCATCTTGATTTCTCATAAAGTCACTAGCTTCCATTTGCTCCAGTCTAACTCTGAAGGAATGAATCTCCTCAGTGAACTTTTGAGATTCTTTTCCATCTGGCAAATTCGACTTTTTAAGGCATTCTTCTCCTCATTGCCCTTTTGGGCCTCCTATGCCATTTGAGCTAGTCTATTTTTTAAGGTGTTGTTTTCCTCAGTCAGGCTGTTGACCCTCATTTCATACTTTTCCTGCATCCTTCTCATTTCTCTTTCCAATTTTTCCTCCACTTCTCTTATTTGATTTTTAAAGTCCTTCTTAAGGTCCTCTATGGCCTGCAACCCGCTCATGTTTTCCCTGGGGCTTTTGGAACAGGACTTCTGACCTCACAGTCCTTTTCCTGCTCTATGCCCCCAAAATAGGAGTCTAGGGTTGCATTTTTCTGTTTCCTTTGCCTTGGCATGTTGCCGCTTAATTACTTGACTTTTGGGCTTATTGCCACACTATGGCTTTAAGGCCAGATAGAGGAATTTTCGTCCCGAACGTGTGGGGGGGGGCAACTTCCGTTTCTGGCAAGCTGTAAACCCACCCACAGCTTCCACCCTAGATCACAATCCAGATCCAGGGAGGTTAAAGCAAGAGCGATTACCCCCCAAGACTGATCGCTGGATCTCCCCACAATTTGTAGGCTGGGAGCCGGAAATGCCTCTGAAAACTACACAGTGGCGTGTCTCCTCAGCAGCTTCTAGCCCCCAGGGGAGGGAGCTAACGCATTCCCCAAATACAGGTCCCAAAGTCCATAGGACACTAACCTCTTACTTTGTCCTAGGCAAGTCTATGTTGATAATTCTGGCGTCTCCACAGTTCCTGGTGTTCTGGGGTTCCTCCAGCCGGCTGCTGGCCCTGCCGCCCTGGGGCTAAAACCTCGGCTCACGTGGACCTGGGCTCGGCTCGGCTCCTGCGCTGTGCGCGCTGCCGGCTCCCAGACCACTGCGCTGGTCCTTCCTGCAGGGTGCTGGGCTGTCCTCAGCGGGAGGTTAGCTTCTCTGTGTCGTTCTGTGGGTGCTGGGGCTCCAGAAGTTTTTCAGAGTCCTTTTTTACATAGTTTGTGGAGAATCTGGGGGCAGAGAGGCTTGGACGAGCTGTTTCTACTCCACCATCTTGGCTCCGCCCCACCTCTTCTCAACTTCTGAAGGTATTAGTTGGGTACCGTCTCTGAAGCTGCCACATGCTATGGCAAGCTGGTCACACACCCCAAGACCTCCACCCCTGACCATGGTCCAGATCCAGGGAGGTTAAAGCAAGAGCGATTATCCCCCAGATTGATCGCCAGATTCCCCTACAGTGTGCAGGCCAGGAGCTGAAGCTGCAACTGAAGCTACAAAATGGTGATTATACTGTGGCTCCTCAGTGTCTTCTCGACCCCAGGGGAAGAAGCTGACACACCCCCACATACTGGTTCCAAAGTCTGTAGGGCACTATCCTCTCACTTTGTTCTAGGCATATATGTGTTGATAATTCCGGAGATGCCACAGCAACACCATTCTGGGGTCCCTCCAGCTGGCTGCTGCTCTGGCTGCCCTGGGTCTAAAACCTTAGCTCCCAGAGAGCTGCGCTGGCCACTCCCTGCCAACCTGCCAGACTTTCCTCAGCAGGAGGTTAGCTTCTCTGTGTCATTCTGTGGATTCTGGAGCTCCAGAGGTTGTTCAGAGTCCTCTTTTACATAATTTTGAAGTGGTGTGGGCTGGAGTGCTGTGGAAGTGCCGTTTCTACTCCACCATCTTGGCTCTGCCCCCAGTAGTATTCCTATACATTTCTAATGAAGGCCAGCAGCAAGAAATAGAAAGAGAGATTTCATTTAAAGTTACTGTAGTCACTAGAAAATATTTGGGAATCTACCTGCCAAAACAAACCCAGGAACTATACGAATATAATTATGAATCACTTTTCACACAAATAAAATCAAATCTAAATAATTCGATAAACGTCAGTTGCTTATTGCTAGGTTGAGCTAATATAATAAAAATGACAATTTTACCTAAATTAATTTACATATTTCGTGGAAGAAAATTAATTTATAGAGCTAGAATAAATAGTAACAAAATTCAACTGGAAGAACAAAAGGTCCATAAAGGGAACTAATAAAAAAATGCTAGGGAAAGTGGCATAGCCATACCAGGTTTTAAAGTGTAGTATAAAGCAGCAGTCATCAAAACTACTTGGTACTGGCTGAGGAATAGAGTGGTGATCAGTGGAAGAGATTAAGTACATGAGACACAGCAGTCAATGACAATAGTAATCTACTATTTGACAAACCCAAAGACCCTAGTTTCTGGGATAAGAATACAATATTTCAGAAAAACTGCTGGGAAAACTGGAAAATAGTATGGTAGAAACTGGGCATCTTACACCATATACCAAAATAAAATCCAAATGGGTGGATGATTTATATATAAAGGCTGAGACTGTAAGCAACCTGGGAGAGCAAGGGATAGTTTACCTGTCAGATTTATGGAAAAGGTGGGGGGGGGGATTTATGACCAAAGAAGAGGTAGAGAACATTACAAAATACAAAATGGATAATTTTGATTACATTAAATTGAAAAGTTTTGTACTTGTAAATTGAAAAGTTAATGTAACCAAGATTAGGAGGGAAGCAGATAATTGGGAAAGAATTTTTAAAACCAGTGTATCTGATAAAGGCTTCGTTTCTAAAATACACAGAGAATTGAGTCAAATCTATAAGAATACCAGTCATTCCCCAGTTGATAAATGGTCAAAGGATATGAACAGGTAGTTTTCAGAGGAAGAAATTAAATATATATATATATATATATATATATATATATATATATATATATAAACATGTGAAAAAATGCTCTATATCACTATTTATTAGATAAATGCAAATCAAAACATCTGTAAGGTACCATACCTCACTGATCAGATTGGCTAAGATGACAAAAGAGGAAAATGATAAATGCTGGAGAGGATTTGGAACACTAATGCATTGTTGGTAGAGTTGTGAACTGATCCAACCATTCTGCTGGATCTATTTTCCAGGTCAGTGGTTTTTCCCATGAGATATTTCACATTGCCTTCTACTCTTTCATTTGTTTGGATCTGCTTAACAGCATCTTGATTTCTCATAAAGTCATTAGCTTCCATTTGCTCCAGTCTAACTCTGAAGGAATGAATCTCCTCAGTGAACTTTTGAGATTCTTTTTCCATCTGGCAAATTCGACTTTTTAAGGCATTCTTCTCCTCATTGCCCTTTTTGGGCCTCCTTTGCCATTTGAGCTAGTCTGTTTTTTAAGGTGTTGTTTTCCTCAGTCAGGCTGTTGACCCTCATTTCATACTTTTCCTGCATCTTCTCATTTCTCTTTCTAATTTTTCCTCCACTTCTCTTATTTGATTTTTAAAGTCCTTCTTCAGGTCCTCTATGGCCTGCAACCCACTCATGTTTTCCCCTGGGGCTTTTGGAGCAGGACTTCTGACCTCACAGTCCTTTTCCCGCTCTATGCCCCCAAAATAAGAGTCTAGGGTTGCATTTTTCTGTTTCCTTTGCCTTGGCATGTTGCCACTTAATTACTTGACTTTTGGGCTTGTTGCCACACTATGGCTCTGCTGCCAGACCGGGATTTTCACCCCAAACGTGTGGGGGGCAACTTCCGTTTCTGGAAGCTGGAAACCCACCCACGACCTCCACCCTAGATCACAATCCAGATCCAGGGAGGTTAACGCAAGAGGTATTACCCCCCAAGACTGATCGCTGGATCTCCCTACAGTTCGCAGGCCAGGAGCTGGAGCTGCCTCTGAAAACTGCAAAATGGCGTGTCTCCTCAGTGGCTTCTAGCCCCCAGGGGAGGAAGCCGACGCATTCCCCAAATACTGGTCCCAAAGTCCATAGGGCACTAACCACTCACTTTGTCCTAGGCATGTCTATGTTGATAATTCTGGAATTGCCACAGATGCTGGTGTTCTGGGGTCTCTCCAGCTGGCTGCTGGCCCTGCTGCCCTGGGGCTAAAACTTCGGCTCACGGGGACCTGGGCTGGGCTGGGCTCAGCTTGCCTCCCCGTGCTCTGCGTGCTGCGCACTGCCGGCTCCCAGAGCTCTGCGTTGGTCCTTCCTGCAGGGCTGCTGGGCCATCTTCATTGGGAGGTTAGCTTCTCTGTGTTGTTCTGTGGGTGCTGGGGCTCCAGAAGTTGTTCAGAGTCCCCTTTTACATAGTTTGGAGGGTATCTGGGGGCAGAGTGGCTTGGATGAGCTGTTTCTACTCTGCCATCTTGGCTCCTCCCGCCCCCCCTTGATCCAACCATTCCGAAGAGCAATTTGGAAGTATGCCCAAAAGATTATAAAGAAAAAATGTGCATATGCTTTGACCCAGCTGTACCACTTCTAGGGCTGTATCCTAAAGAAATCATATAAGTGGGAGGAAGACCTGTTTGTGCAAAAATATTCATAACAGCTCTTTTTGTGGTGGCAAAGAATTGGAAATCAAGGGGATGTCCATCAGCTAGGGAATGGCTAAACAAGTTGTGGTATATGAATGTAATGGAATACTATGGTGCTATAAGAAATGAGGAGCTGATGTTATATAATAACTTGGAGAAACTTGTATAAAATGATGCCGAGTGAGAAGAACAGAACCAGGAGTACTTTGTACACAATTGTACACAGACACATCATATGTGTGATGACTAACTTTGATAGACTAGGCTCCTCTCAGCAATACAAGAGTATGAGACAACTCCAAAAGATTCATTAATGGAAAGGATACCCACATCCAGAGAAAAGAATTACAGAGATTGAATACAGATTGAAGCAAACTACTTGCTCTCTCTTTTGTGTTTAGTGTTGTTTCATTCCTTCTTTCTTGTTGTTCACTTTGTTGGTTTTAATTCTTCTTTATAACCTGATTAATGCTTACTACGAAGGTATTTGTACAGCTTGTATCCAATTGCATCCTGGGGCATGGGGGAGCTGAGGAGAGGGAGAGTGAATAAATTTGGAATTCAAGGGATTGTGGAACTGAACGTTGTAAACTAAAAGTAGATAAACAAATTTGATAAATAAAATTGAAGGAAAAAAAGAATAGCATGAGATATTTTAACAAATGCTTTGGTAAAATCTAGGTAAATCTCTAAGGCTTTATTGCCATATCTCTCTCACACAAATACTTCTTCCAACAAATCCTGAGACATGCTTGTTTGGTATTTTTTGTTAAAATGAGCTCTCTACCCCTGAATGGAAGAATGGGTAAGAGCTTAATTAGGTGATATTGTTTCTCCTGTTTCTGAAGCATGTCCTTTAGCCCTAATGACTTGGAGAAAAAGCTGCCACAAGTGTTCAGAAAAGAATCCTGGGCTACTGTATGGTTTGGGAGAAAGCAGGTGTTTTTTTTTTCCTTGTTGAGGAGGCACATCCTGAAGGAGAAACTCTGATTCTGGGAAAGCCACTATCCCTAGGGTCAATTTCCAATTATTCAGGGCTGTAGCAGCTATAGGGACTCTATTGGCTGCAATTGGAGTCTTACTGGATGGCAAAAATGAATCATCCTTGAGAAATTCTTAGAAATACAGCTTGTGAGAGATATGTATGTATGTATGTATGTATGTATGTATGTATGTATGTATTTAAAGTCCCTTGGTCTGGGTCTCCTAAGAAGAGAATATCTTATTGCTTTAATCCTAAGTTTTATGTGGATGGACTGTAAAGAGGAAGGAGGAAAAAGAAGGGAAGAGAAAGAGAAGAAAAAAAGGAAAAGAAAACCCTAGTCCTAGCTCACTATGCTAAGGAGGTGGTATCTTTTACCAAGGAGAAAAACACTGAAATGAGTAGATTTAGGTTCATTTCTGAGCTCTGATACTTCTAAGTAAATGTATAGGCTGTGGGTCTGCTTCTGAGTTTGACACCATTGAGCTAGATAAATTCTTATGTCCTTCGTTACTCTATAACCTATGACTTTATGATGTAGGAGTGTAGGTGATGTGGATAAATCTTCAGAAAACACATGTAGAATGAGAATCCACTTCTAGGTCCCAGACAAACAAGTGGAGAGAGAAAGTTCATTCTCTTCCTCTGGAACCTCCCTTTTGTATTCTATAGCGTAGTGGATGGCTAGAGGAGCAAGGAAAAATAATACCAACTCATGAACAGGCAGAAAAGAAAGGTTATTGATCAAGTGCCAGAGTACTGTGGGTTTGGGCACTAAAGTGAGGCTTGGATAACATATTTGCTTCCAAGATTTTTATCCCAGGAAATCAGGCCTACTTTTGAATCAGTGTTTGAATAAGGAACAGAGAATGGCCAATCAGGTTGAACTCAGAGGTCATATGTGGCACCACAAGGGGAGTACATTGGCTCTGGAATGAGATGACCTGTTCTGAACAGATAAGTGGAGTGAACAAGTCACTTAACCCCTCTAGATCTTATTTTCCCCATTTGTATAAAGGGGAATGGAGAGAGGGTGGCTCATCATCAAGCTTTGAGCCCATGATTCATGATCCCAATGTCATGGGCTTGTATTCAGAGTGGGCCATGTAAGACCCAATCCAATGGACTTGTGTTAATGATGTCAGAAGATGTGGAGCAATGTAGTAAAAAAAGCAATAATGTCTATGTGGTTTGTCCTGACTTTCCTCCTTTGGGGTTATGATGATGATGCATGGAAATGTTCATGGCTCTCTATGTAGGCCAAGGTCAGTGGTTTATGCTAGTCCAGGGGCTGCACAAATTATTTCCTAGAATGGGGGAAGTAAGCAATGATGAGAGATGCAGTCAGTCTCAATCTGGAGTTGCTTATTTGAGTTGCACAAATCTATCTTATTTCCAACTTCTTGCCACTAGTAAAGGATGTTCACTAATAGCATATATAACAGGGTAATAGGTCACTTCTCTGGGCTTCTGTCTGTCTTATTAGTTCACTGAAGCCATTTGGCATCTCAGTTAGGTATTGGCAGAAGATTCTGAGTGTTACAAGTACCCACACATGGTCCCAGGAGCTGGGCATAAAAGTCAGGGCTTCTCCTCATAGCCTAGGCATTAGAAACAAAGATTAGAATCTGCATCAGGAACCAAGCTGACCACAGTAAAAGTAAAATTGCACCTATGGCTTTCCATTTTCCATAGAAATAAAGACTCCATGCTTCTCATTCAGTATAAATGTGGGAAATGAAAACTCTAGCCAAGGGGATGACATCATTTAACAGGGAACCTGATGGTTCCAAATACCCTCCCTTTTTGGAAGAAAAAACAGAATTTTGCCCTGAAAAATAGTGGATAATTTTATTTTGTTTCTTCTTGCAAGTTCAGATTCCATTTAAATAGCACAAGGTTGACTTTTCTGAGTGAATGAACATTTGTACATCTGAATTTGTTTGTTCTTAGCCAAGTCTTGACCTCTTGTTTATAGGACTCTGGCTTCAAAGGACTTTTACCAAATGGCAATGGGATGAAAGGATTCAGAAACAGAAATCATTTTCCTGGGAGTAACCATGCCTCAAAGAAAAGCTAAATGTTTCAAGACCCTGCTTACATAAAGATTCTGAAAAATAGAGTGGGTTAGTCCAGTTCTGTTCTAGAGATATGAGGGAGACATCATGATCAGTTAATTGTAATTCATTAGATTTGAATGGCAGCTGAAAGATCATCTAGGCCATCCTATCCATGTTATACATTGGGATATTGATGAATAAAGTCACTGTAGTTACTTAGATAAGTCACTATCCAAAGGAGGGCAGAGATTTATCCAAGGTCACTCAAGTTATAATAGGGCTGAAACATGAACCTTTGTCCCCTAGCACCCAACTCAGGGCTCCATTTACTGCACCATGATGCCTGAGAAAACTGTATCCTCTAACTGTACCAGGAAAGAACCTAAATACTATGTTAATTCTTTAATTAAACCATTCAATAAGCTTTTATTAAATTCTTATACCTGATTAAAAAACACTGTAATAAGCACTGGAATAGATATCAATATGCATAAAACCTCAACCCTCATCTTAAAGAAATTCACAATCTACTTGTGGTGATAAAACACTGATAGCAAAAGACAACTTGGAATATCCTAGATACATAAAAGAAGTTCAAAGTGCTGTGTGATCAGATGAGATAAAGATCAATTTCAATTTAGGATATCAAGGAAAGTTTCATGGAGTAAGCCAGTCAATCAACAAACATTTATTAAAAGCTTACCATGTGCCAGATACTGTGCTAAGCCCTAGGGATACAAAGAAAGATGAAAAGAGTCAATTTTCTCAAAGAGTTTACAGTGAAATGGGGGAAACAAAATGAAAACAACTATTGCAAACAGGATAGATGTGTGTGTGTGTGTGTGTGTGTGTGTGTGTGTGTGTGTGTGTGCACATGTGCAGGATAAATTGGGGAAAATCATCAGAGGGAAAGCATTAAGGAGATTTAGGTTAGATTTCTTATTGGGGTTTTAGGAGGCCAGGGGAGACAAGGCCATGAAGATCAAGAGGGAGAGAGATCAGAACAGCCAAGGAAAACACAAAGAGTTGGGAGAAAGAGTACGTTGTGTAAGGAATAACAAAGAGGCTAATGTCACTGGACCATAGAGTGTGTGGGAGTAAAGTGCAAGAAGACTGGAAGGTAGAAGGGGTCACGTTATGAAAGGCTTTGAAAGTGAGACAGAGGATTTTATATTTGATCTTGGGGGTGGTAGGTAACCACAGGAGTTTATTGACTAGGGGAGGTTAACATGGTCAGACCGGTACTTTAATTTGACAACTAGGTGGAGAATAGACTGGAGTGGGGAGAGACTTGAGTCAAGAAAATCAACCAGCAGGCTATTACAATAGGAGATGCTGGACCAGGGTGGTGACAAGGTCAGAGGAAAGAAGGGGGAACATTGTTGTTTATCCTTCGTTTTCAAAGAGGATCAAAGATATTGAGGGTGATGTCTCGACTTACAAATAAATTGGATTTAAGTAGGCAGAGTTGCACAAAACAGCCTCATTCACTCTTCCTGAGGAGTCCAGTGGCAGAAGAAAAGTCAAGGTGAATGACAATGACCTAGAATGCAATGGATAACTTTGGTGTCTTTAATGCCTGGCCAAGCTATAAAGACTCCATAGCACCTTCTTTAGTAGCCTTCATGGCTATTGAAACAAATTATTCTCATCCACTCATTCCATCTGGAGAAATCTTCACGTGCTTGGGGGTAGAAACCCCCCTAACTCATTGAGAGATTTGAAAACCATCAGTTACTCTCCACCTGGTTGAACCTATCTGCTGAAATGGCTTACCAGAGTGTGGCCACAAGTTCTTGGAACCACAGGTGAGAGTTGGGTGAAAGTGGGCACCAAAAGTGGATGAGCAGCCCTAAAAAGGGCTCTCAGTAAGCCCTTGCAGCAGAGGTGATAGTCCTTCTCGAATCTCATACACATCTAGTGGGCATATACAAGAGATTTAAAAAAGTAAACAGACTTGACAATAGATTGGATATGGGAAGTTAGAGTAAGGAATTGAAGGTGACACCTAGGTTGTAAGCCTTGTTGCCTGGAAGGATAATGGTGCCTTGAACAACAATAGGGAAGTTAGGAGCAGGGAGGTTTTTGGGGGAAGGTAGGGGTGGGGAATCACTTTAGATATGTTGAGTTTAAGATATCTATGGGATATCCAATTTAAGATGTTAGGGGTTGGGGTATAGAAAAAGGTATGAAAATTGAAAGGAATTCATTCTTGGAATAAGAAATGCTATAAGAAAATGTGCAGAGATGAGGAAGAACAGGAGGATGTGATCAGGGAATGGTAACTGGTTCATTTTGACTGGATCATAGTATCCATGGGAGGAAAAAAGGGATAAAGGACAGAAAAGATGGTTGGAGATAAAATGTTGATTTAAATCTCAGAGTAAAAATTTGGATATTGTCTTCTTGGCAATAGTGAGCCATCCAAAGGTTTTGAGGAAAGGAGTGATATGGATGGAACTGTATATTGGAAAAATTCGTAACAGCTTTGCTGCTTTCTAGCTCTGTGGCATTGGTCAAATCACTTGGCTCTTTGGACTCCACTCTCCTTTTAAAACTGAGGTTGGATGAGGCAAGTTCTAAAGTCCTCCCCAGATACAAGATAATAATTCCCTTATAAGGATTTCTCTTACAGTCAGGGACAGTTACAAATTACTGAAATCATCACCTCTATCTCCTATTCTCAGAATCCTTTACCTCTGGGGAGCTGTCCAGCACTCCACCCACGGGTGTTAATTCTCTAGTGCCTTCTTCTTTGTACTATACTTGTGTCTAGTTACTCTCCATGGCCCTCTCCCTCCCCTAGCCAAGTAGAATGAAAGCTTCTGGGGTGGGAGCAGGTGTGAGGGGTGGGAGAGATATTGTTTCATATCTTTCTTCCCTAGCACCCAGTCCAGCACAAGGCCTATGTATAACAGAAGCTCAACAAATGAGAGATGACTTTTTTTTAAACAAATGCTTTATTAACTTCTGTTTTACATCATTCATTTCCACCAGATTTTGAGTTACAATCATTTTCCCCCCATTATTCCCCTACCCAGCCTCCCAGAATAGTAGTCCCACAAGATATCACTTCCTTCAATCTACTCTCTCCCATACCTTCTCCCATAACCCCATCGACTTTTCCATTAGAGGAAGGTGAGTCTTTGTGTCCCAATGCCTGCACAACTTATCTCCCTATTACAAGCAAAAGAGTATTAATAATAGTATTTATATATATTTGAAACATTTAATGTTAAGACCTCAAATTTCATATCCATTTCCTTCCTCCCTTGTCACCCATTCCCTCTTGGGAGATAAGTAATTCGGTATATGTTGTACATATCTAGCTATGCAAAACATTATCATAGTAGATATATTGTACAAGGCTGCTTATAATTCCCTCCCACTCATCCCACCCCCCACCTGGTCCATTCCTTACATGATCCTGTCCCTCTTCTATAGTGGGTACTTCCAACCTCCCCTCACCCCAAGGATGCCCTCCCATCCATCATCCCTCCTCCCATCCCCCTTCCCCCTATCCTGCTGCAGGTTGAGATATCCCATTTACTATGTATGTCATTTTCTCCCTGAACCAAATTCAGTTTGAATGTGGTTTTGCCTTTTTAGCCTTCCTTATTCTCCCCTCTTTTGCAACCACTTCCCCTTGCTTCTTCTGCATGGGATAGTTTACACTACCCTGTCTCTCCCCATCTCCTCTTGCCACTTTCCTCTCTCACCTCATACTTTCATCCCTTGAGTATTCTCCCTTCCCAACAAATTCAACCTATGCCCTCTATCCATATATAAGTGTAACCATATACACACACATTCACATATGTATTCATATGACCACACCCCCTTCTTCCATTATTTTCATAGTGCGAAAGATATCATCAGTCACAGTTATTGCTTTTCCATATAGGAATGTAAATAGTTCAACTTTGATAGTTCCTTTTGATTTCTTTTCCCTGATTACCTTCTCAGGCATCTCTTACTTCTTGTGTCTGGATGTCAAATTTTCTATTCAACTCTGGTTTTTTCCCTCAAGAATGCTTGAAAGTCCTCTATTCCACTGAATGACCATATTTTCCCCTGAAACAAAATACTCAGTTTTGCTGGGTAGGTGACCCTTAGGTTCATTCCCAGCTCTTTTGCCCTCTGGAATATCATATTCCATGCCCTTCAATCCCTCAGTGTAGAAGCTGCCAGGTCCTGTGCTATTCTGATTGTGTTTCCACAATATTGAAATTGTTTCTTCCTGGCTGCCTGTAGTATTTTCTCCTTGATCTGAGGATTCTGGAACCTGGCTATAATATTCCTGGGAGTTTTCTTTTGGGGATCTTTTTCAGGAGGTGATCTGTGGATTCTTTCAACCTCTATTTTGCCCTCTGGATCTAAAGCATCAGGGCAGTTTTCCTTGAGAATTTCTTGAAGGGTGATTTCTAGGTTCTTTCTTTGATCATGGCTTTCAGGTAGTCCAATAATTTTTAAATTGTCTCTCCTGGATCTATTTTCCAGGTCAGTAGTTTTTTCCATGAGATATTTCACATCGCCTTCTAATCTTTCATTTGTTTGGATCTGCTTAACAGCATCTTGATTTCTCATAAAGTCATTAGCTTCCATTTGCTCCAGTCTAACTCTGAAGGAATGAATCTCCTCAGTGAGCTTTTGAGATTCTTTTTCCATCTGGCAAATTCGACTTTTTAAGGCATTGTTCTTCTCATTGCCCTTTTGGGCCTCCTTTGCCATTTGAGGTAGTCTATTTTTTAAGGTGTTGTTTTCCTCAGTCAGGCTGTTGACCCTCATTTCATACTTTTCCTGCATCCTTCTCATTTCTCTTTCCAATTTTTCCTCAACTTCTCTTATTTGATTTTAAAAGTCCTTCTTAAGGTCCCCTGTGGCCTGCAACCCGCTCATGTTTTCCCCTGGGGCTTTTGGAGCAGGACTTCTGACCTCACAGTCCTTTTCCCACTCTATGCCCCCAAAATAGGAGTCTAGGGTTGCATTTTTCTGTTTCCTTTGCCTTGGCATGTTGTTGCTTAATTATTTGACTTTTGGGCTTGTTGCCACACTATGGCTTTAAGGCCAGATAGAGGAATTTTCATCCCGAACGTGTGGGGGGCAACTTCCATTTCTGGCAAGCTGTAAATCCACCCACAACTTCCACCCTAGATCACAATCTAGATCCAGGCAGGTTAAAGCAAGAGCGATTACCCCCACCAAGAATGATCACTGGATCTCCCTACAATTAATTGCAGGCTGGGAGCTGGAGCTGTGTGTGAAAACTACAAAATGGCGTGTCTCCTCAGAGGCTTCTAGCCCCCAGGGGAGGGAGCCAACACATTCCCAAATACTGGTCCCAAAGTCCATAGGACACTAACCTCTCACTTTGTCCTAGGCATGTCTATGTTGATAATTCTGGAGTCGCCACAGCTGCTGGTGTTCTGGGGTTCCTCCAGCCATCTGCTGGCCCTCCCGCCCTGGGGCTAAAACCTCGGCTCACGGGGACCTGGGCTCAACTCGGCTTGCCTCCCCGTGCTCTGCGTGCTGCACACTGCTGGCTCCCAGAGCTCTGCGCTGGTCCTTCCTGCAGGGCTGCTGGGCTGTCCTCAGCGGGAGGTTAGCTTCTCTGTGTCGTTCTGTGGGTGCAGGGGCTCCAGAAGTTGTTCAGAGTCCCCTTTTACATAGTTTGGGGGGAATCTGGGGGCAGAGTGGCTTGGAAGAGCTGTTTCTACTCCCGAGAGATGACTTTTTGAAGGAGAGTCCACAAGCAAGATGGTGGTTCCTGGTGTCTTCTCCTCAGCGAAATTTTCCTGCCTCATACATGAGTTTTGGTTTGTAAGCTGTCTCCTCTTCTCTGAATTCTGGTGGTAATAACCCTGCCAGCTTCTGGTGTGTTTGTATATACATTTCTCTTAAATAAGATGGAAAGCACTAAGATGCATCTGTGAGTGTGTGTTTCCACTCATGCTCTCTCCCTCTGTTTCTCCTGCCATCTGTTTCTGTTTCTTTATCCCGAATGTCCCTCTACACTACTATGTGTGTGTGTGTGTGTGTTTTTTTTAATGTGAGAATAACAATAGCCAGAAAAGACTAAAAGAAGGGAAGGCATTAGATAAAAATGTATGGCTTGTACTACCTGGATCACAATAATATGCTGTGCTGCTTCAGTTAAGTATTACTCTCACCTCGTGATTGGTCTGCCTTTTCTAGTCACCCATCTCTCTGAGAGGACAGTGGATAGAAAAGCAAATCTTGAGTCAAGATGACCTGAGTTCATATTTGAGCTCAGGCATTTACTAACAAGGTGACCCTGAGGAAGTAATTTATTCTCTGTTTGCCTCAATTTCCTTACCTGTAAAATGGGGATGATAACAATAGCTCCTACCTCCCAGGGTTGTTGTGAGGATCAAATGAGATGATAAATATAAAGTCCCTGGCACGGTGCCTGAAACATATTAAGTGCTATACAATTGTTATTGTTATTATTGTTGTTATTATGTAATTTCCGAGGTGATAATGTTACAGTCTCTGATACCCACCCATCATGCCCCTCTCCATTGCCCTATGGATGACCTATAATTTCAATTGTTCAGAAATTAATGTATTCCATAATTCAAATCAATTCAGATATTTGTTATTTGCCTATTATGCACAAAGCACTGGGCTAGATACTAGGGATTCAAAAACAGAAATGAAACAATATTAACCTTTAAGGAGTTTTCATTCTACTGGGACTGGAGGGGATAATACCACATGTACACAAATAATAAAATGCAAAGCATATACAAAATGATTTCAAGAATGGGAGAAATAGATAAACTGAAGAATTCAGAAAAAAGCTTCCTGGAGAAAGTGGTACCTGAGCTATGCTTCTAACCATACGGCATCATCATAAGAATAGTGCCCACCACATGCATGATAAATGTTGAATTGAATTGAATTGAAATAGAAAGAGTATTTACTACAGAGTTAGAGGACCTGGGTTTTCTCATATGCAAAACGAAGAGGCTGAACTACTTGACATCTAAGGTCCCTTCTAGGACTAGATCGGGAGTGAAAAACCTATGACCTCAAGGTCATATGTGACCCTTTAGGTCGAGTGTGGCCCTTTGACTGAATCCAAACTTCACAGAACAAATCCCCTTAATAAAATGAATTGTCCTGTGAAGTTTGGATTTATTCAAATGACCAAGATTGAGGACCTAGAGGGTCATATGTGACATTGAGGCCACGAGTTCCCTACCCCTGGACTAGTTATGTAGTCCTTTGAGTCAGAGGAGATGGCGTTTGGTCACAATTACAGAGACTTGCCTTTTCTAGCTTCTCCTATGAAAATCTAAAGTCAAGAGAAGAGCCAAGATACTGGAAAAGAGGCAGCAACCCAGTAGAACTCTCCCAACATTCTCCTAAAACAACTTTAAAAGAATGCCTTAAATCAAATTTCAAGGCAACATAGTGAACTGGTCAAGGTGAGATATGTGTCCAGCCTCAGACAATAAGGAGATCAGTAAAAGAGGTCTTCTGGGTGAGGGCTGACCAAAAGCACATATAGCAGCAGCTATAGTGGTGGATCTTAGAGGCCTTTCTGATGGCCTCAGCAGCAGCTTCAGGAGCTCTCAGCCCAGACAGTAAGGGGGTCAGGAAACTAATCAAAAGGAGATTACAGAATGAGATTACAGGGGATTTTTTTATGACACTGGATGCAGGTAGCACTCACTGACAACTCTATTACCCATTTATAGTTCTGGGTCATAGTTCCAGGGTGCAGAGAAGCACTTGTGGTTGGTTACAAGGGAGAGGAGCCCTGGTCCCAGTTCCAAAGCAGAGAATAGTACTAGCACTTGTGGTTTCAGGAAAGCAGGGTACTTTGTCACAATTCCACGGCCAAGTTTGAGCACTTGTGGCTGCAGGGAAACAAGACTCCTTTCTGAATAAAGACCACAATCATACCATCTTGGAAACACTGAAAAACTTACAGACCCCCAGAGCTAGCTCTGACAAGAGCATCACAAAACAAGTTTGAAGCTTAGGTTAATGCCTTCCCTCTCCCAGGTGAGAAGAATCCAACTTTAACATAAAGTTCACAATGAAGAAATAGACTGGACAAATGAACAATCAACAACAACAACAAAAATGAGCTTAACCATAAAAAGCTACCATGGTGGCAGTGAAGACCAAGACCCAATCTCAGAAGATGACAACAGGAAAACATCTATAAGCACAATCCCAAAGAAAAATGGTAATTGGACACAAGTCCAGTAAGAATTCCTGTAAGAGCTAAAGAAAGAGATTGATAGAGAAAAAATTGAGAAAATAAATGAAAGTGATGCAAGAAAGTTATGAATCAATAGCTTGGTAAAGGAGGCACAAAAATGATGAAGAAAATAACACCTTAAAAACAGAATTGGTCAAATGGAAAAAGAGGCATAAAAATCCACTGAAGAGAGATCCTTAAAAATCAGAATTGACCAAATGGGAAATAAGGTGCAAAAATTCACTGAAGAAAGCAATACCTTAAAAATTAGAATTGGACAAATGGAAGCTAATGATTCCATGAGATTTCAAGAAGTAACAACACAGAGTCAAAAGAATTAAAAAATAAAGGAAAATGTGAAATATTTCATTGGAAAAATCACTGACCTGATAAAAAAAGATCAAGGAGAGATAAGAATAATTAGACTACTTAAAAGCTATGATAAAAAAAGAGCCTAGACATCATATGTTGAAAATTGTCAAGGAAAACTACCCCAATATCTTAAAAGAAATTAAACAGAATTAAATTAAATTAAATTATTTAAATAAATTAAATAGAAATTGAGAGACTCCACCAATAACCTCTTGAAAGAGATCATAAAAAGGTAACTTTCCTGAATATAGTCAAATACAAGAGCTATTAGGTCAAGGAGAAAATATTGTGAGTATCCAGAAAGAAATGATTCAAATATCATGGAACCACAGTCAAGATCACACAAATTTCAGCAACTTCCATGTTGAAGGAGTGGAGGGTTTAGAATATGATGTTCTGGAAGGCAAAGGAGCTAGAATTATAACCAAGAATCACCTAGCCAGCAAATCTGAGTATAATCTTTCAGTGGGGAAAATGGATACTTAATGAAATAGAGGACATTCAAGCATTCCTGATGAAAAGAACAGAGTTGCATAGAAAATTTTACATTCAAACACAAGACTCAAGAGAAGGATAAAAAGGTAAACATGAAAGAGTAAACATAAGGGTGTCAATAAAGTTTAACTGTTTGAATTCTTACATGGGAAGATATTACATGCAACTCCTAAGAACTTAATCATTATTAGGGGAGTTAGAAGGAGTCTACATTGACAGAGAGTATAGGTATAAGTATAGGTTTTGTTGGGATGATCTCAAAAATGAAGGGGTGGAAAAGAGAAGAGATTAAGAGAAGAGTGAGAAAATGAAAGAATGCCTTGGGAAAAGGCGGGAGGGAGAGGTTGAATGGAGAAAACTTGTTTTAATCATTTTTTTTTGGAGGGAGGAAGGCAAGGCAGTAAGGGTTAAGTGATTTGCTCAAGGTCACACAGTAAGTGTGTCAAATATCTGAGATTGGATTTGAACTCAGATCCTCTTGACCACAAGGTTATTGCTCAATTCACTGCATCGTCTAGCTGCCCCATAAATGGAGAAACTTTAATAAAAAGAACATTCAAAATAAATAATAATATTTTTCAAAATGTATTCATCAAAATGCAAATAAAACAATTCAAATATGAAATAAGCTGCTTAGCCACAAATTAAATAATCTTCCATGATTTGTGCACTTTTAGAATTGAATAAAAGAAAGAAAATGAATTTTTTTTTCTTTTAAAGAAAATCTGAAGGTACTCATACCCCTGTTTCTCCTTGTTTTCTCCTGTTTCTCCACAAGAGTGACTCCCATAGAAGACTGTTTTGTTGGGAAGAGTTGTGGCTGACAAGAGAGTTGATATTTAGAAGGGTTAGGTAAACCAGCTGGAGTTGGGTGAACTGTGTGCCCTCATGGGGCAGAAGGATTCTCAGGCAGAATGCAGGATTCTCTGGTTAGGACATGTCCTTATTGCTAATGACAGGAAAGCCTCTAGAGTGGGGCCTGTTTCCTGTGGATGCCAAATCCATCACCCAACAATTGCTTTAATAGTGCAAAATTAGATCTGATTAAATGTGATCTCCTGTGATGATTCCAAGTTGGGAAATAGCACCTTTATGCAAAACTGTTCTTAGCTAATCTTTCCCTACCTGTTTTCACAAGGCAAATGTAGTGTTCAAATGTGGGGCATTACAAAAAAAAAAAACAGAAGGAAATTATCTGTTCTTCTGTCTGATGGAAATTTTTTAGATTAGTTTTTGATGTGAAACACTTAGAATTCTATAAAGATCTGTCAGTGTGTGGGGGCTGTTTGATTTTTATCTCATGATCATAATGGCGCCCATTTCCCTAGTACTTAAAAGTTTGCAATGTACTTTTTCCACCACATCTTTGTGATGTAGGATGTGGAAGTATTATTACCAGCCATGTGAAACTGAGTCAATTAACTTTTCTCAGGCTCACTACCCTCATTTGTAACTTAACAGGGCTGTTGTGAAGACCAAGTGAGATAATAAAATGAAATGCTTCTGTGAAGTGTTTTGTAAACTTTAAAGCACATTATAAATGCATTTTGTTAACAAGTCCATTTGATAAATGGGAAGATTAAGTCCCAGAAAGGTGAAGTTGGCTAATCACACAAGAAGGGAATATCAGTGCTGGGATTTGGTCCCAGCTTTGTATTATACCAAATAACTAGAGCTAGGAGGAACCCCCAAGAGAAGATCTATTCAAACTCTCTCATTTTTCAGAGAGGGAAATTGAGGCCCCAAGAAGGGAAGTAATTCAAGGATTATGTGTTAGTATAGTGAATTAGAAAGAATGATGGATGGAGAGTTCAGGAAGACAGACTATGTTCAAAGTTTCATAGTAGAGTTGTAAAAGTACTTCATAAACTAAATGAATGAAAAAGAATTTATTAAAAACCATCTACTACAAGGACACAAATACAAAAGTAAAGACAGTCTCTTCTCTCAAAGAGCTTAAGCTCTAATAGTAGGAAGCAATACATATAAGAAGATAATTACCAGGGGAGTTTTGGTCTCAGGTAAGTGATGCTGTAAGTGGCTATTGTCATCCCTTTTCCAGAAGCAATGGGAGCATTGATTTGATAACTGATCCTAGAGCAAGAGGTTGAAAGAGGAGAAAGAAAGGTTAGGTTGGGAGAAGGAGAGGGATGCTACTTACCCACATATGGCAAAATGCCTAGGGGAGATGTCTGATAGAGTGTGTTTGGTGAGTTGATTAGATACAGTGAGTTGGATAAGTTGTACTCATTCACTCACTCACTCACTCACACAACAATCATGACAGCTCAGCCCCATAGTGGAGCTACAAAGCTGAGGGGATAATTCTAAGCAGGGACAGAGATCTAATTTGGATGGTACTTGTTCCAGATGAGTAGAGGGAAGAAGGCAAGCTGGCTGAGTGGATGGCTAGACGGTGTATTTATTTCAATGGTTCTGCAGGCTGATCAGATTGAGGAGAACTCAACTCATTTCATGTAATCCTTATGCTTCTTTTTCCCTAAACCCTCTCCCCAGGGTTGGCTATTTCTTACTTTCAATGGCTAGCTATTCTTCACTCTCCCAATGTGATTGATCCATCTCTTTAGAGGTGGTGTGATGGAGTGGGGAAAGCAATGGTTTTGGAATCAAAGGGACTGGATTAAAATCTCACTTTTGATAGTGTATCATTTAGATTAATCACTTCACCTCTATGGTCTTTAATTTTCTCATCTGTAAAGCTGAGGGGGTTGGACTCAATAATCTCTGAGGTCCCTTTTGGCTCTAAATCTATGATACTTTAAAAATTATATACCCATGATGATATGCCTCATATACAAGTTATGATTGGGAATATATTGTTCACATCTCCAATATGTCACTCTAATTACCTTTGGATCACTTATTATTGTGATTCTTCAGAGATCATGGTATTACATGCCCCCACATACCATGACTTCAGGACTGCTCATCCACTTCTGATGTCCACCCAACTTTCCTGTGACTCCAAGAAGCTGTAGCATGTAGCAGGTACAGTGGTCACACACTGGTAAAAACACCTCAGCAGATGGGTTAAAGCAGGTGAAGATCTCAAATTGGTCAGTGAGTTAGGGGGATGTCTATCTAAAGCATCTGAAGACTCCTCTGGCAGAATGGATGGGTAAGAACAATTTGTTCCCATGGTCATGAGGGCAGCTGAAGCTGATGTTGTGGAATGCCTAGAGCCTCCTGGGCCATCACCAGTCATCTTGATTTCTGTCTTACTCCTGGACTTTGATGACTCTAGAAGAGAGTGAGGCTGAGAACTTTGGGCAGCTCTGCCTCATTCAAATCCAATTCATGTGCAAGTGAAGCCATTACACATGGTGTGAAGCCATTACACATGGTGTCACTGGTCCTCTTCAGAATGGAAGATGAAGAACATGCCTTCACTTGGGAAATACCTCTGCTTTGCCATCTTCAGCACATCTGTAATCTCATGATGTTGTGGGTAATCCCTCCCATAGTGCAAACCTTATCTACATTTAGTCATCTGCTCTTCAACTCCACAAACATTTGAATGTTAATTATAGACAAGCTGCCATGCTGGGTTGGTTAAAACCAAGACAAATATGAAAAAACAAAACCCTTGCCCTTTAAGAGCTTACATTTTACTGGGAAAGCAGTATCACATGAGAACAGATAAGAATGTATGAGGTGATTTGATAGAAAGAGAACACTAACAATTAGAAGGCTTAGAAAAGATTCTATGTAGTAGGTGGCACCTCAGTTGTAAAGATGAGTAAGAAAAGCCATTAATTCATGGGGGAGACAGTCAGTGCAAAGGCAAGGAGGTGGGAGGCAGCAGATCAGTTTCAGAGTACCTGTAGCTATTGGTCAGATGGAGCATTAGGGTGTGCAAAGGAGGGTAATATGAAATAAATCTGAAAAGGCATGTTGGAGACATTGTAGAGGGATTTAAATGCCAGACTGATGATTTTGTATTTTATCATGTGAGCAAGATAAATTCTGAGCAACACAGTTACAAGCTCAGCCTGGGCCTCAGGGAGATTATTTTGGCAGTCGAGTAGAAAATGAATTAGTGAACAGAGAGACAAGAAGCAGGAAGACAAATTAGTAGACCATTGTATTAGTTCAGGCAAGAGATGATATAAGCCTGAATGAGCAAAGTAGCTACATCAGCAGAGAAAAGTAGCTGGATATGAGATGTAATAAAGGCAGAATCAGGAAGATTTGGTAAGCTGATTGAATATGCAGGGTGAGGAAGAGAGAAGGGTCAGGGATGACCTTAAGACTATAAATATGTGTGACTAGAAGAATGATGATGCCCTTGACAGGAATAGGGAAGTTTGGAGGTGGAGTATGTTTTAGGGAAAAAATAATGTATTTAGTTTTAGGTGTGGTGAGCTTGGGAGGCTGGGAAGGTATCTCTAAGTAGAGATATTAGGCAGGGAGTTTGATGATTTCAGATTGAAGTTTGGGGTGGCAGGAAGCTGAGTTCATTCAATGACAAAGTAGTGGTAGTGGAGGAAACTAGCATTTTGATAAAGGTGGTTAGAAGCTAATTTCTTCTTTGTTTTCTGCATACCTTTAACAAACTTGTTTTTCATTAATATTTTGGGAGTCTATTACTTGCAGGGATCTCAGAGAAAGCAGAGATGATTCCTGATATTCCCATGGGAGATTTTCTATTTAGGGATAATGAATTACAGAAGAATCCTCAATATTGAACTCCATCTATTCATCAGAGGAGAGGGGTCTAGTGGTTCCACCTAATACTCAAATTGTATTGGGTATGACCATTCCTATGGGTAGGTTAGTTGGAAAGATGGTATAGGTTATGATATTAGACAACATTGATAAACTGGGACACCAGGAACTTTGAAGAGACATCATTGTTTATTAAAATTCCCAAGTATAAGGAGTCATGGTTTGCAAATGAGAGAAGACTACGAAATAGATCCTAATCTTTTTGAGAATAGTGAAAGAGTTACTCAAAGGTAGTAATTGACAACAGCAAGAATATGGACAGGACAACATAAATGGAGTGAATCTCAAAAAGAGGTTCTTAACTAGGAATTCTTAAACTGGGCTACATGAACTTGGCTTTTTAAAATATTATGATAGCTATGTTCCAATATAATTGGGTTCCTTTGTAAACGCATGCGTTTTATTTTACTTGGTTTTTTTATTTTGTTTTGTTTTGTTTTGGAGGATGATTGGGGTTAAGTAACTTGCCCAAAGTCACAGGGCTAGTAAGTGTGTTGTGTCTGAGACTGGATTTGAACTCAGGTCCTCCTGACTCCAGGGCCTGTGCTCTATTCACTGTACCATCTACTCACCCCATGTGTGTTTTATTTTAAAATCATTCTTCTGAGAAGGGGTTCATAGGCTTCTCCATACCTACAAAGAAATCCATGACACTAAAAAGGTTAAAAAAACTTTGGCTTAGATGTGAAGAACAAGGCACTGACCTCTTCTGCCTTGATATTATTGTTATTGATGAATACCCAATATCGGATAGCCACATTGTGCAATGACAGACTGTGATAGACTTAGCTCTTCTCAGTGATGCAAGGACCTAAGACAGCTCCAAAAGACTCTCGATGGCAAATGCCATCCACATCCAGAGAGAGACCTTGGAGTCTGAATACAGAGGGAAGCCTGCTGTTTGCTCTCTTTTTTCATTTTACTTTTCCTTTCTCATCGTTCCTCCCACTCGTTTTAATTCTTCCATAAAACACGACTAATGTGAAAATATGTTCAGTAATAATGTGTGTGTAGAGCCTATATCAAATCGCATGCTGTCTTTGGAGGAGAGAGGGGAGGGAGCCAGAGAAAATTTAAAACATGGAAGTGAATGCTGAAAACTAAAAAATAATTAATTAAAATTTTAAAATAATACCCTATACTGGGAAAGGCAACTAGGTTTGTCATATTTTTCAGAAGGAAATTGTTTTTTTAAGTGTAGGAAGAAAAAATCATCAGAGGAAGAGGTCTGGGATGAATGGGGGCTTGCTAATAATATGCAACAATATAGAATGATGAGATAGAATAGCACTTCCAGAATATACATTGTCATAGGAACTCAGAAGGGGTTAGGGAAGAGTTGGAAAGAGTCGAATCTGAGAAATAGGAGAGTGAGGAAAGATGAGGGAAAGGGGACTTTCACTTCAGCAGAAGGCAAGAGATGGGAAAGAAGATGTAGATTACCAGCCATAGGATGGGGAAAGGATTCGTTGACTGCACTGTCTAGTGATGACAGGAAATGTGTTGCCCTCTGCTTAGGGATCCTTTCCTTCATCACCACTCATTCTATCCCACCTTTTTGAGTTTCTGTTAATGCGTTGTCTTCCTCCATTAGAATGTAACTCTTGGAGGGGAGGAACTTTCTAACTCATATTTGTATCCCCAGCACTTAGCATAGTACCTGGCATATAATACCCCAACCTCTTCCCCTACCTCTCTCCCCCTCTCTCTTTCTTCTCCTTCCCCAATCTTCTTTCCCCCCTCCTCCCCATCACCCCTTCTCTCCCTCTCCCCTTCCCCCTACTCTCTCTAGCTAGGAGAAAGACCAATCCACCTAGAAAGAGGATAAATGAAAAGCACATATTGAGAGGGAACAAGGTGGGGCAAGTTGGGCATTTCTTTGTGGGATCATGGTTTTAGAGACTACAAGGACCTTCGAGGTAATCTGGTCCAGAGGGGTCAAATGTCAGTGAAACTAGATTAGAAGATAATTGGAAATATTTAACACTACAAGAATACAACAAAACATAGAAAATGTTAATTTGTGGTTTTCTGAATCATCCTGCAGGGATCTTTTTGCACAGATAAGTAACCCCCATTTTTATTTGAGTTTGATCACTGATATAATCCAATCCCCTATTTCACAGTTAAGGAAATTAGAGCTGAGAGGTTAAGTGATAGTGAGTGTTTGGAGTAGAGATTGAACCCAGGACCTCTGACTCTACATACTGCACTGTCTCTACTGTACCCTACTGCTTGCCTGACATATTGCAGTTAAATTATTGTCATCATAGCTCTTACTTTCCCCATCTCCTCTACCAACCTCTAAGCTCCCATTCCTCTCATTTCCTTCTATTTTACTGAAGTAATGGATATGTGTCTTAAATCGCTGTGCCCTGAGGGTGGCTAGGTGGCACAGTGAATAAAGCACCAATCCTGGAGTCAGGAGGACCTGGGTTTGTATCTGGCCTCAGACAATTAACACAAAAACTAGCCATGTGACCTTGGGCAAGTCACAATTGCCTTCCAAAAAAAAGGCAAAAAAAATTGCTGTGCCCTCTAATTTTCCTGGCCCTGGAACAAAGACAGCCCTCTTACATCATTAACCATCCCTTCAATAGCACATTCTAGGATTTTTCTAGGAAGAGAAGTCAAAGCGCCAGACCTAAAGTTTGTAGGCTTCTTCCTCTCCCCTTTTTGGGATGGGAACAATACTTGCCGCACTCCAGTTCTGTTGCCCTGCTCAATTCTGAGCAATCTTTTAAAAAGACTTCAGAAGATGGATCAGCAATCACATTGGCCAGGACATTCAGTAGGCCAGGACAGAGCTCTTCTCCACCTGCTGACTTGAATTCATTAGGAAAAAATAGCTACGTGCTCTCTTACTATCTCTGTACTCATCTGGGTACCCTATACTCAACTACCATGAGCTATTTCTCTTCTGTTCTTTCCAATTTAAAGACTGTTCTCCTTGGCAGCAAAAAAACAAAACAAAACAAAACAAAAAAACAAAACAAACACAAAATAAGAGTTTAGCAACTCTATCCCTTCTTTACTTCTCTTTTTCTCAGTGTAGTTTTTTTTTTTTAACTTTTTTTAACTTTCCCTTTTTAGGCAGTCTTTTAATTGTCTCATCCCAGAGAGGTGGGAATTACATGCTTAGCTTCTGGTTGGGTGGGGTTGTCTGAAGACAGGTTGTTGGTAGTAAAAGGTCTACTGTCTGGATGTTTGATGATAGCTGAAGGCTGTTGTTATTTTCTTTTATATGATTGGGTAAAGCAGGATAAAGTATGTAATGCTTCCACGTATGGCATTAGAATCTAGGACAATCAAGTTTCCAAATACAATCTTGGAGAGGAGTTGGGGCTGGAGCCTTCTGAGGTCATTGCTGGCAAAGGGAGAAAGAGGGGCTGGGACAGGGAATTTGGAGTCAATTGCAGCCCCCACCCACCAAGACCCTGGTGGTCACAAAAGGATGAGATGCTCTTGTTTTCTCAGCTGGATTCAGCAACAATGTGGAATTCAATAGGGGCTGCATATGTGGAAAGAGTATCTTCCCAAAGCAGGGGTCTTAGGACTGACTTGGTGGAGCAAAATGCAGCCTTAAGGGCTCTTCTCCAACAAGATATCTCTCATGAACATATGAAGATTACATAAGATTCCTTGATAAACACACCAGAAACAACAACAACAACAAAACTTTGTCCAGTATTCATTTGAAGATAATAAATTGAGACATACAGAAGGTAAATGATTTGCCCATTTTCATACACCTGTTAAATGTCTAAGGTGGGATTTGAAGCTGGGTCTTGACTGCAAGGCAACTATATCATGCTGCCTGTTTATAGTATCTCATTTTACCCTCACAATCATCCTGGGAGGTAGGTGTTCCTATTATGCAATTTTACAGATAAGGAAACTGAGGCAGACAGATTTAAGTGACTTGTCTAGAGTCACACAACCAGGATGTTCCTGAGCCCAGATTGGAACTCAGATTTTTCTGATTTCAGATCCAACACCCTATTTATCTAGCTGCCTTCTATCAAAGCATAAAACAGGGTATTCTAGACTCCTGTCTGCAAAGTGCCTGCCATTTTCTTGAAATTCTTTGGGCAGTGAGCATAGGGAGCAGAAGTATTCCCCTTAATAATGGTCAAGTCCTCCAAATTTTCCTGTTTGTGAAAGAATATTATACTGATGCCATCTAGCCTAAAGACAATACAGAACTTCCTAAATGAGACCAATCAAGTATTTAAAATAATTTTATTGAATAATGTAACTGCGCATGATAACTGATTCTGAAATGAATTCCACATCAACAACTAGTCATTCTGGGCTGTTAAGTGGCCTTGTTTTTGTAATTTTGTTTGTTATTTGCCATATTCAATGGTTTCTGACTTGCATCATAAAGCAAGTATACAAATATATGTTACTGAGACTTCACAATAACCATTAAGACTTCAGCCTCCTTCATTTCTTGGTACCAAACTATATTTTCCAATATATTTTTCACTGTCCTCACCTATGACTAACTTCACATTGAAGTCACACTCAAAATAAAATTAATTTAGCTTAGAATATCTTGTCAAGCCCTTCATATTTTTTTCTCTTTATCCTTTGTGGCAGAGGACTAAATGTTCCAAGAGATAATGTATCTTGT
This sequence comes from Gymnobelideus leadbeateri, assembly GCA_011680675.1. Taxonomy (NCBI): domain Eukaryota; kingdom Metazoa; phylum Chordata; class Mammalia; order Diprotodontia; family Petauridae; genus Gymnobelideus; species Gymnobelideus leadbeateri. Next base: position 487,683 of record WOXC01003194.1, read on the forward strand.
TGCTTCTGATGTACAATGAAACCAGCTTTTCCAACTCCTTTATTTTACCCTCTGGGGAGAACCTGTGGACTACCTTTCCATTTAATTGCAGCTTCCTTATGTCTCCTGCTTTCACATATAGCAGGAAGGTCAAAACACTCAGGGTTTAATTCCTTGAGTAGTATATTATTCATTAGACTTTGGCCAAACATTTCACATTTAGAATAACTAGAATTAAAATAATGTTAATACCCTCTGCTCACTTTTCTGCTATATTCTCACCGTTGTTGTAGAAGAAGGCGCCACCCAAGACAAAGGATCATTTAAACATTTTTTCTTTATTTCATAACCTCACATGGTCAAGAAATTAATTAGCAGTAGCCAAGCAGTAAGCAATGAGCCTTTTAGCTATACAGGTCCACAGGTAGAAACAATTGTTATTTTTATCAAAATGAAAACTACAGCCACAGATACTTGAATGATGCCCTGCTTGTTATAAATGTGACCATTTGGAGAGAAATGTGATACCTAGAAACAGTCAAGAAAAGAATTGGAGTGACTAGGTGGTGCAGTGAATAGAGCACTGGCCCTGGAGTCAGGAGGACCTGAGTTCAAATCCGAACTCAGACACTTCACACTTACTAGCTGTGTGACCTTGGGCAAGTCACTGAACCCCAATTGCCCTACCTTCCTCCCTCCAAAAAGCAAAAAAAAAAAAGAAAAGAACAGAAAAAAGAAAAAGAACAGAACCATCTGAGACTATTCTCTACCTTCGCTACTATCATATCTGACTTAACTAAAGCTGAGCAGAATAGGTCTGACCTCCCCCCAGTGCAATGATAATAATAAGGAAGAGGGACTAGATATGTAATTATAAGGAATAGGGACTAGATATGTAATTTCATTAGTATAGGAAACTCAGACGTGAGGAAACTCCCTCTACCAATGCAGGTTGGCACCTTCTCTTTTTACAGTCTTAATGAGTTGCTTAGAGCACCAAGAAGTTAATATGACTTGTCCCAGGGTTACCCAACCAATACAAGTCAGCGGACAGTCTTGAACTTGAACAAGGTCTCCCTGGCTTGTAGGTCAGGTCTCTATCTACTATGCAATACCACCTCTCATGCACAATAACAAAAAAATAGTACTAATAGCATCTAAGTTGAAGCTACATCATTCAGATGACTTACAAAATCATCAAATCTGTGATCTGAGATCCAGACTGTTTCACGTCTACTTGCCAATTGCTTCATTTTGCTTACACTGTATAACTGAAGTCAGAGTAACCCGACATTTGCATTTCTTATAAACCCATTTCAAGGAGTGGTGGTAATTCAGCTCTTTTGGGATCCTCTTCTCTTTAAGAGTTTGTACAGGGGAGTTTGTACAGGCGGAGCCAAGATGGCAGAGTAGAAACAGCATGTCCAAGGCACTCTCCCCCCAAATTACCTCCAAACTATGTAAAAGGGAACTCTGAACAACTTCTGGAGCTCCAGCACCCACAGAAGGACACAGAGAAGCTAACCTCCTGCTGCGGACAGCCTAGCAGCCCTGCAGGAAGGACCAGCGCAGCACTCTGGGAGCCGGCAGCACAGCGCACAGAGCTTAGGGAGCTGAGCACAGGTCTGCCTGAGTCGTGGTTTTAGCCCCAGGGTGGCAGGGCCAGCAGCCTGCTGGAGGGACCCCAGAACACCAGCAGCTGTGGCGATTCCAGAATTATCAACATAGACATGCCTAGGACAAAGTGAGAGGTTAGTGCCCTGTGGACTTTGGGACCAGTATTTGGGCAACGGGACTTGCGGGACTGCTATTCTGGGAGAGTGGGTAGGGGAAAAACAGGGCGGGGGGGGGATAATTGTAACTCAAAATCTGGCGGAAATGAATGATGTAAAACAGAAGTTAATAAAGCATTTGTTTAAATAAAAAAAAAGAGTTTGTACAGCAACTTCCCTTTCTGCACTCCATGCCTCTTCTCCACCCCTCCTCCAGGAATAACCAAGGAAAACATTATCCCTGGGGATAATGACTGACTCAGTATGTGGCTTCTACATTTGGTGTTTTCCTTCATATTGACTTTCACATTAGAAAATCTCATTAGAGGTTTAGTTGGTGCTGGGTTTCTTCCAGCTAATGGTGTTTCCCTTAAACTTCTGGGCCCTTTGAAAAACTGAGGTAAATTAGTTTCACTGTATATTTTCTTTAATCCTGCTGAGGCCCCCAGAGAGGTATATTATATTAGGAAAGCTCTGGATTCTACCTAAGTGGTAGTTCTGATAAAAGGGTTTTGTTTTCTTAGTTCAAGCTTCTAAGAACCCAGCAAAAGAGGTAGCAATGCCTTCTGATGGTGAAGGGAAACAGAGACCCAAATCCTCAAATCTGGCTCTGGTCCACAGCTTCACTCCTTACCAAACCCTGCATGTAGCCTTCAATTCAATTCACCTTAATTCAAGTCAAGAAACATTTATTTGGCACCTAACATATGAGAAAAAGTATTGCCTAGTGGAATTAATCCAGGTCCAGGAGTCAGGAGAGATAAATTCAAGTCGTGATCCTGACATTTATTAATACTAGGACCTTGGACAACTTGGTCACTCAACACACACACACACACACACACACACACACACACACACACGTGCATGTGGGTATATGTGTTTACATACACATTATACATATATGTGCACACCATGCACATTATATATGTATTTGTGTGTATACTTACATCACACAAGTATATGTGTGAATGTGTATTTGCATACATATACAACACATATGTACATGTATATATTAAAGACACCTGTGTTATATATGTTAACATTGACAATATTTGAACCCCTAATAAGGGTCAAAGCCTGAGCTAATCAATCAGACTGCTTTGCTTTGCAATGAAAAAATGCCCTTTCCTGTGTCAGCAACTTCAAAGACCAGATAAGGCTGACTGCTCTTATCTTTTCTAGAGGCATATGCTGTGTGGGAGAGGCTTAGGTATCCCGGGATCATAATTTCCAACTGACACTACTTTGTCAACTGTCTTGTCAATTTGTATTTACAACTTATTCCACTAAGAACTTCCTTTCTAAAAACATATGGAGACCATAAATCTGAGGGACACAGACATCCTGGGATCACCCAAAAACATACAAAAATTTTGTCATTCTTGTATCAGATAGTCATAACTTAGGTTTTGGCCCCTTGTGTGTACAAACTTGCAAACTACGGCCAGCTTTAAGAGAATAAACAACATGAATTTACATATCACCTAGCCTGTTGTCTCCTTTAATCAAATTTTGGGTTGACAACATGCATGTGTCACATACACATGCATTATATGTGTGTATACATTACATGTGCATGTATGTGTGTGTGTGTGTGTGTATGTTTGTTTGGCTTTCCATGCATATACACTTTTGTGTATTTTAGACACAAAATTCATTCCAAGTACTTTTGAACAATAAAATACCATAGAAATACTAGCATTATTTTTGATGAGGTATGGGCTCTGGGAGCCCCCTCGAGTTCTCCTTGAGTCCTTGAGGTACAGACTCTGGGACCCTTGATTAAATCATCCTATTTAATGAGGCATTTGCATGAGGCCATAAGCCTTACATTGTGGCTGGGCCCAGACCTGTAGCCTAGTTACTAACTGCTAACTACTAACTCTAGCCTAGTTACTAGCCTAGCCCTCCATTGTTCATCTACTTCCTACCCTTGAGCCTATCAAAATATCTATCCACCCTTGAACTGGTTTAGCCCACCATTGTCGGCAGCCTCCAGCAACTTCCCACCCTTAATCACTCATTGACCTCATTAACTCCTCCCCTAGACCACCCCTGGATTCCTCCCACAACCTTCTGTAAATAAGACCCTATCTTGTCTCCAAGTTTGTGAGAGCACCATAGAATGCCATAGAATAGTGAGAGCACCATAGAATGACCTAGCACAGGCTTACTCTGTGCCCCATACAAGCGAACTTTTAATAAACTTTACTTTTCTTTGGCTGAGAAGACGAGTCAAATTCATTCTGCAGGACCCAGTGTGTTGATATTTTGGGGTCTCCAGAGCAGCTGGGTAGCCTCTTCATTTTGACACACAGACCGACAAAATAGAGCACAGAAAAAGGGTGAGGAGAGCTGAGATTAACTCATGCTTGTAGCTGAGAGACTGGAGGAAAGGTATTTGATATCTCTGATTTTGTTTCCTCATCTTTCAAATGAGATAAAGTTCTAATTTTGCCTAACAGGGTTGTCATGAAGGAAAACAGAACAACTTTGTAAGCCTTGAAGCACAATAAACTTGTGTGTTGTTACAATGTTGTTGTTGGCATCCTTGTATTACCATTATCATGGCTCTCATGGGGCTGTAATAAGGACAATAGCTTTGTAAAGCGCTATGAAATATGAGTTATTGTCCTTATTACCATTATCAAAAGTAAACTGGCTTGAGACCTGCAGAGAACACGTTGGGGATCCATTTCCCAACTCAATGGGCCAGAGAAAAGTTTTGGACTTGAAAGAGACTGATGGAACCTATAAATGCCAAGTTCCATCACCGAGGCAATAAGTCACTCCAGTGGTCAATACTTTACCCAGGGCTAGATTTGGGGCCTGCAGCATAAATAGTAGTAGAAGAAGTAAGTGCATTAAATGATGCAAAAATACTATAATTTACTTTGAAATTAAAAAAAAAATCATCCCACTATCTCTGTTTTCTTTGCCTTATGAATCTAAAGCAAAAATGCTGTATGGCTATTGAAGCAGCTTGGTGCTTCTGGGTATTCTTAAATTCTAGTTCTAGGCTAGGAGATAAAAGAATTTAGATCTAGAAGGACCCTGCAGAGATCATCTTGCCCAGCCTCATTGTTTTACAGATGAGGGAACTGAGGATTAAGGGAAAGAGCATTGCCCAAGGTCACACCAGTAGCTGGGCCTCTTAGGGTTTGAATCTAAGTCCACTGGTTTTAAATCTAGTTTTCTTTCCCCAGGACCATATAGCCTCGAAAGTAAGTGGCTAACTAAACTTCTGGTCATAAATAACTGGATTTGTTGATGGATCATTTGCTGTTTTTCAGATTATCTGCTTCTATATTCCTCATCTCCCACTCCCAGCCCCTCACCACTCTGGCCTGTAGCTTCTTGAATAAGCCAGAGGCATCTAGTAAGAAGCTGAAATACTGTCACTGACAATTATAGCTCCCCTTTGCGGAATGTGTAGTCTACAGTAGGGATTTCATCATGCACTAGTAAATGACTGGTTAACAAGCGAGGTTATGTGGGGGAATGGAAAGAGCAGTAGAACTGAATCTCATATCTGCTGCTCACTAGCTGTACAACCTTGGGCAAGGCACAAATGTCTCTGGGCCTCAGTTTCCCTATTTATATGTAACTGGGAGTCAGAATATGCATGAAGCTACCTTTCATGATTCCAGAAGGCCATCATGTGCTGACTCAGCCCTTGGATACTTGGGGAATTATGAAGCTTGTTTTTTTTCTTTTATTTTGTTTTCTGGCACACTAAACATGGCAGTCTTAGTGTTGAAAGGATGTTAGAACTTTGGAAAGAAGGAAGCAATCCCCTATTGGCCACCAAGCCAGAAATGTTGAGGACACAGTGGATTTTTAAAAAGGGAATGACTGCTCAGGGTCTCCTTTCTTCTGTCCTCTGTCCTGTCCCTGTTCCCTCCTCTTTCTTTTCCTGTTCGGACTTATTTCCTGGGAGGACCAGGGAAGGACATAAGGAAAAAGAATTAAGTGACCTCTAAGGCTTCTGGGTACTAAATCCTAGGCCAGGGGTGGGCAACTTGTAGCCTCAAGGCTCCATGTGACCCTCTAGGTCCTTGAGTGTGGCACTTTGACTGACTTACTGACTCCAAACTTTACAGAACAAATCCTCGTCAATAAATCCCCTTCTGTAAAATTTGGATTCAGTCAAAAGACCACACCCAAGGACCTAGAAGGCCAAATGTAACCTAGAGGCCACAGGTTCCCCACTCTTGTCCTAGGTTCTCTTGTGAATGATTAGAGTTAGCAGGTCAGAAAGGTGGAGGAAGGCAAGAGACAAGGCTTTCCTACCTCCTTCCTGGTCAGTTTGCAGCTAGTTGGGTTATTGGGCTGGCATACAAGATAGACTTCACCTATGTCTTCCCTCTACTCTGTCATCTCTGTCATCCTGTTACAGAAGGAAATTCAATTAGACAGAGGGAATTTGTTCCTTCCAAAGCCATATCGATTATTCCTTCTGATCTCAAAGGGGCTTACAAGCTGATTCTTGCTTTATTCTATTCCTCCAAGTGCCCAAGCTGACAGGTTGGTCTTTTCCAGGTTAATACTTAATCTTCTTTTTTAAAAAAGAGGCTCTGTGTAGGCCTCCTGCTGGATCTCTCAAACTTCCTGTACATTACCAAGGCTACCCCAAAAATATGACAAGAAAATCCCCCTTCTCATACTAGGATAGATCTCCTCATGGGGACACAGGAATTGTAAAGTCAGAGCTATTCCAAAGTATAACAGACTATTTTCTGTACCTATTTTATTGTATTATCAAGTGTGATAATATTTGTAAAGAACTCAACACAGTGTCTGGAACATAGTAGGCTCTACATAAGGGCTTGTTCCCTTCCCTTCCCCTTTGTGAGGTAGTAAGTTCCCCATCCCTGGGAATTTTCAAACAGAGGTTGAATGACCACTTCTCAAGTATTTGATAGATGGGGTTTCTGTTACCCTAACAGACAGGATTAACAATGTAATTCTGCAAACTTACAACTGCCAGAACGATGGACATTCCTGAATCACCTGTGAAGATCGTGAGATGGAAAATAGAGTATTAGGAATGAGCATCCAGAGACTTCAATATAAACTCCAGATCCAGAAACTTAGGGAAAGATTCTGGTTCCAAAGTTGCCTCGTAAAATGTGCCTGAGGAAATAGTTATGGGCAGGAGGTGAGAGATCTGGGGGAAATACTTTGAAACCTCAAAATACAGGGCTTTGTGGTAAGAGGGAGAGACTCCATTCTAAGGAGAAAGACACAGATGCCAATACAATAGGATAATCTAAGACTGATACTGGGGAGGCCACTGTGTATGTGGGCTGCAACTGGACAGAGAATATAGAATAGAGAAGGGGACAGGTCAGAACTCGCCTTGCATGTAGCAGATGGGGTAGAGGGGACCCATCTGATAACTTTCCTATTTCACCCCACTATTTTTGCCAACTGCTGATCAGTTATTTCTCCCCAAGTGGAGGAACACAGGTTCTTCCAGCACCCCCTAAATTTTGGTACACTGGGGGCAAAGTCCTGACTTTGATCCCCAATTGAGATTTTTGCAGTTCTAATGCCAAATAGCTGTGAGACACTGAACATGTCAGTTGTTGCTTTTCTCGGAGTCTCAGTTTCCTCCTCTGCAAAATGCAGGTAACAACAGTCACATTGCCTACTTCACAGGGCGAAGGAAGAGTGTCTTGTAAATCTTAAAGTACTATATAAATTTAAGTTGTTTTTACTTTTATTAATAATAAAAGGATTAATACCCATTTGTACCAGGTAAGGGGGAAAGTCAGGGAAAGTTTCATGGTAGTTATTGGCTTTGTTTTATAGAATTTGGTTTCCCTGCTCCATAGGTCTTCAACCTTATCATGAGGTGATCAGGTCCTAAAAATAAACTGACTTATACCCCATGGTACTGACTGGTGTCAAGTAGATTACCCAACTTCAGTAAGGACTCAAGAGGTATACACACACACACACACACACACACACACACACACACACGTATTTGGAGGCACTCAGGGATAAATGACTTGCCCACTTAGTTACACAACTAGTAAATGTCTGAGGTTGGATTTGAACTCAGATCCTCCTGACTCTAGGGTTGATATCCACTGTGCCTCCTAGCGGCCACTCAGACATATATTTTAAAGCTAGACAGGATCTTAAGGATCTCTTAGAGATTTCAACCCCCAGCCCCCATTTTACAGAAGAGAACACTGAGGCTAAGATTTGGAGCAGTGACTTGTCCAAGATGGCATACTTATTGAGTAGCAGAGCTAGGACCAGAACCAAGGATTCCTGCTTCACTAAGCATTAAGAAAAATGTTGAAAAGTCCTTGAGACCCTCTAGGTCACAGCTTTGTTAACATGCTGAACATTGAGCGCTTGCCAGCAAGTGGGATACCTCTGGAAGGTTGACAAAATGAGAAAGAAAGGTGGATGGGGACCTCCCTCTCCCCTTTGCTCTGGGGATCTTTCCAACCCCTGGCCTTTGCTTGACAGAGCTGGGCTCTTGCATAAGCGAAAGAGGTCTTGTTGCAAATGCTCTCCTGCTAATGTATTGCTCTTTCTTTCGAAGACACTTGCCCTCCAGAGAACAGCAGCCACACGATGGATTTGTTGGAGCCACTGAATCATGGAAAATTTATTCTGCTCATAAGTTTGTCTAGGGTTTCATTCTTCCCCTGGGTACTTGGGGAAGATGGGGGAGAACTTGAGCTGGAAGTAGTTCCTGAGACAAGTAAAAATGTTTCTGGGCAGCTTAAATCTATGCAAAATGTGGGGAAACCACAAAGGGCATCTCAGAAGTGTGTTAACCTTCTTAGCCCCAAGAGGTTTGACTGAAAGCTATATAATGATCACTATAATGATAAATCATATTTATGTAGCACTTTAAGGTTTATATTATATTATGACAATTGACAGTTTTATGGCACTCCCTTCATAACAATTCTGTGAGGTAGGCTGTACAAATATTACTGGCTTCATGTTACAGATGAGTCTTTTGAGTCCAAAAGACTTAGTGACTTACCCAGGGTCATTCAAATGGTTAGTTAACAAAGGCAGGATCCAAACTCAGGTCCTTGGACTCCACAGGATTATAGAATTTAGAGCTGGAAGGGAATCTTGTAAGACATTTAATTCAAACCCTTCATTTTATAAATGAGGATAGTGAAGCCCAGAGAAAAGTGAAATATCCAAAGTCCCAAAGATATTGAAAAACAGAATTTGAACTCAGATCCACTAACCTGGCCTTCAAATCCAGTCCTCTTCCTATGTCACCATAGCACCAATATCTATCTGTGTCTATCTATCTATCTATCTATCTATCTATCTATCTATCTATCTATCTAAAATATAACTTTCTGTTATAAAAATGTAACCTTATATTACTTGAACAAATATATTACATATATAGATACATAATGATGTCTAGCATTTATATAATAAAGCTCTTTATAATACCTTATTTGACAACAATCCTATGAGGTAGGTGCTATTAATATCCCCATTTCACAATCTAAGAGACAGGGAAAGAGAGAGGTTAAGTGACTTACCCAGAGTCACATAGCTAGTAAATGTCTGGGGCAAGATTTGAACTTAGGTCTTTCTCATACAAGGTTTAATATTTTATTGACTAAGCCAGCTAGTTGCTTTTGATATATACATATATTGACTGGACCTATGATTTTCATTACAGCTCAGTTCTTTTCTACAACTCTGACTCAGTTCATTGGGGGTACTATTGGGTTAAATGACTTGTCCAAAGACATATAGTTAGTATATATATATATATGTAGAGGTAGAACTTAAATCCAGATCTTCCTGGTTCCATTGTACCATGATGCCTTGCACATAGTAGGCACTGAATAAATGTTTCTTGAATTGAATGTCATAAAATAATGTGTGAGTTATTATGATATTATCATCTCATGCAATAATAAATTTGCCATCTAGGAGTATAACATATATATATATATATAATTTGCTATTATTGTCTGTCACATTTTACATATAATAATAATAAATATATAATGATTTGATATACAATAACAACAACAATAACATTTATGTAGTGTTTTAAGGTTTGTGAAGCACTTTACATACATTTGGCATGTATGTAGGTGTCCTAAATGGTTTCCTAATAGGACATGGTGTGTCCTATTAAGACACACAGGGTGTTCTAAAAGGCTCACAATGTTTTTAAGCTATAAAAGCTTGAGCTATTAAAGGCTAATATTGCACTAAGACTTTGGGATCACCCCTTACATACATATATGTGATATAATTTAAACATAAAGGCCCCAGGAGGGATTTTAAGTGTGTTGAGTGAATCTTCTATGGAGGATGTCCTAGAAGACTCACACGAATCACACGGGATGAGAGGATGTTGTGGGGTTGAGATCTGTTCTGGTAGCAAGAGTGAAGGCATGTCAGTAAGGTCACAGACTCACCCATCAGTTCATCAATGACCTGTGAGTTCATCAGTGCAGTATCCCATTAGAGAGCCCCAAACCGGTCTCTGAGAATGGATGTGGTGTAAATATTCATCCCTCTGCAGCCAGCCTGGGGATGAGACTTTGTGAACTTAGTGGGATCAGATAATAACCATGGTCCATGACCAGGCTCACAGTTGCTACTTTCTCTAGCATGGTATTAGAAACTGAAATGATGATGAATATTACCTCCATGCTTGGAGTAAACAAGTAGGGGATGGGATTTTCTTGGTCTTTGGGACATGTTTTTGAATAAAGGATTATAAGAGTAGAAAATTTCTTTCACAAATCATAACATTGCCTATGTGGTGACTCCACGGGTTAGGGAGAAGGCAATAATATAGACAGAGAGTTAGTCAAGGATTATTGAAGGATTGTTTGGGCAATATGCCCAAGTCCAGCCTGGTGGGGATAGCCATTAGCAATTGACTATGGATTATTTAATGTACCAGAAAAGTCTAGTGAGCTAAGCGCTGAACAGAGATGTACTAGAGAGAATGGGGCTGCTGTTGCTGCAGCTGCTGCAAACAGCAGTGTTATGATATAATGGAAAGAACCCTAGATATGGAATCAGGGGTAAATCATTTTTTTTGTCACTTATTATTTGTGTGACTCAGGCACATCATTTAGTCACTTGGCATCTTAGCTTCTTGGTAAAAAGAGGTGTTTTAGCTAGATAACCTCTAATTTCCCATATACTTCTACTATCATCCATTTTTTTTTTTGGAGGGGGGAGGGCGGGGCAATTGGGGTTAAGTGACTTGCACAAGGTCCCATGGCTAGTAAGTGTTAAGTGTCTGAGGCTGGATTTGAATTCAGGTCCTCCTGACTCCAGGGCCGGTGCTCTATTCACTGCACCACCTAGCTGCCCATACTACCATCCTTTAATTGATCTCAACCCTGGGTGTTGAGATCATTATCCATAAGAAGAGGATGCCCCCTGATAGCTAAGCTTAGCCTGAGGTTGAGTGTTTTATCAGGATTACTGGTCTCTCTCTCAGCGTCTTTACCCTAGCTTATAGTGATCATTCCATATACCTCCCATCTTTTCATCTTCCAAGGCTCAAGTATAAGCCAGATAATGGTTATTTGCCCAGTACCTACCAAACAGTTCTGAGGGGTAGGAGTGGGGGAGCAGCTGAGATTCTAATTTTCAAGTCCTACGTGTCTTCTACTCTTCCATTTAGATGAGGGGGAGGAGAAAAGACAAAGATAGCACCAAACTCAGGGGAAAAGACCATTTGTCTTCCTTAACAGCTTAGTAACAGCTATTAGCCTATTCCTGGCCCCTTCTTAAGCAACTGAGACCAATTAAAGTGTACATGAGGCTTTACAATACTTCTATGTATAAAGACTTATGGAAAGGTAGATAGAATATCAACACATTGTCAATCAAGTAGCTTCTTCCTGTTTGGTTGAGAGAGAGAGCCAAGACTATAAAATAAGGGAAAGCTCTTGGTCCAGCAGTGTACCAGGTGGCTGAACTTCCTTATCCTCTTAAAAGCATTACTATGGGGTATTTAGGTGGCGCAGTGAATAAAGCACCAACCCTGGAGTCAGGAAGACCTGAGTTCAAATCCAGCCTCAGACACTTGACACAGCTAGTGTGACCTTGGGCAAGTCACTTAACCCCAATTATCTTGCCTTCCCCTCTCAAAAAAAGAAAGAAAGATTACTGGAACATCAGTATTAAAACACAAAAAACTGAGCTTTGCTGATCAAGACAATGATCCAAGACAATTCCAAAAGACCCATGATAAAGACTGTTATCTACATCCAGAGGGAGAACCGATGAACTCTGAGGGCAGATCAAAGCAAGCTTTTTTACTTTCTTTATTTTTCGTGTGTCTGTGTGTGTCTGTGTGTGTGTGTTTTCTTTTGCAACATGGCTAACATGGACATATGTTTTGCATGACTACATATGTATAATCAATATACTATTCATTGTGTTTTTAAGAGGTAGGGAAGGGCTAGGCAGGAGGAGGAGAATTTGGAACTCAACATTTAAAAAAAAAGAAGGCTAAATGTTTTTTGCATATAATTGGGAAATATTTAATGAAATAAATAAACTAAATTTTTTTAAAAAACCAAATGTTACATACCATAGTCTAGGGATAGAGGGAAGAAGACATTCTTATCTTGAGTTCTTATCTGGAGCCTGCAAATGTACTGCATACTCGGGTCAAGACAGAATGATCACTGGTGATCTTGCAGGGAACTTACCCTGATACACTCTGTGGCTTTCTCTATCATAGGAACACAGGATTTAGAGCTGAAGTCATCTCATGTTAGTTTGTCTCTCTCTTTATATGCATACACACACATAGAGTATGTGTGTACATATATATTCACTATTACATATAGAGTATATGTGTATATATGTATACACATTCATTATATGTGTATACATATACATGTATATATTATAAATAATTGTTGCCTTCTATTTTAGACCACAGTTACTTCCCCCCTTGAGCTCAGCCCCTCGCTATTGAACCCTTTCTTGTAACAAAGAAAAAAAAAAAACAGTAGCAATACCAAGCGGCCCAGTAATCTCTTGTGACAGTATGTATTGTATTTCCTCATAGCACTCCTCTCTTCTACTGAGAGGGGGAAGGCGCACATGTATATGTGTGAGTTTTCTCAGACTATGTATTCATTAATACTCATCAGAATTTGACTGCTTTTTGATATTATTATGATTTGTATTTGGTTATTGACTGTATTGTGTTCCCAGTTCTGTTTTCTTCATTCTATATTACTTAATATACAAGTCTTCCCAAGTGTCTCTGAATTCCTCACATTTTTCATTCTCACAATGCATTAACATTCCATTACATTAATATGCCACAATTTGCTCAGCCATTTCCCGATCAATAGGGACCCATTTTGCTTAGATTTTTGTTACTGGAGACTTTTCCTATAAATATTTTGTTTTGTCAAGGCCCTTGCTTTCAGTCACTTGACCTCCTTGGGATACATTCCTAGGAGCAGGATTACTGTATCAAAGAAATTGAATAGTTAAGTGATTTTTAAATTGTTTTCTAAAATGTTTATGTTCTAAAGTTTTTTTTTTTTTTTACAGAGAAGGAACCTGAGGTTTTTGAGAACTAAAGTGATTTGTTCCAGATCACAGAGACAGTAATCAAGAGAGCTGGAATTTGAACATGGTTCTACACCAGTAGGCCCAAAGCCCTTCCCATCCTATCCTTTCCACTGCTTAGATTATAGGTTCATGACACAATGTGATGTTGTTTTTTTTTTTCAATTCTTAGCTGCAGTACATGGACTTCAGAAGAGGGTGCTGGCTCTCTATGCCTCCATATAGTATCCGTGCATATCCAGACATCAAGAATGAAAGTGCTGTGGGGTAGCATAGTCTATTTAGAGTCAGGAAGATTTCATCTTAAATCCTGCCTCAAACACTTCCTAGCTTGGCAATCCTGGATAAATTATTTAGCTTCTCTCTGCCCCAGTTTCCCTATCTATGACAATAACACCTAAGTAATAATAATAATATCTTGTATTTCACAGGATTGTTGTGAGGATAAGATGAAAAAAAAATCATGTAAAGTGCTTTGCATATAAAGTGCCTCTATAAATATTAGTGATTACTAGGAAAGACCTCACCGTCTCAGTCCAAAGCAACTCTGAAATACAAAAAGCCTGGGAAATGCTGATCAAAGAGTATCTGGAAGGGACAGCTAGGTGCCGCAGCAAATAGAGCCCTGGCCTTGGAGTTAGGAAGACCTGAGTTCAAATGAGGCCTCAGACACTTAACATTTACTAGCCCTGTGACCCAATTTCCCTGCCTTCTGCTCTCCAAAAAAAGCGAACAAAAGAGTATCTGAAAGAAACATGGTCGGCAGAGAGACTGTGACCTTTAAGGTTGCCATGTTGGAGGTTTTCCTGCAGCCCATGCTATGCAAAAACTCTTCCAATAAAAGGAAGAGGATCATCCAGCTGCCTTTGGAGGTGGGCACAGAATCAGTTTTAGAGAGATCACTGCTTTCTGGGATCATATCTCATGGAGTTTGGATTTCAGTTCAATTCTATTCCATTTAATGTTTATTAATCACCTCTCTTGTATATACTAGCCTGTGCTGGGACCTGAGGGTAAAAGTGAGACACAGACACGATGACTGTGATATGAAAAAGTGTCATAAACATAGAGTCCAGACCAAGTGCTAAGAGATATCTGAGGAGGGAGAAATCACTTTTATGGGATGAGGTGGGGTGGGGGAGGGGTGTTAGGGAAGGCTCTTGGAAGAAGTAGTGACTGATTTGGGCATTGATCAAAGGAAAGATTTTCAACAGATGGAAATGGGAGACAGTATGAACAAAGGTATGGAGACAGTAGGGAGCGAGACAGAAACGTATGGAGCAATCCATTTTGGCTGGACTAAAGAGTGCATAAAGAGATATTTTATGAGAAAAAAAGCACTAAAAAAAAAGTTGGAATAAGATTACAGAGTCTTGAACACCAAGATCAGGAATATGCGTTTTACTGGGAAGGTGATGGTGACTGGAATTTTGGGAGTGGCATGATCAGAACAGTGTATTAGGAAGATGAAGAGGTGGAATGGACCAATAAGAAAGATTAGAGGCTGGAAAGCCTGTTATAAGGGTATATAGTAGCCTAGAAAAGAGGGAAAGATAATGTGAAGTCCAATGGCTGTAGTGCGAGTGGCAAAAAAGGATTTGAAGCCAAAATCAATATTTATGTCCATATGAATTTCTGTGTGTATGTCTCTCTGTTTCTGTCTCTCTTACTCTCTTCTCCATCTCTGTTTGTCTCTGTCTGTCTCTGTCTCTGTCTCTCTGTCTCTGTCTCTGTATCTCTCTCTCTCTCACACACACACACGCACACACACACATACACACACACACAGAGCAAGCATGATGTAGTATAGATCTGGCCTTGCATAGACCTTGCCTCTGACATATACCAGCTGGTAATCCAATCCTGGGTAAGTTAATTAGTTTCTCGGTGCCATAAATAGCCTTCTAAGGTAGCAGTCTGTTTTGGTAGAGGGAGTGTCCTAACCTAGGTATCCCCTACCAGGGGTGGGGAATCTGCGGCCTTGAGGTCACATGTGGCCCTCTAGGTCCTCAAGAGCAGCCCTTTGACTGAATCCAAATCCCTGGATTTGTTCTGTGAAGTTTGGATTCAGTCAAAGGACCACCTCAAGGCTATAGGTTCCCCACCTCTGACTTAGACCAATGAAATCCCTGGTCCTGTCCCTATTCCATCTCTATGTATGTAACTGATGCCTTATGCCTTTGCATCACAATTATCCTAACAGCCTCCCAGCCCAGATCATGCCCTTCATTGGGATGAAAATAAGTAAAACAGTATGATTCGATTATCTCACCTCACACTGTATAAACTATATTATACTGTGTTAACAGTATAGCTTCTAGTGCTCAGAATTTTTAATCTGCTAAAAATAATAGCTAATATTTACATAGAACTTATGTACCAGACAACTAGGTGGTACAGTGTATGGAGTGCCAGGCTTGGAGTCAGGAAGGCTCATCTTCCTGAGTTCAAAGTTGGCTTCAGACACTTACTGGCTGTGTGACCCTGGGCAAGTCACTTAGCCCTGTTTGCTTCAGTTTTCTCATCTGTCAAATGAGCTTGAGAAGGAAATGGCAAACCCCTCCAATATCTTTGCACAGAAAACCCCAAATGGGGTCATGAAGAGTTAGCCATGATTGAAACAACTGAGCATCAACAGCATATAGCAGGCATTGGGCTAAGAGCCTTAAAATTTATCTCATTTGTCCCTCACAACATACCTTGGGATGTAGGTGCTATTTTACAGATAAGAGAACTGAGGCAAACAGAGGATGAGTGATTTACCCAAGGCAACACAGTTTGCAAATGTTTGACACCAGATTTGAACTTACATCTTCCAGACTCCAGCTCTGTATCTGCTGAACTCTGCCCTGCCTAGCTGGCTCTACATCAGTGGCAAAAACCATGAAGGAAAACAGTCTGATGTAGTGACTTCATTTGACAGTGTGTAGACCCTAGCATCTCTGGGTTCCTTATCCTTTCCCCTATGAAGGGTGAAGGATCTTTCTATAAGACTTTCACTGGGTTTTCTCACTTCTCAATTTTGACATTCTTTTCACTTACTTGGATTGTTGATATTGTTCTTTGGGTTCTGTTTATTTTGCTTCACATCAGTTCATACATATCTTCTTTGAATCCCTGATACTCTCCATTCTTACTGCTCTTCCTTCCTTCCTTCCTTCCTTCCTTCCTTCCTTCCTTCCTTCCTTCCTTCCTTCCTTCCTTCCTTCCTTCCTTCTCCTTAAAACCAGTTCACTCGGGGCAGCTAGGTGGCTCAGTGAGTAGAGCACTGGCCCTGGAGTCAGGAGGACCTGAGTTTGGATCCAGCCTCAGATACTTCACACACACACACACACACACACACACACACACACACACACACACACACACAAAACAAAAACAAAAAGAACTAGCTGTGTGACCTTGGGCAAGTTACTTAACCCCAATTGCCCTCCAAAAAGCAAAAAACAAAACAAAACAAAAGGACCACGGTAAGTCCTAGCCCAAGTTCCACTTAATAGCAGTATTTTGGGCCTTTCTTGTTTAGAGTGAATATTAATAGTAACTGTTTCTCTTTGGAATAGCAATTTGGAGGGTCTTCCCCTCCCAGCTTGATTTTTTTTTCTTTTTCTCTAATTAAAGGGGCCATCCCTTGACTCATTTCTTAAAGAGGCCTATTCACTGAGAGGGCATTAACAAAGACCTTAGCCTAAAAGGGCTCGGGTCTCCCATTGCATCTTGCATCATCTTCAGTCATCCTGATGAATATCTGGTCACTGGATCCAGATGGCTCTGGAGGAGACAGTGAGGCTGGTGACTTTGCACAGCCCTCTCTCCCTCCCTCAAATGAAAGTCAAGCAAGTCATGTCATCATTTCCCTGATGCTATGGTCCTCTTTGAAAACAAAGGACAAGCACAACTCCCATATTAATAGTTCAGTATATTAATATATTATGTTTTATTTTGTTTTTTCAATCATTCCCTAATCAATGGTCATTCACTTTGTATCCAGTTATTTTTTACCATAATGAGTTTTGTCATGAATATTTGGACATATTTTGGATCTCTGTTTCTGTGTTAGACTTCCCAGAGGATGGAGGGAATTTGTGTAGTAGTATAATCACAAGGTCAAAGGGTAGAGGCAATTTCTTAACTTTTCTTGAATAAAGCAAAAAATAGTTGGGTTAATTCACAGATCCACCAACAGTGCATCAATGTGCCCATGTTCCTATTGTCTCTCCAGTATAGAAATGTTTTTCATCATTTAAGAATTTGTATCAAATGGGTTAAAGTCTCAGAGTTGTATTTAAATTTTAATTTCTCTTGTTGTTAGTGATTTGGGATATGCTTTATTATAATCATTTATAATTTAAAATATTTCTTTTAAAATATTTTCTTCGTGTCTTTTGACCATTTATCTATGGAGAATGACTCTCTGTGTTACATATCTCCAGCTAGGTAAGGTAGTAGATTGAGTGCTAGGCCTGGATTCAGGAAGACCTGAGTTCAAATCCAGCCTCAAACACTTATTAGCCATGTGCCCTTTATATTTTACTTAAATTTGTTTGCCTCAGTTTCCCTAAGTATAAAATGGAGATAATAGCACCCACCTCACAGAATCATTGAGAGGATTCAATGAGATGATGTCTGAAATGTGCTTAGAAAAGTGCCTGACAGGGGGCGGAGCCAAGATGGCGGAGTAGAAACAGCATTTCCAATGTGCTCTGCCCCACACAAATTTCAAACAATGTGAAAGGGGACTCCGAACAACTTCTGGAGCCACGGCACCCACAGAACGGCACAGAGAAGCTAACCTCCTGCTGAGGACAGCCCAGCAGCCCTGCAGGGAGCGGCCAGCGCAGCTCTCTGAGAGCAGGCAGCACAGTGCGCTGGGAACCAAAAGCGCAGCCCGCAGAGCCGAGCCCAGGTCCGAGGTTTTAGCCCCAGGGTGGCCGGGACTTCAGCCAGCTGGAGGGACCCCAGAACACCAGCAATTGTGGTGATTCCAGAATTATCAGCACAGATATGCCTAGGACAAAGTGAGAGGTTAGTGCCCTATGGACTTTGGGACCAGTATTTGGGGAACACGTGGCTTCCTCCCCTGGGGGCAAAAAGCTGCTGAAGAAACAGCTGCACAGAAGACATTTTGCAGCTTCAGTAGTGGCTCTAGCTCCTGGTCTGCGAACTGTAGGGAGATCCAGCAATCAGTCTGGGGGTTAATCGCTCTTGCTTTAAACTGCCTGGATCTGGATTGTGGTCTGAAGTTTGGGGTGGGTACCCAATTTGCCAGAGTGGGTGGAGGCTTTACAGGGGCCACCCAACTGGGGGAAGTTGTGAAGACCCCATGTTTGGGCGGAAGCTCCCCTGTCTGGTGGCAGAGTCCTACTGTGGCAACAAGCCCCCAAATCAAGTAATTAAGTGGCAAAATGCCTAGGCAAATGAAACAAAATAAACAGAAAAGTTCAACATTGGACTCCTATTTTAGGGGCAAAGAGGCTCAAAGCATGGAGGAGGACTGTGAAATCAGAACTCTTGCACCAAAAGCCCCAAATGAAAATACAAGCTGGCTACAGGCCATAGAGGACCTTTAGAAGCAGATAAGAGAAGTGGAGGAAAATTTGGGAAGAGAAGTGAAAAAGATGCAAGAAAAGTTTGAAATGACAGTCAACAGCCTGACTGAGGAAAATAACACCTTAAAAAATAGACTAATTCAAATGGCAAAAGAGGCTCAGAAAGGCAATGAGGAGAAGAATGCCTTAAAAAGTCGAATTTGCCAGATGGAAAAAGAATCTCAAAAGCTCACTGAGGAGATTCATTCCTTCAGAGTTAGACTGGAGCAAATGGAAGCTAGTGACTTTATGAGTAATCAAGATACTATTAAACAGATCCAAACAAATGAAAGAATAGAAGGCAATGTGAAATATCTCATGGGAAAAACCATTGACCTGGAAAATAGATCCAGGAGAGATAATTTAAAAATTATTGGACCTACCTGAAAGCCATGATCAAAGAAAGAACCTAGAAATCATCCTTCAAGAAATTCTCAAGGAAAATTGCCCTGATGTTTTAGACCCAGTGGGGAAAATAGAGGTTGAAAGGATCCACCGATCTCCTCCTGAAAAAGATCCCAAAAAGAAAACTCCTAGGAATATCATAGCCAGGCTCCAGAACTTCCAGATCAAGGAGAAAATACTACAAGCAGCCAGGAAGAAACAATTTCAGTATTGTGGAAACACAATCAGAATAGCCCAGGACCTGGCAGCTTCTACACTGAGGGATCGAAGAGCATGGAATATGATATTCCACAGGGCAAAAGAGCTGGGATTGAAGCCAAGGGTCACCTACCCAGCAAAACTGAGTATCTTGTTTCAGGGGAAAATATGGTCATTCAGTGGAATAGAGGACTTTCAAGCATTCTTGACGAAAAAAACCAGAGTTGAATAGAAAATTTGACATTCAGACACAAGAAGCAAGAGATGCTTGAGAAGGTAATCAAGGAAAAGAAATCAAAAGGAAATTATCAAAGTTGGACTATTTACATTCCTACATGGAAAAACAATAACTCTGTTTGATGAAACCTTTCTCATTATCAAAATAATTGAAGAAGGGTACATGGCATATGTTCACAGGTATACATGGATAGAGGGCACAGGTTGAATTTGATGGGAAGGGATGATTCTTTTTTTTTTTTTTTGCAGGGCAATTGGGGTTGGGTGACTTGCCCAGGGTCACACGGCTGGGTTTTTGTTTGTGTGTTGGCTGTCTGGGGCTGGATCCGAGCTCGGGTACTTCTGGCTCTGGGGCCAGCGCTCTGCTCGCTGCGCCACCTAGCCACCCCAAGGAAGGGATAATTCTTAAGGGGTGAAGTCAAGAGGTGAGAGAGGAAAGTGGCAAGAGGAGATGGAGAGAGACAGGGTAGGGTAAACTATCTCATGTAGAAGAGGCAAGGGGAAGTAGTTGTAGGGGAGGGGAAGAACAGGAAGGCAAAAAGGCAAAAGCATATTCTCATTGAAGTTGGCTCAAGGAGAGAATCACATACATACTAAATGGAATATCTTACCCTCACTCACTCTCCTGAGTAGGGGAAAGGGGGATGAGAGGGGGGATGATGGAGGGGAGGGCATTCTGGGGAGAGGGGAGGTTAGAAGTACCCACTATCAAAGAGGGACAGGATCAAAGTAGGGGATGGACCAGGTGGGAGGTGAGACAGGTGGGAGGGAAATATAAGCAGTCTTTTACAATATATCTACTATGGTAATGTTTTGCATAGATATATATGTACAACACATACTGAATTGCTTATCTTCTCAGAGGGAGTGGGTGACAAAGGAGAAAGGGAATGGATCTGAAAATCGAAGTTTTAAAATTAAATGTTTCATAAGATGTCCAGGCATTGGGACTCAGAGATTCACCTTGCCCTAATGGCAAAGTCGAAGGGGGTATGGGAGAAGATATGGGAGAGAGCAGATTGGATGAGGGGATATCTAGTGGGACTGCTATTCTGGGGTGGTGGGTAGGGAAAAATGGGGGAAAAATGTAACTCATAATGTGATGGAAATGAATGATGTAAACCAGAAGTTAATAAAGCATTTGTTTAATTAAAAAAAATTTAGAAAAGTGCCTGACAGTACAATGTAAATACTTATTCCCTTTCCTTCCCCTGGCTCTCTTAACATAGATAGCTGGGGTCAGGTCTTTTGGACTCTTCTGATATATGCTTTGATCTCTTAAATTCTATGATCACACAATCCATTCCTTTTACAAAATGGGACGCTGAGACTTATAGGGGAAAAAAAGGTTTGGATCGTTGGGACACCCAAAATTTAAACCCAAATCTGCTGACTCCAAAAGTTGGGTTTTCTCTGTCATTTATTCCATGATGACTTCGTTGTTTCCTGGGGCACTAACCCACCAAATATTCCTCAAGGCAGAGCTCCCCTGAAGCTGCCAACATTTCAGTGTTAGGTGGTGCTATTCCCGTTGAAGTTCTTCAGACTCAAGGTGTGAGGTGGGAGTCCATGTTGGCTCCACAAGCACCTGACCAAATAAAACAAAAAAAGTTAAACATTAACAGACATAATGTTCAATTACTCATATCCAATTACTATTGATTAAGCAGTGATCTGGTAGATGGGGTCATTTAGAATCAAGGACTCAACAATGCATAGGAGAGTTATTGCTAACCATGGAGAAGTCAAGCTGCAAGTCAGGCATGGAGTCTATTTCAACCCATGCATTTACTAAATGCCAATTGTGTGACCAGCACTGAATATCATGGATGATAGTGACACAATCTAATCTCATCCAATCCTATAAGCAATTATTGAGTGCCTACTGTCATGTCAGATACTGTACTAAGCACTGCAGGTAAAATTAATAAAAAGACAGCCTTTGTCCTTGAGTAGCTTACAACTTAAAGAAATATACAACACACACAAAAAAGAGGCAGGAAAGCAAAAGGGTTGGAGGGAACACCAGGAAATATTTACCCAGAGTGAGGGCATCTTATAACATGGAGCTGAAACCAGGAAGACCAGCAAACATAAACTGAAATCAACTGAAAGCTCAGTTTGTGCCCTTTATAAAGGAAAGCATCGGGAGGAGTTTGGTAGTCTGTCCTCTAGTCTTCCCATCAGAGGGGAGAGGAAGCTGAGGTAGGTGGTGCAAATCAAGGCTTGAGTTATGAAAGGTAGATAAACACAGATCATGTCCTCAAGAAGTTCAAAAGCTAATGACTTTGGATGCTCTACACTTTATTAATAAGTTTCCTGAAAGGGGGCACTGATCTTTGAATGCAATGCTCCAAATGTGCTCTTGAGTACAATGGAATTTTCACTGCCTTGTTCCTGGGTGCTATGCCTTTAATCAAACCTAGGATTGTCAATAGATTACTGGGCTTGGAATCAGAAAGACTCATCTTCATAAGTTCAAATCTGGCCTCAAACATTTATTTGCTGTATGACCCTGGGCAAGTCACTTGATCCTTTTACCTCAGTTCCTTATCTGTAAAATAAACTGGAGAATAAAATGGCAAACAATTCCAGTATCTTTGCCAAGAAAACCCCAAAATGGGGTCACGAAGAGTTGGAATTGACTGAAAAACAACAACAAAAATATGATCAAACTTTCTCCCTTGCTGAATCACTGTTGACACTGTTGACTCATCCATTAAAACATCTAGATATTTTTCAGATGAGTTTCTTTTATTCCAACCTCCTCTGTCTTGGGCTGGTGAAACTGATTCTTTGAACCAATATGTAAGACTTATGATTATCCTTATAAAAATTGCTCTTAGTAGATTCAACACTATCTTTCCGAGATATTTTTGAGTTTTTGAATCTGGACTATTATCTAGCATGTTTCCTATGACTCTTAGATCTGTGTCATGTACAAATTTAATAAGCATATCACCAATGGCTTTAATCTATATTGACAAACATTTTAAATGATACATGTCCCTGGAATCTTCCAATAGAGACCTTCCAAGTTGAGTGTATGAGGCTGTATTTGAACTCAGGTTTTTCTGACTCCAGGTTCCATGCTAGAGTCTATTGCATCATCTATTTGGTTGTTTAGCTGGTTCAGAAGTCACCAAACATCATCATTTAGTGGATATCCTTCCATCTTTTCCTTAAAAAGAGTGAGGCAAATTTTGTCAAATGCTTTGCTAAAATCGAAGTAAACTCTAATCAACAGCATCTCCTGAGACAGCAATTTAGTGAACCTCTCAGATAAGGACTTATGGTTATTCTGTTCTTAACAAAGCCATGTTGGCTCCTTGGGGCCACAGCCTTCATTTTCTAGGTGTTCACTAATTATCTATTTAAGAAGATGTGTTAATTTTGCCTTGAATTTTGCCTTGAATCAGCATCAAACTCACTGGAGTATAATTACATACTCCATTTTTTTTTTCAAAAAATTGGGGCATTTCTTTTCTCCCATCCTTCTTCAATTCCTCCTGATCCTTCAAAGGCCAATAACTGGTTCAGTCATCCTGTCTGCCAGTCCTCTCAGTACTCTGGTGGACAATGCACCTGGAGTAGGTGCCTTGAACTCCTGAAGAACAGCAAAGGGTTCCCTTGTTACATCCTTCCTTATTTTGGGGATCAATTACCTATCCCTGTTAGCTATTTTTGTTCTATTTTGAATAGTCCAGAGTTCATTCCCCTTGGCGGTGGAAGCAGAAGTAAAACAGAGTTGCACAGTTTTTTCTCTCCTTTGTGATAATCATTGCATCGGTTCTAAAGAATGGTTTTTAGCTGTTCTTTGACCTACCCTTTTCTCTCAATATGTATTTAAAAAAAACCAACCCTTTTTGCTAACCTTAACTTTTCTTGCCAGCTTCAACTGATTCTGAGATATAGCTCTCTAGATACCATTCCTGTAGGATTGTGTCAAACTTTTGTATCCATCATCTGTTACCTCTGTTGACTATACTTTGATTTGGATTTATGCTTTCATCTCCCACACGTGTCTTTTAATCAATTTGATTGATGAATTCCCCCTTGTATCCACATTTCTTTAAGCAACTCATTTTTTTTTCATCATGTGGTAATAGAACTGTAAGGGTTCTCAGAGAGCAATAGCCCAACTTGCTCATTTTCCAAATGAGGAAACTGAGGCCCAGTGAGATTAGACAATCTGCCCAAAGTTATATAAGTGGTATGTGTCGGAGAAGATATTTAAACCCACGTCCTTGGACTCCAGAACACTATATCACACTATTTCTTTAGGTCTTCAGCATTTTATTATTGGCATTTTTCCTCCCTCTCGGACTGATTTGTAAGATTTTATATAATGGAATCCTACCTGTCCTTTCTCTGAACTCTTTGAAATCCATCCTCCAAAAACCTAGGATGAATGTCACAATATTTCCAATTTTCTTCTTTTTTAGTGACAAATTCTAAGTTGGAGCAGTCACCCATCCCACCCAAAATTCTTGTGATTTCCACCTCAGCAACAAATTATTCCTTGTTAGTGAGAATCAGATCCAGAATGTAATATTACTTTTGCACCTTTTGCCTTTTGAAGGATGAACTTATTAAAGCAAATTAAGATATTTTCTACCCGCTCTGCTTTTTTGGAAGAAAGAATGCTCCAGCAGATGTATGGATAATTGAAATTCCACAGCAATACCTTATGATGTGCCAAGTCTATGATCTGTTTCCCAAACTCCTTAGTTATTTCCTCTCTCTGTCCAGGTGGTCTATGGTATAATCTGATGACAAATTCTTCTGTTTCTGCCTCTGTTAATCTTTACCCCAGTGCTCCCCGCCGCGTTTCCTACCTCTGCTGTCTGGATTTCTTCATACAAGTACATTTTCATAATATACAATGCCATTCCACCTCCTCCGACTCCCAGCCCTTTGAGCCATCCTGTTTCTTTTCAGATAAAGTAGACTGTTTCAGAGAAATGATTCCAGGGATGGAGCTCATCCTTCCAAATTTCTATGATATGCATCAGGTCAAAATTGTTTTCTCATGTTATCTTCCTTGTTAGTCACTTATTATGCATTTTTATAGATAGCTGAGGCCATGGATTTTTACCATATTTTCTTTTTTTTCTGTTTTGCATCTTAGGCACTTCTGGGTATCCCTATTGCTAATTTTCTTGTTATTGGTGTATTTTGTTTTTTATATCATCTACATTTCCCAATGAGTCTATCTCCCTTCCAGAGAGCTATCTTTTGACAGTGTTTGGAACACTGAAAACCTTTAATAGATGCTTGTTGACCAGCCAAAGAATAGTAAAAGCAAAAAGAAAGAGTTTAGCAGAACTATCAATCACATTGAACAAGTTCAGCCCTGGATCTCCAGGAGCTGAAAGATGAATATTGTCCTTTTCTCTCCTAGGGGACTATGTCTCCATTATACTCTCTAATCCAGGTTCCCTGGCTTTCCTAATCTGAAAATCCTGGGTTTCTCATAGTCAAAGCCAATGGGGTATAAACCCAGGCAGGTTTTGATTAAACTGAAATGACTCCCAAGTATGGATACAGTGTTTTTTTCCTGTGTCTGTTATCCAAGGTCTAGTTGAGCCAAATGTAGTGAGGCTTCCCACCAGAGGGTGGGGATGCTTGTAAAGAAGTATTTTGGCACCAGAAACTCATGAGAAGATGTCTGTTCAAATGTGAACTGCATAGATACCACTTCACTAAGGGTATGAAATCACACATTTTTTGAAGCATCTGAGATGGCTCATGGTCAAGTCAGCATTAAACCTCCTATTCTATGATTTCCCCATTGCCCAGGAAATGTGGCATCTCTGGGGCACCTGAGATTTTACTTCCTTTCTGCCATGTGAACAAAGTAATTGAAGTCATTCAGATCCATGTAAGTGAGCCGTGGGCAGACTGGTTGATTACTCCTTATGTCATAACAGGCTGTTTTTGGCCTGGCTCAGTACTGAAAGGATAAACTTAAAAGACATTTCTTATTTAAGAATGCCAGGACTGGGTTTTCCATCACAGAGAATCCTGGAAGCCAGAAGGTTCCCGAAGACTGGATTTCAGGCAAGCTAGCTTTGGGTGAACAGTCTTGGCTGCCCTTCAAATATGTAAAGCCATAACATGTAGAATGAATGAATGTGACTGGACAGTGTCTGGGGGAAAGGAGAAAACAATGAGGAAAGCATGAGTCTCCCTAGATGGATCAAATGATTCTACCACAAACTGCTTTAAAATCCTTAAAGAGCAGAGATTTTACTGTGAATCATTGCTATCACTGATTTTTTTTTATGTTAGGAGTGCTTTTTTCCCTAAAGTTTGAATACACACATATACATATGAAACCATGAAAATTAGTGAGTCAGTGCTGGCATAGAGGAATGTAGGCTACAGAAAAGGAGCCTGGGCTAGAGGGAAAAAGCCTGGCCCGAGAAGGAGGAGACCTGGGCTAGTCTTGGATCTGCTCTTATCTCACTGTGTGATATCAGATAGGTTACCTTCTCTCTTTGAGCCTTATTTTTTCTTTTAATAAATGAGATGACTCTTCTCCTTTTTAGAACCATTTAAATCTTTCCTCCCTAGCATGATGTGCCCACATCTTCACCAAAGCTATTTTCTGCCCTGCTTGTGGCATGAATGCCCTCCCTTTCCTTCCTACACCCACCCCCTTCCCGCCTCTTTCTCAGAGAACTATAATCAAATCAACACTATAATTGACTCTGAAAAGGACACCTTAATGGACTTCCTTCTTGTTTTACTTGCCATCTTTGTGACTTCTTAGACTAATACCCCTTTTCCTAGCCACCCTTGTCTTCCCTCAATCATAATGTGAACTGCTTTGGGGCAAGGGCAGCCTCCCTTCCCTATATTTTTATGCCTAGGGCTTAGGACAAGTGTTTAACATATGGTAAGCACTTAATATTTTTCATTTAGATCTTCTTATGGCCTAAATTCTTAGTTTGCATTATATAGATATGAATCATGCTTCATCTGACCCACACAGTATTAACCCAACCTTCTTCACATTCCCAACAAGTCCAATGCTTTGAACTTCTGTTGTTACTGTTGTTCTGGACCTGTGATTTCTTCCATATAGCAAATTCCAAGAGTGGAAATTATCTACCAATAGAGATCAACCACTCATCTGTAGCTTCATAGTTACAGGGAGCTACCTAGGACCCTGAGAGAGTAAGTGATTCATTCATTGTCACATTGCTGGCAGGTGTTAGTAAAAGGATTTAACCCAGTTTTACCTGTCTCCAAGGCCAGCTGACCTTGCTTCATACATAATGCGTACTTGGTAAATGTTTGCCAAAAGGGCAAAAGAAGGTGGCACCATGGAGAGCGCCATAGATCTGCAATCACATCACCTGAATTCTAACCCTGATTGTTGCTTGCCACTTGTATCACCTTGGGTAAATCACTTTACTGCTATAGGCCATGGGGTCTTTATCTATAACAAGTAGAGTGTAGATTTGAGAGTCTTTAAGGTCACTTTCAGCTCTCAATGTATGGCTCTATAACCTTATTACAACAGTAAGAAGCCATAAATGTTCTCAAGATTCCCAAACTGTGTGGGAGGTTGGACATGGGGACAAGCTTGGAGCTGCTATGGCTCCTGCTCCATGGGCCACTAATGCCAGCACAGCTGTGTGTATATGCTTTATAGTGACACTGGCTAATGTTATGCCAGCCCCATATTAACCTGGCACCTCCTTCCTGTCTCCCTCCTCTCCCTCCTCTCCCTCCTCTCTTTCCCCGCTCATCTCCAGACCATTGGCTCTGACGCAGCTGGGAACCATCCCTGGATGACATATTACAAACCTCTTCCTTTGGCTTTATGTTCACCCCATAATGACTGCAGTAAAAGGGGGAAGAATCGCCTTCAGCTGTCAGTGAACAAATGTAGTGAAAATATTTTTACAGCAAATAGGAGCCGTTTGCCATTGCGCCGTTCAAACACATTTGCAGAAATTTCCCCTGAGACTCAGTAAAGTAACTGCCGGCTCCTATGGATCTCCCTGAGAACAGCCCTCTCTGGGAGGGAGAGCATGATTTTATGGTGGAGTATGAAAAGAAATGAAATAACCCCATTCGTGGTTATTTCCAGGGGGCCACATTCTGTTTGGAGGGGCTGAGGGCAGAGGCTGAAATGGTGCCCCTGAGAGCATTTCCTCAAGTAAAGCAAAGGGGGGATGATTGTGCAGGCCTATCATCCTCTCCTCTGCCCATACTGGAAACTTTTCTTGTCCAGTCAACATCCTCTGTTCACCTTTAAACCTCTTCTGACTAAAGCTGGTGACAATGTGACTGTAATGCTAGGCCTCACCTGTGCCACTAACTCATTGCCAAAGCTGCTTTCCTTCTCCAAGCCTCGAGTCCCCCATTTATGAAATAGAGACAGGAACAGATCAGGGGTCTTTAACCTAGAGTCCATGAATTTACATGTGTATGATTTTACTTTTGATAACTATATTATTTTGATGCTTTTCCTTTGAAATAACACATTTTATTTTAAGCATTTAAAAACATTATTTTGAGAAAGGGTCTATTCATAGGCTTTGTCAGACTGTGAAAGGGTTCCAGGATTAAAAAAAAAAAAAGGTAAGAGCCCCTAGATTAGAATATCATGCATTCCCTTTCAGTTTAGGTGTCTAGAGCGTAGAAGTAAGAGCAGTAGGAGGTTTCAGAGAGTCTCAGATTCAGCCTTGATGCTTGGGGAAACATACATCACCAGTGTGTTTTCTTAAGAAGTATTGGGTTCCCCCTCATTTAGGAGTTTTAAGTAGAGGCAAGATGCTTATTGGTTCAGAGAGCGTAGCTGGGATTACTGGTCAGGTTTGGTTTGGACTAATACTCCAATTAACTACAAAGGACATATGAAAGAAGATGCTATCTGCATCTAGAGAAAGAACTGTTAAATAAAAATATGTACAGAATGACTCTACATATATATATATATATATGTATTATATGTGTGTGTATATATATGTATATATATATATACACATATCCATATATACTTATACACACATCTATTTATCTATCTATCTATCTATCTATCTATCTATCTATCTATCTATCTATGTAGATTAGTAACTGCTCTGAAATTTAAAGCCTTAGACAGTTGCTAAAAAGTTTAGCAACTTGTCCAAGGTCACATAGCTAATTATATTGCAGATGTGGACCTTTAACCCATCTTGTCCTGACTTCCATTGGAATCCAGTGGCAGGACATAAATAGGTCAGGACAGCTGGCATTAGCCCTGGATGCAGTGGAAGACCTGAGTCTGGAAGAGAGAATGAGGCAGATGACTTTGCACAGCTTTGCTTCACTTAAATTCAATTCACTTGCAAGTCAAGACATCACCCTCCTGATGTCATTGGTCCTTTTCAAGAACAAAGGACAAACAATAACAATTCTGACTTCCAGGCCAGGTTTTATTTACTACCCCATGCTGATGCTGTAAGTTAGTATTAAATCATTCATGCCTACAACTATGGAACATACATAAGCTTCTAAGGTAGGAAGCATTTTTCTTTTCTTATTCACTCATTCCTTTGCTTATTTTACCTTTGTAACCTAATACCTAGCATAGACCCTTGCACAGAATAGATGCGTACTAAATGCTTACTGAATTGGATTATTTTGTGGGGCTTATCACTTAAACAGTTCCAAATACAACTGACCATATAGTTTTCTAGCCTCCAGTTTTCCATCTTGTCCACCATGATGGAATGAGTGACTTTTTCAAATGCTTCATTGAAATTGAAACATATTCTGTCTGAAGCATTCCTCTGATCTCCCAGGGTTCTGTTGAACAGGAAATGAGGTTAGTCTTGCATGACCTAGTCTTGATGAAACCATGCAGACTTTTAGTAATCATGGTTTCCATAAGTGCTCACAAACCATCCCCTTATTAATGGGTTCCAATTATAGAAAGGAGGGCATATTAGGGGAGAGTGTAGTTAATAGCAAACACTTTTGAAAAGGGACAGGGTCAAAGTAGAAAATAGAAAAAGTGGGGAGTGGGATAGTATGGAGGGAAATATAGTTAGTCTTTCACAATATAGCTACTATGGAAATGGTTTGTGTAATTACCTACACATGTACAACTTATGTTGAATTGCTTGTCTTCCCAGTGGGGGTGGGTAAGGAGGGGAGAAGGGAAAGAATCTAGAAATTAAAGTTTTAGAAACAAATGTTAAAAAAATGGTTTTTTACATGCAACAGGGGAATAAGATATACAGGCCCTGGGCCATAGAAATCCATCTTGCCCTACTAGATATTTAGGGAGGGCGGTGGGGAGGATATAAGAGAGAACAGATTGGGGGAAGGGGTATTCAGTAGGCTTGCTAGTTTGGGGTGGGGTAGGGGAAAGATGGGATTTTATAACTCAAAATTTTGTGGAAATAAGTGTTGAAAACCAAAAATCAATAAATAAATGGAAGAAAAAATGTGGTCCAGAATTTTATCTGTAATGGAAGTTGAACTCTTTGGTCTAAGAGTTAAAGACTTCACTGTCAGTAGAAACAGCATTTCCAATGTGCACTGCCCCACACAAATTTCAAACAATGTGAAAGGGAGCTCCAAACAACTTCTGGAGCCACAGCACCCACAGAACAGCACAGAGAAGCTAACCTCCAGCTGAGGACAGCCCAGCAGCCCTGCAGGGAGCGGCCAGCGCAGCTCTCTGAGAGCAGGCAGCACAGCCCGCTGGGAACCAACAGCGCAGCCCTCAGAGCTGAGCCCAGGTCTGCAGTTTTAGCCCCAGGGCGGCCGGGACTTCAGCCTGCTGGTGGAAACCCAGAACACCAGCAATTGTGGCGATTCCAGAATTATCAGCACAGATATGCCTAGGACAAATGAGAGGTTAGTGTCCTATGGACTTTGGGACCAGTATTTGGGGAACACGTGGCTTCCTCCCCTGGGGGCAAAAAGCTGCTGAAGAAACAGCTGCACAGAAGCCATTTTGCAGTGTCAGTGGTGGCTCTAGCTCCTGGTCTGTGAACTGTAGGAAGATCCAGCAATCAGTCTGGGGGTAAATCGCTTTTGCTTTAAACTGCCTGGATCTGGATTGTGGTCTGGGGGGGAAGTTTGGGGTGGGTATCCAACTTTCCAGAGTGGGTGGAGGCTTTACAGAGGCCACCCAACTGGCGGAAGTTGTGAAGACCCCATGTTTGGGCAGAAGCTCCCTGTCTGGTGGCAGAGTCCTACTGCGGCAACAAGCCCCAAAATCAAGTAATTAAGTGGCAATATGCCTAGGCAAACGAAACAAAATAAACAGAAAAGTTCAACATTGGACTCCTATTTTAGGGATCAAAGAGGCTCAAAGCATGGAGGAGGACTGTGAGATCAGGACTCCTGCACCAAAAGCCCCAAATGAAAATACAAGCTGGCTACAGGCCATAGAGTACCTTAAGAAGCAGATAAGAGAAGTGGGGGGAAATTTGGGAAGAGAAATGAAAAAGATGCAAGAAAAGTATGAAATGACAGTCAACAGCCTGACTGAGGAAAATGACACCTTAAAAAATAGACTAACTCAAATGGCAAAAGAGGCTCAGAAAGGCAATGAGGAGAAGAATGCCTTAAAAAGCCAAATTTGCCAGATGAAAAAAGAATCTCAAAAGCTCACTGAGGAGATTCATTCCTTCAGAGTTAGACTGGAGCAAATGGAAGCTAGTGACTTTATGAACAATCAAGATACTATTAAACAGATCCAAACAAATGAAAGAATAGAAGGCAATGTGCAATATCTCATGGGAAAAACCACTGACCTGGAAAATAGATCCAGGAGAGATAATATAAAAATTATTGGACTACCTGAAAGCCATGATCAAAGAAAGAACCTAGAAATCATCCTTAAAGAAATTCTCAAGGAAAACTGCCCTGATGTTTTAGACCCAGAGGGCAAAATAGAGGTTGAAAGAATCCACAGATCACCTCCTGAAAAGATCCCCAAAAGAAAACTCCCAGGAATATTATAGCCAGGTTCCAGAATCCCCAGATCAAGGAGAAAATACTACAAGCAGCCAGGAAGAAACAATTTCAATATTGTGAAACACAATCAGAATAGCCCAGGACCTGGCAGCTTCTACACTGAGGGATCGAAGGGCATGGAATATGATATTCCAGAGGGCAAAAGAACTGGGAATGAACCCAGGGTCACCTACCCAGCAAAACTGAGTATTTTGTTTCAGGGGAAAATATGGTCATTCAGTGGAATAGAGGACTTTCAAGCATTCTTGAGGAAAAAACCAGAATTGAATAGAAAATTTGACATTCAGGCACAAGAAGCAAGAGATGCTTGAGAAGGTAATCAAGGAAAAGAAATCAAAAGGAATTTATCAAAGTTGGACTATTTACATTCCTACATGGAAAAACAATAACTGTGTTTGATGAAACCTTTTTCATTATGAAAATAATTGAAGAAGGGTACATGGCATATGTTCACAGGTATACATGGATAGAGGGCACAGGTTGAATTTGATGGGAAGGGATGATTATTTATTTTTTTTGGAGGGCATTTGGGGTTGGGTGACTTGCCCAGGTTCACGTGGCTGGTTTTTGTTTGTGTGTTGGGTGTCTGGGGCCGGATCCGAGCTCGGGTCCTTCTGGCTCCGGGGCTGGCTCTCTGCTCACTGCGCCACCTAGCCGCCCCAAGGAAGGGATGATTCTTAAGGGGTGAAGTCAAGAGGTGAGAGAGGAAAGTGGCAAGAGGAGATGGAGAGAGGCAGGGTAGGGCAAACTATCTCATGTAGAAGAGGCAAGGGGAAGTAGTTGCAGGGGAGGGGAAGAACAGGAAGGCAAAAGGCAAAAGCATATTCTCATTGAAGTTGGCTCAAGGAGAGAATCACATACATACTAAATGGAATATCTTACCCTCACTCACTCTCCTGAGTAGGGGAAAGGGGGATGAGAGGGGGATGATGGAGGGGAGGGCATTCTGGGGGGAGGGGAGGTTGGAAGTACCCACTATCAAAGAGGGACAGGATCAAAGTAGGGAATGGACCAGGTAGGAGGTGAGACAGGTGGGAGGGAAATATAAGCAGTCTTTTACAATATATCTACTGTGGTAATGTTTTGCATAGATATACATGTACAACACATACTGAATTGCTTATCTTCTCAGAGGGAGTGGGTGACAAGGGAGAAAGGGAATGGATCTGAAAATTGAAGTTTTAAAATTAAATGTTTCATAAGATGTCCAGGCAGTGGGTCTCAGAGATTCACCTTGCCCTAATGGCAAAGTTGAAGGGGGTATGGGAGAAGATATGGGAGAGAGCAGAATGAATGAGGGGATATCTAGTGGGACTGCTATTCTGGGGTGGTGGGTAGGGAAAAATGGGGGAAAAATGTAACTCATAATCTCCTGGAAATGAATGATGTAAACCAGAAGTTAATAAAGCATTTGTTTAATTAAAAAAAAAAAGACTTCAGTGTCTTTCCTTTTATGAACATTGGGGCAACAATGTCTTTTCTATGGGATGTTATCCCTTCTCCCATATTCCACAGTCTTTTAAGTTGAAAGGTTTTTTACAGGAGCTCGACCATCACATCTGCTAGTTCTTTCCAGACTTGAGGATGTTTATTTGGGTCTGGTTTGAAACCCTTCAGGGCAGCTAGATGCTGCCTCAGCACTTTCTCACTGATCCTGGTTCTCAACTCCTTGCTGTCTACTTTTGTCCTATACTTCTCAGTCCAGAGAGTATTCTTTTTGAAAAATAAAAAAGAAGCAAAATGAAGGTTGAGTAGTTGACCCTTTCACCCTTGTCCATTATCATCAAGACATTAACCCAGAGTGGCAGTTCAGTTTTATCCCTTCTTTGAGCCTTCTCTTGCCTACCTCCTTCCCATCCTTCTTCCCTATTTGGCTCAACAAGGCATTAGCATTAATCGCTAGCCTCAGTTCACTCTGGGTTATAGCATTCCCAACACAATCACCACAGGGCTATATCATACTTCAGTATTCCTCCTTAGTTATTTGCCCTCACTCCCATTTTCCATATATGTCTTTTAAAAAAAATTGAGTTTGTTAAAGAGTTCCTGGACATTTATATAGTCATTTTTCACCTTATAAAAATAATGCATGCTTGTCTTTTTTGATGCTTTGGTTAGTTTTGTTGGAGGCCCCCCCGATTCTTTTTCATTATTACAAAGAGTAAATCTCTAAGAAAGGGACTGGGAAGAAGACATTGAGTAATTATAAGTGATGTAAAGAGAGATAATATCAATGAGCCATATGTGGTGGGGTCCACACTGAGATGGCGCCAATGTGAATCAGTCCCTAGGAACA
The DNA here is from genome assembly GCA_011680675.1 of Gymnobelideus leadbeateri. Taxonomy (NCBI): domain Eukaryota; kingdom Metazoa; phylum Chordata; class Mammalia; order Diprotodontia; family Petauridae; genus Gymnobelideus; species Gymnobelideus leadbeateri. The sequence goes on from WOXC01003194.1 coordinate 521,747, forward strand.
GGGTACTACCAGGTTGGCTAAAGAGGGGGAACCAGGTTAGGAAGGTCAGAGTTCTCATGCTGATCAATAATGAATACAGGGTCGTGAGGGACCACTTTACTTCTAGCCTGGGACAAATAGGAAGACCCAGTTTCAGGCGAAAAACAGAGGAGGGGGGAGATTTTTAAGAAGTCTTTTTCTGTGTGTTAGAATTTAGCTTTTGAGAACTTTATATTCCCCTTTGGATGATTTTCCTACAAAGTATCAAGCCACCTAATCCTTCTTATCTTTGCTTTTAACTCTTTTAAGTCTGTTCTCCCAAAATCTAATGGGATGGTCAGACTCTGACTTTCTTTTTGGTGGAAAAGTCCTTTGTCCCCAAGGTCCACTTCAGTTTGACTTTAATAATAAATCCTTCCTTGAGGATCAGAATCAGGTCTAAAATGATATTTATTGTTGCTTTTTGCCACTTATTGTAGGATGGACTTGTAATTAAGACATGTCACAAAGTTTATGAGTTATTCTGCTTTGGGCAGAAAGGGTCCACAAACATTCAGATGTTAGTCTTCCATTGCTACCATATCATGCTTCCATGGAAGGTTTCTGAGCTATTTCCTAAACTTGTTTTAGATCTTCTTTCTGTCTCAGGGATCTGTAATGTATCCCTACACCAATATTACTTTTTTTTTTTTTACCTCTATTTATATCAAAACATCACAAACATTCACATTCACTTTTCTCCCCTTAAGTTCCTGGATCTACTCTTCTGAGTATATATTCCTAAAGTACAATGCAATTTCATTGCTGGTTCCTTTTAAAGAAGGCATGTGCTTCCAGAGGCAAATTTCAGCCATGATTCTGCTCTTACCAACTTTGCATGACACCTATAAGGTCAAATTTGTATCTGGACATTAAGAGTTTTAGTTCACTCTTGCCATTACCCATATTTTGCATTTTATGTGTGTTTGCACATATATGTGTGAATATATATATATACATATATGTATATTTGCATATATGTGTGTGTTATACACATACATATATTATAAGGCTAAAAGATAACAGATGTGTAAAATGCTTCAAAATTTCAGGGAATTATAGAAATATCTTTGAAGGGGAAATATAGAATAGTAGAAAGAGAGGTGGCCACAGAGTAGAGAAGATCTATATTCAAGTACAGCCTCTGCCCCATATTAGCTGGGTAACCTTGGGCAGGTCACTTAACTTTTTTTAGAGTCTGAAGTAATTCTAATATATGGAGAAGGTGCTGAGTGATCTCAACTGGTAGAAGGAGCTTCTGTCTGGAAATTTTTTTAAATTTAGCTCCAGAAAGTCAAATTTGAGGCTAAAAGCAAGGTCCACAGCAATTCTAGATGTTCTTATTCCCAATTTGTTAACAAGAAAACCAAGTCTTAGAGAAAAGAAGTGACTTATCTAAGGTTCAAAAGGAACTGTGTCAGAAGCAAATGGTTATGACTCTATTGAAGAAACAACAATAGAAATGGGAGAACATAAGAATGGCCCTAGGGAAAGTTATATTGTTTTTGTTTTCCTGGAGACATTTGTTCTAGACATAAATGATGCTACTTTAAGGGAAGCAGATGGGAGACCCATTCCTGTCTGGCTTCCAGGCCCTGCTCTATCTTGATACCACAGCAGTCAAGATGACAGGATCATAGGATCTAGGGTTGGAAGGCAGTTTAGAAGGGAGGGAAGGGAAAGGAACAAACCTGTGCCAGTCACTGTGCTAAACTCTTTACAAATAAATCTCATTTAATTCTCACAACAACCCTAGTGTCCCATATTACAATTCAGGAAACTGAGGCAGATAAAAGTTAAATGACTTGATAGTTACTTAAGTTAGTAATTATCTGAGGCTGGATTTGAATTCAGGTCTTCTTGATTCCAGGCCCAGTGCTATATCAATTATATCAACTCAGCTGACTCCTTAAAAATCTTAGATATCATGGAGTCCAATCCCCTCATTTTATAGAGTAGGAGACTGAGATTGAATAAAATCAAGTGACTTGACCAGGATCGAATGGTTCATCTTTAGCAGTGCCAGGAATCTAACCCAGGGTTCCTGATGTCAAGGCCAGCATTCTTTCCACCCTACTGTCCTGCCTTTCCAAGGTCCCTTTGACCACCTGCCTAGGAGAATGGCCGGGATGATAAATGATGCTGAACACAGGGGGTGTGGGAGGTGAACAGAATCAGAATCTTCAGCTCCAAGTTTGAGAAGCAAGCCCTTCAGTATGCCTGGGCCTGCCAAGAGAGAAGGAGAGTCAGCACCAGGCTCCATGCCCTGCTCCCCAGGCAGGATGCCAAAGCCTGCCCCAGCTGTAGCCTTTCCTGTAATACACCTTGTCTAGTCCCATAAAGTCATCACCTCCACGAGGCTCCTACCCCCTCCCTCTCATGCCCTTCTCCAGGTATTTCCTTTCCCTGGGCAGTCCAAGGAGAAGCCTTTGGCTCAGTCCACATCTTAGCTCCTCTGCCAGGACTGTCGCAGTGGTTGGCCGTGTACTAAGGCTTCAGAAGGATAGAGCGGCATGCTTCCTCTGCAGCAGGATTTGGCAGTGGGTGTGACTGGTGAGGGGCCCCCACAAGGAGAAGGATACCTGCAACCACTGTAAAAAAAAATACTAATCATACTTTATACTTTTATAATAGATTACACTTTATGGAGCACCTTCCTGACAACAACCCTCTGAAGTACCTGAGCATGATTGCTAACACCCCCATTTTACAGATGAGAAAACGTGTACTTGTGCAAGTTGAATGATTTGTCCACAATTACCTGGTCATTACTGACAACAGGGACTCAGACTCTGGTTTCCTTGTCCTCCTCCCCTTCTTCCTACTTCCTACAGCCCAAATAGACCTTAATGATGATTCCAAACCCGTAGCTTGGCAGATAAATGGTGAAATCATTCTGGTTATTGCTCAAACTGGTCCCTTCTTTTGCAGTGCCCTCCAAGCTGGATTCTGTCTATCTAAACTTTATCTATCCTCCAAGGCTCAGCTCAAATGTCACTGCCTCCAGGAAGCTTTGCCTGATTCCTTGACAAGTTGGGGTTTCTTTCTTTTCTTTTCTTTTCTTTTCTTTTCTTTTCTTTTCTTTTCTTTTCTTTTCTTTTCTTTTCTTTTCTTTTCTTTTCTTTTCTTTTCTTTTCTTTTCTTTTCTTTTCTTTTCTTTTCTTTTTTAATAAGCCATTGGGGTTAAGTAACTTGCTCAGGGTTACACGGCTAGTCATGATGTATGTGTGGGTGCTCATTTTCTGAGGCTGGATTCGATCTCGGATCATCCCAACTCTTACTCACTGCGCCACCTAGCCGCCCCTTCTTTCTTTTCTTTATCCCCATGGTACTTTGTTCCATAATCTATGGTGAGGAGCTTAGGCCACAAGAATAAATACAAAGTAATCTGTGCATATCTCATTTATCCAACTGAATTGGGAGTTCCTAAAAGGCAAGAACTGAGTCTTATTTACCTCAGTCTCTCTCAGCACTCAGCAGTAACTCAGTGAATGTTTGAATTAATGAATGGATAAATGGATGGATGGATGGATTGATGGATGTATGAATGGATGGATGGATGGATGGGTAAATAGATGACTGAATGGATGGATGGATGGAAGGATGGATGGATTTAATGAATGAATGAGAGAAGTTCTCTAGAATTTTCTATGTAGGAAGCCATAGAATTCTGCTTACACATGCTGTGGGATCCAGAGTGACTTAGTTAATCTTGGAACCTCTGAGAAGTGAATCAGTGTTTGTGTCCAGATTTGGTGATTCAGACATGGATCATCAAGTTCAGGGAATCTTAACCTTTTTGTGTTATGGACCCCTTAGGCAGTCTGGTAAAGCCCATGGACCCCTTCTCAGAATATGAGTCTGTTGCCTACATTCATAATTGAAGGAAATTCTACCTTTCAGTTAGGAGTTAATGAAAATAAAGATTTAATTTTTATTCCCACAGAAGTTCATGGAGTCCTTCAAATATAGTCAAGAAGTAAAACCCTCAGTCTAGGATATGTATTATTCAGCTTCTTGCTGGCTGACCTTACCATTGGGCAAAGGGAGATATGAGAATTCTACTGTTGTCAGCCTGGACAGACCCCATCTATGTCAAGTTCCAAGAGCAACATTAGGTGAAACATGACAAGATGGAGATCATCTGGAGGAAGATGACTTAGCAGATTCTAATGGGCTCTTATTGTAGCAAGTCAATCCTTTTACTGTTTTCTGAACTCTCTCTCTTCTACTGTCCACAATGTCTGAAGCTTTCTCTACTTACCTTTTGCATCCTAAAAATAGATGGTCTGAAAAAATTGAGGCCATCCATCATGAGTTATTTCTTTTCAGTTTTTCATTTCACACCACTTCACAATCATCCCTCACGTTCTCCTTCTTTGCTCCATTAAAAAAAAAGAACTGACTCTTTTCCTTGTCATTCATCCCTCCCTCTACATGTGCTCTTTCCCTGTTCTCTCCATCAGAAGCTTGACCCTTCTTCCATCATCCCATCTCTCTCTAAGCTTCAGTCTTTTCTGATTCACTATCTTCTTTCCTGCCCCCTATAGCCATTCCCAGATTTTTCCCTTCCTTAAAAAAGCCTTTAATTGATCCTACCACTCCCTCTAGTTATCTTCATATATCTATTGGCCCTTTCACAGTCAAATTCTTAGGAAAATCCTGTCAACATTTTTTGTCTCTACTTTATCACCTCCTACTCATTTCTCAACCCTTTGCAATCTGGCTTCTGACCTCATAACAACTGAAATTGCTGTCTCCAAGGTTACCAATTATCTCTTAATTGCCAAATGCTATGGTCTTTTCTCAGCCATCCTTCTTAAACTCTATTTATTCCACATTATAAACCACCTTCTCATCTTAGACATTATTTCCACACTGGGGCTTCATGGCACTCTCTCCTGGTTCTTCTCTCTGGTTGGCTGCTCCATCTCAGTCTCCCCTTTCAGATCAACTATACCCAAACCCCTTTGTAGGGCTCCTCTTCTCTTTCTTCATTCTCCTTCCTGATCATCTCATCAATTAGTTTGGGTTCAAGTATGAGCTCCAAGCCATAGGAATCCTAGACCTTTATGTCTAGTCCTAGTCTCTCCCTGGGTTCCAATTCCAACCCCCTCACAAAACCCTCCCTTCTTCCTAGTGTCTACGTTTTTGCTGAAGTAACCCTTCCAGTCACATAAATTTTTTGAGAGTTAGTCTCGACTCTTTCCCATCCTTCAGCCATCATATCCAATCAGTTGCTAAGAATGATTGATTCTATTTCCACAATATATTTTGTGTCTCTCCACTTTTCTCCATTCATGTAGCCATTACTCTGATTCAGGCCTTCATCACCTCTTACCTGCGCTATTGCAATAGCCTCCTAATAGTTCTTTCTGCCTCAGGTCTCTCCTACTCTAAGCCATCTTCCACCCAAGTGTGAAAGTGGGAGATCTACAGCACCAGTCAGTCTGCCTGTGGCACTGTCCAGCTCCTCTACAGCATAAGAGTCAGATTCCTCTGTTTGGCTTTCAAAAACCTTTCTAGCCCAGCTTCAACCTTTCTGGGCTTACTACACACTCTTCCCCATTCATGCTCTAGACAGGACAGCATACTTACCAGTTCCTGCTTCTGCATCTCTGGCAGTCATTTAAAAAGCATTTCTTAAGTACCTGTTATTTGCCAGACAATGTGCTAAGTTCTAGAGATAAAAAGAAAGGCAAAAGACAGTCCTTGTCCTCAGATAGCTCACAGTCTAATGGTGGAGACAAAATGCAAACAATTACATGCAAACAAGGTGTATATAAAATAAACTGGAGATTGCACTAGACACTATAAGACAGTTAGATGGAACAGTGGAAAGAGTGCTAGGCCTGGAATCAGGAAGACTCATTTTCCTGAGTTCAAATCTTACATGAGATACTTATTGGCTGTGTGACCCTGGGCAAGTCATTAAACCTTGTTGGTCTTAGTTTTCTCATCTGTAAAATGAGCTGGAAAAGGAAACTGCCATTCCAGTATCTTTGCCAAGAAAATCCCAAATGTGGTCATAAAGTGTTGGATGCAAATGAAAAATGAATGAACTTGAACACCTGCTTTTCATTGCCAATACCTTTACAGAGCTAGGAATTTGGGCACATGGGGCAAATTTAGCTGAACTTGGGGGAAGGGAAAGGAAGAGTGACATAAATGACAATGAGGAGCATTGGTAGAATGGGATGAACTTTAAAGGAAGAGAGGTTGTTGGCTGATGCTGGCAGATGGAAGGTCTGAAAATGGCTACAGGGAACAAAGAAGATGGCAGGTCTTCCTCTTGGTTCTGTGTGTCATAGGTGTGGGAGGAAGAGTCATCCTTGAAAAGGATACCAAAAAGTGGGATATCTTCAAGAGAAAAATAAGTGGTGGAGGGCAGAAGATACTATATCAGAAGCCTGGACAACCTGGGTTCAAGTCCTGCTTCAGACACTTACTAGATGTGTGGCCTTGGGTGAATCATTTCATCTTTCTATGCATGAGTCTTTTTATCTGAAAAAAATAAAAGGAAGGTGGGTTTGGTGGCTTCTGGGTTCCTTCCAGCTCTAATCCTGCAATCATATGATTCTAGATTTTAGTGAACACTGGTAGATGATGAAAGGAATATGAGAAAAAAAGAACTCTTGAATGAAGGAGAATTCCTTAATAGAGAGGAGAGCTCTGTAGGGTATAATGAAAAGGGAGGGCTAGGGATGAGTTTACTCTGGGATCAGAGAGCAATATTTGACTAAATGACTGATCCAGGGTTTTCTTTCTGACTGGAAAATGGTTTGCAAAGTGGGTGAGGAAGAGTTGGTTTTGTGGCCATGGACAATCATAGAGGGTCTGTACAAACATCATAGTAAGTGTATCCATTCTTGAATAGCACAAGCAGGCCCTTGCCTAATGTTGGGGACTAGTACTAGATTGAGTTTCACAAGAGGAATAATCCATGAAGGCTTCTTGGGAGAGGTACCATTCCTGATTCTTTTTTTTTCTTTTTTGTGATAGGAGTCCTCACTTGGATAGGACACAGCCTTGGTCTCTACCCAAAACAGAGATGGGATATATTAGAACAAAAGGACTGGACAAGGTCTCCTTCTTAGCTACTTCGTAGCTGTATGACCTTGAGCAAGTTATTTAATCATATCAGATTACTCTTATATGATCCTTCATAAAATGCTTTGCTCACAACAACCCATGGTACAGATGAGGAAACTGAGGTTTGCACACAGTTTGCAAGTGCTGGAGAAGCTGGGAATTTAAGCCTGATTTTTTTTTCTGCTTCTGAAACCAACACTTCTCTAATATGCCTCTTTCAGTATCAATTTATTTTTCCTCTTTAAAATGAGGACCTTAGATTAGATCATCTTTCAAATTGTTTTCAGTCCTAAAGCCCATGAGTTGAAAGTTCTAGAGTTAATGCTTTAGTTTACCAGTAACTAGTTGTGTGACCTAAGGCAAGCTGGTTAACATTTCTGATTCTTCTTCATCCTTAAAATGAGAGTTGATCTAAATATTCTTTAAGGTCCCTTCCAGTTCTAACATTCGTAATACTCTTCTACAGTTTCCTCCCTTTTCCCCCTCCCACTCTAGCACTGTACTACAATTCTGGGGCATCCTCAATCTATAAAACTTGCACCCAGGAAGCCATTAGACAAATTGATACCAAGCAAAATAGAACTGACTTTTTCTTCTAGACTGTCTTACTGGGCTCCTTGGTTGTCAAAACCTGTCCAGAAGAGATGATTCAATTTATGCCCTGTCTGTCTCCTCTGAGCTATGTGATGACACATCACTTTAACCACTTGGAAGGAGGTGGGTTCTCTACCCTGCCATGTGGTGCCCTGTTCAAACGGGTGACAGACTTGGGAATTGGGAGTCAAGGGTCAAGGAATAGAAGTACCAGGTTACGAATGCTGGAGTGAGTGAGCCTCAGGGGTCATTGGCACCAGGAGGCTTATTCCAACATACTGTCCCTGTTAGCCAGTACCCATCAATCAAGCAGCAGGAAGGAACAGCTATTAATGTGTTAATAGAGAGTGGAGGAGGGGATTTCATAAGTAAGAGGATTAGTGAGATAAGGTATTGGCTTTTTTATTATACCTCTAACAGAGCTAGCCTGCAAGCATCAGAATGGTACCTGAGGGGAAGTTTGTTTTCAGTATACACATCCTGAGCCCAACAAATCCTCTCTGGGTAGAGCACAAAGAGCACTAGGTTTGGGGTCAGGAGATCTCATCCCTGATCCTTAAGAGCTGTGTGAATTGAACAAGTTACAACTTCTCTATGCCTCTTTCCTCATTATTGAGGTAGCTAGGTAGTTTTGTGCATAGAGTGCTAGACCTGGATTTAGGAAGATACATTTAAATCTGTATGAACTGTATGTAGCTGTATGAACCTCTGCCTGCTTCAGTTTCTTCATTTATAAAATGGGTATAATAATAGCACCTACCTCCCTCCCAGGATTGTTGTAAAGATAAAAAGAGTTAATACTTACAAATCACTTTGCAAATTTTTTTTTGCTTTTTGGAGGGGAGAAGGTAGGGCAATTTGGGTTGAGTGACTTGCCCAAGGTCACACAGCTAGTAACTGTTAAATGTCTGAGGCTTGATTTGAACTCAGGTCCTCCTGAATCCAGGGCCAGTGCTCACTTTGCAAATCATAAAGTGTTATTATTACTATTAAAATGGGGTATTAGTAATAATTGTGCCACTTACTTAAAATAATATTTTAAGGAAAATTCTTTGTAAACTTTAAATCATTATGTGTCATCATCATCATCATCATCATCATCATCATCATCATCATCATCATCTCTTCTTCCTCCTCCTCCTTCTTCTTTTTCTTACTCCCCAGTCCCTTTCAGTGAACTCTCTTATTTAGTGTCCTCAAGAGTTCCATACCTGTCCTGCCTAAAACAACAGTTGTCTGGTAAATTTATTTCCACTGAAGTTTTAGGAAATGTGGACTCTGCTCCCAGGAGAAGGTATGTGTAGGTTGGGCTTTCCTTTTGAACAAGAAAACCTTTCTAATATTCTTGAAATCATAGGCTCCTAGGTTTTTAAGTTTGTATTTTAATAAAAAGAACAATTGAGTTGGAATCCAAGGACCTGAGCTCAAATTCCAGGTCTGTTATTTATTATTTGGATGACCTTGGGAAGGTGATTTTAATTCACAGGGTCTCAATTTCCTTATCTGTATAATGAAAGAGTTGGACTAGATCCCTTCTGATTCTGAATCCTTCAAGAATGAGTATAATGTGGGGTGGAGCCAAGATGGTGGAGTAAAAACAGGACCATCATGTGGCTCCGGCTGCTACCACCTCTAATACATGTAAAAAACTGATTCTAAACAAACTTTAGAGCTACAGAACCCAAAAAGTGACAGAGAGAAACAAATCTCCCACTGAAGGCAGCCTGGCAGGCTGACAGGAAGGGTCTATCACATTGGGCTGGGAGCCATGCACAGTACTGTGTGAGCTGCACCAAGCCCAGGGAGGCCCTGACCAACAGTGGCTGCAGCAGACTTCAGGAGAGTGAATCACCAGCAGCTGTGGCAGTTTCCAGACTTCTCAACCCATAAATGCCAAAAAGAAAGTTAAAGGTCAGTGGGGAACTCTGCTGGAACTGGGTGGAGAAGAGTGCAGTCCAGCCCCTGCCCCTGGGGTAAGAAGTGGCAGGCAGTGAGGTGGCTGTAACTGCTGCCATATAGCTGCCTCCAGAGCTCCTGGCCTGCAGATTGTAGGGAGACCAAGCAACCATTCAGAGGGTAATTGCTCTTGCTTTAACCAGCTTGGATCTGGATAGCAGTGTTGGGTGGTGGTCCTAGGGTGTTTGGCCAGTGTGCCAGAGCTTGTGAGGGCTGTAGAGAGGGCACCCAACTAATCGCTCTGGTAGCTGTGAAAACCCCAGCAATTTGGGAAATAGCTCTCTGCAATCTGGTAGCAGAGTTCTACTTCCAGAGTTCTGGAAGCAAAGAGCTCAAAAATCAAGTAATTGGCTGCCAATATGAGCAAACAACGGAAGCACAAACAGACTATAGAATTTTTTGGGGGGGGACAAAATAGATCAAAGCATGGAACAGGAGGAAAACAACAAAGTCAGAACTCCTGTATCAAAAGCTTCCAAGAAAAATATGAGTTGGTTACAGGCCATGGAGGAGCTCAAGAAGGATTTTGAAAATCAAGTAAGAGAAGTAGACGAAAAATTGGGAAGAGAAATGAGAATGATTCAAGAAAATCATAAAGAGTAAGTCAACAGCCTGCTAAAGGAGACCCCTCCAAAATACTGAAGAAACTAACACCTTAAAAATAGACTTACCAAAATGGCAAAAGAGGCCCAAAAAGCCAATGAGGAGAAGAATGCCTTAAAAAGCCAAATTTTTATTTTTTTAATTTTTTTTTTGTCTTTATTAATTTGTTTGCTTACTTTTAGTTTACAAGATTCAGTTCCACAATCCTTTGAGTTTCAAAATTTCTCCCCCTCCTTTGCCCCCTCCCCTCATAGTGGCATGCAATCAAGTATAGGATCTGCAAATACTTCCACATTAGACATTAGTCAGATTATAAAGAAGTATTGTAACATATGGGATGAACAATGGGAAGGAGGAAACAAAATCAAACAAGAAAAAGAAAGCGATCAGGTAATTTGCTTCAATCTGCATTCAAACTCTGTTCTTTCTAATTCTTGTTCTAAATGTAGACATCTCTCTCTCTCATGAGCCTTTTGGAATTGTCTTATAACCCTGCATTGCTGAGAAGAGTCCAGTCTATCAAAGTTGGTTGTCACACGTGCATTGTGTCCATAATTGTGTACAGATTTCTCCTGGTTCTGCTCTTAAAAAGCCAAATTTGCCAGATGGAAAGGAATTTCAAAGACTCACTGAAGAGAATAATTCCTTTAAAATTAGATTGGAGCAAATGGAAGCTAATGATTTTATGAGAAATCAAGATACTATAAAATAAGAGCCAAACAAATTTTAAAAATAGAAGGCAGTGTGAAATATCTCTTTGGAAAAACCACTTACCTGGAAAATAGATCCAGGAGAGTCAATTTTAAAATTATTGGACAACCTGAAAGCTGTGATCAAAAAAGAGCCTAGATGCCATTTTTCAAGAAATTATCAAGAAAAATTGACCTGATATTCTAGAACAAGAGGGCAAAATAGAAATTGAAAGAATTCACCAATCACCTCTTGAAAAAAGATCCCAAAAATAAAACTCCTAGGAGCATTATAGCCAAATTCCAAAGTTCCCAAGTCAAGGAGAAAATACTGCAAGCAGTCAGGAAGAAACAATTTGAGTACTGTGGAAACACAATCAGGATAACACAAGACCTAGCAGCTTCTACATTAAGGGATCAAATGGCTTGGAATATGATATTTTGGAGGTCAAAGGAGCTAGGAGTAAAACCAAGAATCAATTGCCCAGCAAAACTGAGTATAATGCTTCAGGGAAAAATACTGCCATTCAATGAAATAGAAGATGTTCAAGCATTCTTGATGAAAAACCAGAGCTGAACAGAAAATTTTACTTTCGAATACAAGAAGCAAGAGAAGCATGAGAAGGTAAACATGAAAAATATATCATAGATGGCGGAGTAGAAACAGCTCATCCAAGCCACTCTACCCCCAGATTCCCCCCAAACTATGTAAAAGGGGACTCTGAACAGCGTCTGGAGCCCCAGCACCCACAGAACAACACAGAGAAGCTAACCGCCCACTGAGGACAGCCCAGCAGCCCTGCAGGAAGGACCAGCACAGTGTTCTGGGAGCCAGAAGTGCGCAGAGCGCAGAGCAGAGGGAGTGGAGCCAAGCAGAACCCAGGTCTGCGTGAGCCAAGGTTTTAGCCCAAGGAGGCAGGGCCAGCAGCTGGCTGGAGGAACCCCAGAACACCAGCAGCTGTGGCGACCCCAGAATTATCAACATAGACATACCTAGAACAAAGTAAGAGGTTAGTGTCCTATGGACTTTGGGACTTGTATTTGGGGAATGCATCGGCTCCCTCCCCTGAGGGCTAGAAGCCTCTGAGGAGACACGCCATTTTGTAGTTTTCAGAGGCAGCTCCAGCTCCTGGCCTGTGAATTTGTAGGGAGATCCAGCGATCAGTCTTGGGGGGTAATCACTCTTGCTTTAACCTCCCTGGATCTGGATTGTGATCTAGGGTGGAAGTTGTGGGTGGGTTTACAGCTTGCCAGAAACGGAAGTTGCCCCCACACGTTCGGGACGAAAATTCCTCTATCTGGCCTTAAAGCCATAGTGTGGCAACAAGCCCAAAAGTCAAGTAATTAAGTGGCAACATGCCAAGGCAAAGGAAACAGAAAAATGCAACCCTAGACTCCTATTTTGGGGGCATAGAGTGGGAAAAAGACTGTGAGGTCAGAAGTCCTGCTCCAAAAGCCCCAGGGGAAAACATGAGCGGGTTGCAGGCCATAGAGGACCTTAAGAAGGACTTTAAAAATCAGATAAGAGAAGTGGAGGAAAAATTGGAAAGAGAAATGAGAAGGATGCAGGAAAAGTATGAAATGAGGGTCAACAGCCTGACTGAGGAAAACAACACCTTAAAATATAGACTAACTCAAATGGCAAAGGAGGCCCAAAAGGGCAATGAGGAGAAGAATGCCTTAAAAAGTCGAATTTGCCAGATGGAAAAAGAATCTCAAAAGTTCACTGAGGAGATTCATTCCTTCAGAGTTAGACTGGAGCAAATGGAAGCTAGTGACTATGAGAAATCAAGATGCTGTTAAGCAGATCCAAACAAATGAAAGATTAGAAGGCAATGTGAAATATCTCATGGGAAAAACCACTGACCTGGGAAATAGATCCAGGAGAGATAATTTAAAAATTATTGGACTACCTGAAAGCCATGATCAAAGAAAGAACCTAGAAATCACCCTTCAAGAAATTCTCAAGGAAAATTGCCCTGATGTTTTAGATCCAGAGGGCAAAATAGAGGTTGAAAGAATCCATTGATCACCTCCTGAAAAAGATCCCAAAAAGAAAACTCCCAGAAATATTATAGCCAGGTTCCAGAATCCCCAGATCAAGGAGAAAAATACTACAAGCAGCCAGGAAGAAACAATTTCAATATTGTGGAAACACAATCAGAATAGCCCAGGACCTGGCAGCTTCTACACTGAGGGATCGAAGGGCATTGAATATGATATTCCAGAGGGCAAAAGAACTGGGAATGAACCCAAGGGTCACCTACCCAGCAAAACTGAGTATTTTGTTTCAGGGGAAAATATGGTCATTCAGTGGAATAGAGGACTTTCAAGCATTCTTGAGGAAAAACCATAATTGAATAGAAAATTTGACATCCAGATACAAGAAGGAAGAGATGCCTGAGACGGTAATCAGGGAAAAGAAATCAAAAGGAACTTATCAAAGTTGAACTATTTACATTCCTATAT
>WOXC01003195.1:0-184775 GCA_011680675.1 Gymnobelideus leadbeateri
GCTTCATTTAGAAGGTGGGAAAACTGGGTGTGGGATTGGTTCTGTACTAAAAATTATATGATTTTCGGATAGTAGTGTCAAAAAGGATAGTTTTTGCTTTCCTCAAAAGAGCTCTACATGAGGAGTAAGAACTTTTTTTTTTTCAGATCTCAGTTATGTCTCTGAGGCTTTGTGTTACTGTAGTCAAATAAATCCATTGCATCAGGCTTCATTTTTTGCATCTGCCACTTGTCATTAACTTTTTCCCAATCTTGGAATATGTTTTAGAAAACTTGACTAACCTGGCTTTCCTAAGTACACGTATGAAAATAAAATCATAGTATTTGAGAGTTAAAAACAACATCTGATGTCATTTAACTTTAGACTCACTTGAAGCATGTAATTACATTCATGTAATTTCCCAGAAAAGTGATTCATAAGAGTGGTCCAGTCTATTTGAGCTCTGATTTTTAGAATATCATCATCATCATCTACTTCTTTCCCCGCTCCTTCTCCTTCCCCTCCTATTTCCCTCCCCCTCCCCTCCTCCAACTTCTTCTCCTCCTCCTCCTTCTCCTCTTCTTTTTCCTTCTCCTTTGATATGCCCTCTTAAATTTTCATTTTTTAAGTTTCGAATTTTTTAATTTGAACCTTCAAAAAAAGGAGGTCTAAAGCCCAAGTTCTTAGCATGGGGTTCATTTCTTGTTTACATGCATGTGTATATGTAAATGTGTTTCACTATAACTAGTTCACTTTATTATCCTGTATTTCATTTTACATATTTGGAAACAATCTGAGAAGTTGCCCATGAATGTTACTAGATTTCTGTAGGTTTCAACAAAGGTGTCCATGAAACAAAATAGTTTAAGAACACATATCACTCACCACATAATAGCGTTCCTCTGCCCCAGTTACACTGCTCTTGATCAACTCCCGATTTTTAGTGTCTTTCATAAAATACATTGCCCAGGACTGAATAACTGAATAAGTGTTCTCAATTTGCTTTATCTGGGGCATACAGCAATAGAAACAATTCTTACTCTGGGCACTACATTTTAATTAGTGGAAACTGAGAGCTGAGTTCTGCTGGAATGTGGAATGTGTGAGAGTAAAATGAAATATCTTGAAAGGAAAGCTGAAATGAGACTATGAAGGACTGAAACACCAAGCTAAGGGTTTTTTGTTCAATCCTAGAGGCAATCTCTCTGTTCTTTTTTCCTCTGTGATTGTCCCAACTATGATTCTTATGTCAAAGCTATTAGTCACTGTGGTAGCCAGCTTAGTAGTCTTATCTGAAAAATTTTCTCCTTCCACTTCTACTCATAGCTCCTTGACCCAATCATCAAGTATCCAGTAAAATACATTTTCTCAACCCTTGTGAGACACACTATTTCCCTGGCCAAGATTATATCATTGATTTATGTGGAGTTGTAATCTATAACACAAAACTCATTCTCCGAATTAGTATTTTTTCCAGCTTTTCAATTATATTTTCAAAGTTCCTACCTGATACTGGAAAAAGTGAAGAAACAGTTAGACAAATAGAAGGAGAGGCAAACTTCTCTGCTATTATGCCTTGATTTTCTTACCCAAGGTTTCATGATTAAAAAGATATTCATTCCCAATTCTTTCCAATGTACTTATACCTTACTCTTATTAATCACTACTGCAGAGGATTAGATGTAGATGTAGATGACCTTGTGTTTGACTAGTATCAAGTAACTCTCCACTGTATGACAGATACAAAACCCCGAAACTTAGCATGTATTCTGAATGGACAAATCAAATGTAGCTACTTTTGTACCTCTTAGAAGGATGGCTCAAATACTGCAATAACTTCTCTATGAAGTCAGTTTAAAAATAAAAAAGAGTCCCTCTTTTTTGGCAAGATCTATAACTCCACCTTATCATTCTTTATATGAGAAGAAACTGCTTTTTCCTTAGAATTTTCAGATCCATTTTCTATTAGTAATTCTTATCTTAGAGTCTGTAAATGTGTTTTAAGTAGGTGTATGTTTGTGTGCATTTGTGTGTATGTGTGTAAGTATGTAGATATATGTATATACATGTGAGTATGTATGTGTAAGCTCATTCATTCCCTATTGACTCAAAACATGCCTAGAACTCTGCAATCCTTAAAAATCCTTCATTAACCTTTTTCATTTCTTGAAACTATCTCCTGCCTTTCCATGTCTAATTCCTTTTAAGAAGCAAAGCTGACTCAGTGAATCTATTGCCTCACCTATTCATCTCCTTGCCATCTAACTTTGACCCCAACACTAGAGTGAAAATGCTCTATATTTACCAAAAACATCATTGAATTTCTAAATTCAATGTCCTTTACTTATTCTCCATCTTTTTTAGCATATCTGCAGCCTTTCAGAATATGGATTATCCTGCTGAATATTCTATCTTCTCTAGATTTTGTGGTTTTAAGCCAACAGGGAATGAATGAGCTAGTAGATAAAGAGAGACTGAAGATTCAAGGAAGGTGTAGATTGAAATGGTAAGCTCAGAGAGGATTTGAAGAGGGAAGGAATAAGGGCATGTTTAAAGAGTTAATTGCTGAAAAAGAGAAACAATTTCTTCTACTGAAACCATAGCAAAAGAGGAGAAAATGAGGGACAGTGTTAAATGAATTTGGTGTCTAGAAGTAGAAAAGGGAGCTCATTATAGTGGCTGGTTGCCTGGTTTTCTTTTTGGGTTTTTTTGTTTGTTTGTTTTGAAGTTAAAGATAAATCTAAATCCTCTGCTTTTCTTTTCTTTTGTTTTTATGTGCCTTGAAAATATGTCTTGAAATAAGGAAAAGGATTTTGATGGAACACTGAGGGTCCAGTTGAAATCAGATAAATTTGTAGAGAACCCAGTCAACATGGGTTATATGCTTTTATCCAATAGTGTTCAGAAGCATGAAATTAGAAAAAGAGAAGAATAATGGTGGAGGTAACTCAGAATTGAAGACTGGAAATAAATGTTCACTCTGACTCTGCTTCTGTCTTGGGAAAATCCCTGTTTTCTCTCCCTGATTTCTTCTATAAGGGCTCTTTCATTGGATTCCCTTTTATAAGTAATGTTCCTGATTTTCTACCTTAGTTGACATGCATTTTACCACTAACAATTATCATTGATCAGTATATCCCTGATAATTTCAAAGCCCTAATTGTAAACAATACCTGAATTCACCAATTATTTGTAAATTGATTTTATGTATTCAAAGTTTCAGCCACTTCTAATATCTTCTTCATTTTCTTTCATTGGACAGACACTGACTACTTTCATGTTCATATTTTATCCACTTCATTTTTTTATAGATTTGCTATTTTCATTAGTACTTAGTGATGTTTCCATATCATGAACACCCTTTAAACTAATTTTCTGAGGTACACCACAAAGATCCATTCCCATGTGATTTCTTCCACTGCAAAGAGAATTCCTTAAAAAGAAGTATTTTAGAGGGACACACAGTCTGCATTATTTAAGTCAATTACTATGTTATTTTACTAGATTCAGAGTACAGCTTAAAAGCTGGCAAAATTATGCTTAGAGTGTAACAACAAAAGGGCATCCATTTATGAATTTACTATGGAATTAACAGTATCAAAAGCCTCTCCATTCAAATTTCATTTTTAACCCATTCAATTAAATCTTATTCTTTGTAAACTGCATTTCTAATCTAAATAGGTCATTATTTACCTGGTATTTTCACTTTGTTTTACTAGTGAAATAATATACTAAGTATTCAAATAATTCTGTAATTCTCTGTTGTGGGCCTTTTTTCTAACAATGGAGATGAGGTCTCAACTATGTACATCCTGGGCAGCCTCTATTCCTGCCCTACTATAGGTTAACAACAAAGGATCCACCCAACATGCTGGGGTACTTATTTATTTCTCCCAAAATCCTCAGAATTCCTTGTTTGTTGCACTTTGCTATCTACTCATAGCTATCATAAATTTCCTTTTTTGTTCACTAAGTGAAGTTCATTTGAACTTCTGTGGTGACGACTATTTCAGGCCTCACAAAATACTGGAGGAATATTGGCATTTTTTTTAATGGGCCTTTGTTTTAGAGAGGAGAGGACTAATTCATTCACAATTTTCAAATGATAAAGAAAGGTGACTCAGTGACAGCCTCCTCAATGACAGTCAGAAGTTAATATGTAGCTTTCCTTGCTCGCTTTGTGACTCTGGGCAAATCACTGAGCTTCTTTCTACCTCAGTTTCCTTATCTGCAAAATGAGGATGCCTCTTAGTGAGGATCAAATGAAATAACTTTTACAAATCACTTCCCAGACCAGGAAATATAAGGATCAAAGGAGATATCTTTTATAGAACATGTTGTAAATCTTGACACATGAAGACTAAATGAGATAATTTTTGTAAAGTGTGTTGCAAACCTTAAAACTTTGTTAGCTATTATAAGTGTTATTGTCATTAGCATTATTGCTATAGTCATAATAATTATTATAATTTTATTATTGAGTAGTGAGTTACCTTAAATTTATCTTTGTCTATGGAATAATATTTACTTCTTCCCTCAACATTACCTGTCAAAACAATTCAAACAAGAGTGATATCCATATGCACACCCCTGATCCTCATATTGATTAGCTTTCTTCCATGTTTGAAATATATCATGATTTGAGATATAATTAATGCAACTCAGCTGCCTAATCGAATAGTTTTGTGTGACAGTTCAGTTTATTAAATATTTCATTGATCTGTATTACCATGATATATATTTTAAATGCTATATTATTCATGCTAAAGATTAGTGAAAACCCTCCAGAATTTTTAATTCCTTAAACTAAAATGGGCATTATATTATATATTTTTCTCATTCAAGATTTTAATGATTTTATTATAATTCTTCTATTAAGTTGGAAATGCCTAGGAAGTAAGGTGAAGACACAAATCTAGACAACATGAGACTAGCGCTCACCTATCAGAACCCAGGGTAGTTTTCCAGATAAAGTGGAAGGTATGATGTGGAGGAAGTGAGAATGATTACTAAAGTTGAAGGAAAATGATTTTGAGCTAATATCTAGGAAGTGAGGTAAAAGCCTGGGTCAGGGCAATATGAGAACAATGAATATTTTTCACAACCCGAGATTGTTGCATGAGCAGGGTTCAAGGATCCTGTGGAAATGAGGTAGGAATGGTACTCAAAGGGGAGATCACATGGTTTGGAATTGAGAGTTTATGTAACCCAAACTTCATATTTAAAAGATGGATTGAGGCACTGCACTGGCAGAAAGAATCTCTTTCACGAAAATAAAAGCATCCCCCTCAAAATTATAGAATCAATCTTACATGGTTGTTGACAGGATGAAATTCAGTAACATGTAAACTATTTTGTCAACTTTAAAGTACTGTAAGTGCTAGATGTTACATTGGCTATAGCTATCATACAGAAAATTATTAAAGCTTTGCAATAGAACTTTAGATTGTTTTATATCACATAATTTTCCTTTGTAGACTATTATACAGATAATGGAAGCAATGAGCTAATTACAATAAATCAAACTAATTGAACAATACCTGGAATAAGAGTGAAGAAATGAATTTCTGTCCACGATACCTAAGGGAAGGACAAAAAGATCATCCTACTCCTAACCTACTTGCTTCTTTCTGCTAGATATATTAACAGAAAAGTTAATCTTAACCAACATGTCTTGGGCCCAAGCATATTTTTTTTGGTCTGCTCTTACAAAAAAAAAAATCTGAAAGGAGTGAAACTTGGTAGCTTAAATTCAACCCTAGTGGGTTGAATATAGTCTTCATTTAAATATTGATTCTTTTTTACCCTCACCTTAACTTGCAGACAATTATTTGTTTTTATATCTAACCCTTAATTAGCAAAATGTGTTTAAACAGGGGCCGCTAGGTGGCGCAGTGAATAGAGCGCCGGCCCTGGAATCAGAAGGACCTGAGTTCGGAGCCGGCCTCCGACACTTAACACACAAACAAAAACCTAGCCGGGTAACCTTGGGCAAGTTACTTAACCCCAATTGCCCTAAAGGGGCGGCTAGGTGGCGCAGTGAGTAAGAGCACCGGCCTCGGAGTTTGGATGACCCGAGATCAGATCCGGCCTTAGAAAATGAGCACCCACACATAAATAATGACTAGCCGTGTAACCTTGAGCAAGTTACTTAACCCCAATTGCTTTAAAAAAAAAATGTGTTTAAACAAAATGGAAACAAGAATATATTTGAAGCTATATTTACAACGAAATTTCTAAATGCAGACAGAAACATTTGCCAAATACAACACTTAAGAAAGTGTGGATATTTTACTGAGCTTTTTTTAAAGAAAACATTCACCTAAACAATTATCATTTATACATGATTGCCAGGGAAAAGGAATACCATTTGGCTCCTAGTACTCTGGACATGGCACTATCCTCAAAATTGCCAGAAACAGCCACTCCATAATAGCTAGTTATCCTTTCGCTAATATGTTATTCACTTACTTACTTCATCTCCTTATTTCATGCTCTTTCTATTGTCTCTAAGTTATTCATCTCCTCCTATAGTCAATTCTATCTCTTATACTGCTAACTCTTTAAGGAGCAATCATATCTATTTAAATTGATCTCCTTCTTACATAGCTCAAGCTCTTACTAAATTGTTATGATCATTTCAGTTTTCTGTTGTGTACTATCCCTCTTTTTCTGGAGGGTTTTACTTGGCCTGGTTTCTCTGACTACATGAATACTTTTTTTTTTAATCAAATGCTTTAACTTCTAGTTTACATCATTCATTTCAGCAAGATTTTGAGTTACAAATTTTCTCCCCATTCTTCCCCCTACCCACCACCTAAATATACCCATCAAACTGGGTGTCCCCTCCTCCAATCTGCTCTCTCCCAAATCTTCGCCCGTACCCCCTCCAACTTTCCAGTAAGGCATGGCAGATCTCTATGCCCCAGTTCCTGTATATCTTATTTCCCAGTGACATGAAAAATAATATTAATAATAATATACATACATATATACATATACATGTATACACATATACATATACATGCATACATATATACACATATAAATATACATGCATACATATATACACATATACATATACATGCATACATATACATATATATAAAACACTTGATTTTAAAGCTTTGAATTGCAGATTGATTCCCTTCCTCCCTTGTCACCCTTACTGGGAAGATAAGCAATTCCATATAGGTTGTACATGTGTAGCACTGCAAAACATTTCTATAGTGCATATATTATAAAAGACTGACTATATTTCCCTCCCTCCTATCCCACCTCCCACTTGGTCTATTCCCTACTTTGATCCTGTCCCTTTTCAAAGTGGGTGCTTCCAACTTCCCTCCCCCATAGTCTGGACTCCCTTCCATCATCCCCCTTCTCTTCCCCTTCCCCCCCACCCCCGCTCTCCTGTAGGGTGACATACCCTATTAAGTGTGTATGTCATTCCCTCACTAAGCCAAATTCAATGAGAGTAAGTTTGACACATTCCCTGTTATCTTCCTGTCTTACCCTCCCTTGTAACCATTTTAACTTGCCTCTTCTCTATGAGAGAGTTTACCCCATTCTGTCTCTCCCCATCTCCTCTTATTATGTTCCTCACTCACCTCTTAATTTCACCTTTTAAGTATCATCCCTGCCTATTAAATTGGTCCTGTGCCCTCTGTGTAAACCTGTAAAAAATATACACACATTCCCATATGTATTCACATGGCCATATAGCCTCCTATGTAGACAGATATATGCATGTGTGTATAGATATTTCTATTCCCTTCAACTATTCTCATACTGAGAAAAGTTGCATAAGTTACAAATACTGTTTTTCCATGTAGGCATGTATATAGTTCAACTTTGATAAGTTCCTTAAGATTACTTTTCCCTGTTTACCTACTCATGTTTCTTGTATTTGAATGTCAAATTTTCTATTCAAATCTGTTTTTTTCATCATAAATGCTTGAAAGTCCTCTATTACACTTAATGACCATATTTTCCCCTGAAACATGATAATCAGTTTTGCTGGGTAGGTGATTCTTGGTTTTAATCCCAGCTCCTTTGGCCTCTGGAATATCATCCAAGATATATAGAAGACCTTTGATCCCTCAGTGTAGAAGCTGCCAGATCCTGTGTTATCCTGATTGCGTTTCTACAATATTCAAATTGTTTCTTACTGGCTGCTTGTAATATTTTCTCCTTGATCTGGGAATTCCAGAACCCGGCTATAATATTCCAAGGAGTTTTCTTTCTGGGATTTTTTTTCAGGAGGAGATTGGTGGATTCTTTCAACCTCTATTTTGCCCCCATTTACTAAAACAACTGGACAATTTTCCTTCAGAATTTCTTGAAGTATAATTTCTAGGTTCTTTTTTTTGATCATGGCTTTCAGGTAGTCCAATAATTTTTAAATTATCTCTCCTGGATCTATTTTCCAGTTCAGTGGTTTTCCCAATGAGATATTTCACATTGCCTTCTATTTTTTCATTGGTTTGGATCTGTTTTGTAGAATGTTGATTTCTCATAAAGTCACTAGCTTCCATTTGCTCCAATCTAATTCTGAAAAGAATGATACTCTTCAGTGAGCTTTTGATGTTATTTTTCCATCTGGCAAATTTAGCTTTTTAAGGCATTCTTCTCCTCATTGCCTTTTTGAGCCTGTTTTGCCATTTGAGTTACTCTATTTTTTAAGGTGTTATTTTATTCAGTCAGGTTGACTCATTTCATATATATAAATGAGAATGATGCAAATATATATATTTGCATCATTCTCATTTCTATTCTTAATTTTTCCCCCACTTCTCTTAGTTGGTTTTCAAAACCCTTCTTAAGCTGCTCTATGGCCTGTAACCAGCTCATATTTTTCTTGGAAGCTTTTGGTGCAGGAGTTCTGACTTTGTTGTCTTCTTCCTGTTTCATGCTTTGATACTTTTTGTCTCCAAAATAGCACTGTTTGCTTTGCTTCCTTTGCTTGCTCATGTTGCTACTCAATTACTTGACTTTTGGACTTTTTGCCACAGTAGGACGCTGCTACCAGAAAGGGGAGCTTCTTCCCAAATGTTGGGATTTCCTCAGCTACTGAAGGTATTAGTTGGGTGACTGCTCTGAAGCCTCCACATGCTCTGGTGAGCTGGTCACCACCCCAGGACCTCCACCCTAGACTGCAAGTCAGATCCAAGCAGGTTAAAACAAGAGCTATTACCCCTCAGACTGGTTTCTTGGGCCCCCTACAATCTGCAAGCAAGGAGCTGATGCTGCCACATGGCAGTGGCTGCACAGCCACAGCACCTCAGCGGCTTCTCCCTCCAGGGGATAAAGGCCAACCACTCCCCTAAACTTCCAGATCCAAAAGTCCACACTGCACTGACCTCTCACTTTGTCCTTAGCATGTATGGGTTAATAATTCTGGAAACCATCGCAGCTGCTGGAGATTGGAAATCACTCTAGCCAGTAGCTAGTCAGCCCTCCCTGAGGCTAAAACCTCTGGCTTTTTTGGGGATGGGAGTAGGCTCCCAGAGTTCTCCACTGGCCAAGTCCTGATGGCCTGCCAGGCTGTCCTCAGCGGGAAGTTAGATTCTCTGTGTCATTTTGTGGGTTCTGTAGCTTCAAAGTTTGTTCAGTCACCTTTTACATGAATTGGAGGAGGTGGGAACTGGAGCCCAGCGGAAGTCCTTTTTTCTACTCTGACATCTTGACTCCACCTTTATGAACGCTGACTTTTAGATTGCTCCAATAATATATTTCTTCTTTGCAATTCTTAACTACTAGTAGTTCATATATGGATATATTGTGGACCAAAATGCCCAGCAGACCTTCTTACTTAGGAGGTAATTAAAATGCTTTCATTCAGTTTAGAAAGTAGTACAAATGTGATAAGGAAGTAATCCGCCTTTAAAAAAAAAATCCTTAGAAATACTTCTGTTCAATTTATCCTGATAAGTTTCCTTTATACTTGAGTGTTGTCTCTTCCTCAGTTTGTTAAAAGATAAGAACAACTTTACTCTACAATTCTTTTCATCTTGCCCTGCCTGCTCATACAATGAGCACAGTATAGGATTTAATTCTGGGGGCCCTCGTCATGACAAAATCCAATTAGTTAAGATTGCAGAATTGGTGCAATTCTGTTATTAAAAAATGCTAACTAGTGAACTTTATAACTGAATAACATTCAAAGAAAAGAACTTCATTTAATTTCCAATCTCTGCAATATCATAATTAAGAAAAGAGACTCCTTAGAAAAAGAAAAAGGCAAAGAACAAAGAAGACTGAGTGATGTTTTATTATATGCTGCTGAAAGAATTTTTTAATGTTTTCTATTTCTTTTCCATAGTTGCAGACAAATACCATCCAAAGGTTGTTTTGGTTAAAAATAAAGCATTAAAACTCATGCACAATCTTATCCATGAGTTTAAAGACATTTTAGTTTAGACAATTAATATTTACAACTAATTTTGGAATTCAAGACAAAAATAAATGATACTTAATATCATATAGAAAAGAAGGTGACCTTTGGCACATCACTGAGCCCTCCTTGATACAACTTTCTCATCAGGGTAATGGGATAGAGAAAGGTCTTAGACTAGATGGTTTATTAACTTTCCTCAGCCCTCTTCCAAAAAAGAAGACACAGAGAAAATTGTTATTATTTAAATTAATGGTTGTACAACTCTTGAAATATTAGTATGATTTGCTGTTTAATTGAATTATAAATTTAGTTGAGACTATGATTCCTGCTTGTACTTTGCAAATCTTATAGCACTATATCAATATAATTTAGTATGGTGGTAATCATTACAGTTGTCTTGTATTTAGATCCAAGTAAAATATGTTACTTACAATTCTAGATCACATTTTTTTCCCTGAAAAGGAATTATTACTAAGTTTAAAGCTATATGAAGAGTAACATGAGTGAAATGGTCATGAAGTGTTGTCTTCTTGGGTGTGACAATAGCCTAGTAGCACTGAACCTTTTTCATGATCCAGGCAAAAAGTCCAGTGCTTCTTGATAAAGCTTTTTTAATGTGATTTTGCTTAATTCCAACTGGCATCTAAAATTAAAGCTACTGCTATCGTTTGTCCTTCTAGATTAGAATGATCACATTAAAAAGTGTTCACTTAATCTGAAGTATGGATAATACATAATTCAAAGTGGAAATTAGGTCCCACAAGGGTCTTTCTGTCTGATAAGGGGAAGTAAGTGTTGCAAAACAGCTACAAATCAGCCCTAAGTGAAACATAGATCTGTGAACAGCCTTGATTACTTGTCAAAAAGAAGAGAGGGAAGAAGAAGAGAGTGTAAACAAAATAATCTCTGCATAACCTCTTCCTCCATTTACAACAAATCTAGGTCATTCCCAGGGTTTTTGTCAGAGGATGCTGACATTAAGTTCTCTCCTGCAGCGATAATAATTCATTTCATAACTCAAGCTCTTTTAAGCCAAAGTTGTATTTCTTTGGTGTCCTATATTTCAAATTAATTAGATTTGACGACTACCATGATGAAGGCCTCTACCTTGAAAATGTCGTGGTAATCTGAAGAATCCGAGATGTTCAAGCAGCAGCATACATTCAAGTGTAGAAAGTGAACACATATTGGTATTATTTTACGATCTATTTTGTAAATCAAGAAGTAGCCCAGAAAAGTAGAATACAGAATGTCTGAAGAAAAAGATTATATATATTTTTTAGTTTTCTTGTACAAAATGACAATATGGAAAAGTTTTACATGATTGCACATTTATAAAGTATAGCGAATTGATTACCCACTCAGGGAGGGGAGAGGGGAGAGAGTTAGGAAGGCATAGAATTTGGAATTCAAAACATTTTTGAAAAATAAACATTATTTTAACATATAATTGGGGGAAAATAAGATATTTTATTAAAATGTAAAAGAGAAAAGCATGATTAAGTTGAAGGGATTTATAGAGTAAAACATAAAAATTGGAGTGGACCAATGAGATGGATGTTTTATGCATCTCTATCAATATCATAACATTATATGCAGTGGCAAGAAGTTAATATGTCTTTTCTTTGTGATAATTTTGATTTTTCACTTGAAAGACTAGATAACACACTGAATTCCTAATATTTAAATTCTTTGTAAATTTCCCTTAGATGCTTTATGAATTTTTTTTTCTTTTTGGAGGGCAATTGGGGTAAAGTAATGTGCCCAAGGTCACACGGCTAGGTGTTTATTTGTGTGCATGTTAAGTGTCTGAGGCCGGCTCCGAACTCAGGTCCTTCTGACTCTAGGGCCGGCGCTCTACTCACTGCGCCACCTAGCTGCCCCTGCTTTATGAATTTTTGTCAACTATGACACATTCTGAGAATTGTTTCTTCCACTTGTTAGTTGGGACATTGGAGATAAAAAAAGAACACAAGAAATTTGAAATCTTGGCTTTATAGATGATAAAGAAATGTATTCAGGGGGCGGCTAGGTGGCGCAGTGAATAGAGCACAGGCCCTGGAGTCAGAAGGACCTGAGTTCGGAGCCAGCCTCAGACACTTAACATGCACACAAATAAAAACCTAGCCGTGTGACCTTGGGCACGTTACTTTACCCCAATTGCCCTAAAGGGGCGGCTAGGTGGCGCAGTGGGTAAGAGCGCTGGCCTCGGAGTTGGGATGACCCGAGATCAGATCCAGCCGCAGAAAATGAGCACACACACACAAATAATGACTAGCCGTGTAACCTTGAGCAAGTTACTTAACCCCAGTTGCTTTAAAAAAAAAAAAATAAAGAAAAAAAGAAATGTATTCAGTTTTGTTAACTTCACCTTAAGGTACTAGAATAATGAGTAATTAAGGAGATATAAAACAGAATGCATCTCGTACCTCACCAAGGAGGATGTGTTTTATTTATCTGAACAAAGGTGAATTCAGTATGAAAATGGAATGAGAGGGATTAAAAAACCCACTAAAATAATAGCACTTTGGTAGAAAATATGTATATATATTTATATACATTATAGTATATGTGTCATATATGTATGCATATATGATATGGGTACATGTATGTATATATGATGGGTGTATTTATATATGTATGTGTATACATATGGTCTGTGTGTTTGTGTATATATGTGCATGTGTATATGTAAATGTATCTATATATGCATACATATATGTATCTGTGTACGCATAGGCACATGTGTATGTATACATATAAGTGTATATGTCCGTGTGTATACATATGTATATGTATTATGGGGGGTTCTGTCTAAAAAGTCTCAGTGCATTTTTAAACCTTAATATAAAAGCTGCATTAAGATTTAGCAGACACTCTGAAATCCTTCACTTGCTCACCCCTCTCTATGTGGGCTTCTGTTTATAATTGTTATTGAGTAAGACTTGCAATAATGTTTCATATTATTTTTTCTTTGTTTTGTTCATTTATCCTGCCTTGCTTTCTAGCCAGTTCCAGGCCCAGATTCCACCTTCTACTTCATTTTTAAATATTCAATCTAGTCCTGGGATGTGCTATAGACAGCTTGCAAAGTCTTTTAAGAAGCAGTGAGAGCTTTTAAAAAACAGACATTTGTAAATACTATAAATCAGGACTTCATTCACTGTTTGAATGTCTAGAATTGTCTAGACTGGAGAAAGAAAGCTATTGACAAAAAGTTAATAATATAAAATATATATATATAAATATATATATAAATATAAATATAAATATATATATAAATATAAATATAAATATAAATATAAATATAAATATAAAAATATATATAAAATATAACTTAAAAGTATATTGTAGGAATGTTTGTTTTGAGAAACAGTTCTTAAATATTTACCAACTCCCCTGCCTAGGATCCAGGGATTTCCTTCTGACTTTTACCTCTCAAGGTTCTGGACTGCACTGGAACTTTATGTTTCAGAGGATCCGATTTTCAAATTCCTCCCTGCTATCTCAGAGTAGTCTTAAGAACCTCAGATTCACTGGGCTTAATCTTTTCCAGTCTAAATATTTAATCTCTCAATGTCCAGTGCCTTTCCCTGTAGTTTCAAATTGCCATGCTAGGGATATCTGACCAAGAAGGTTCTTTTTGACTACATTAGAACTAAGTTAATCCTTCCACTGTCACAGCCTATGGAGAAACAGCATGTCAGGCTACAAGTGTCCCTAGTCCTTTCTGACCATGCTGGGAAGATGCCACTCTGTGCTGACACTGGCTTTGTTGATACAGACCAGTCTGAGCTTCTTTTTTTTTTTTTGTTTAGTTTTGGATGAAAAAAGTCACCCACTATAGTCTCACATTTTACTTCTTTTTTTTTTTCAAATAATAATCAGTATTTATTAAGTGCCTAGCATGTGCCAAATATTTTACAAATACTATCTAATTTTATCTTTAAAATAGCCTTAAGAAGTATATGATAAATCATCTTCAATTTACAGATGAAGAAACTGAGGCAAATAAACTAAGTTTATCCACAGTTACACAGCTAGTAAGTGGCTGAAATTAGAATTGAGCCCAGGTGTTCTTGACTTCAAATCGAGCATTCTATCCACTGCTCCAAACTAACCAACATTTATCATTAGCAATATACGTTTTTACAGTTGATACTTAACAATGAGAAAAGTAAAAATCAAACAGAAATTCCTAATAGGAAGTAAGTTTCAAAAAAGAATCACATTAAAAAATACACTCATCGTTCTAGGATATGTTATTTATCCTTCATTTTTTTTTTGGTCAATTAAACAAATGCTTTATTAACTTCTGTTTTACATCATTCATTTCCGCCAGATTTTGAGTTACAATCATTTTCCCCCCATTATTTCCCTACCCAACCTCCCAGAAGAGTAATCCCACAAGATATCACTTCCTCCAATCTGCTCTCTCCCATACCTTATCCCATACCCCCATCGACTTTTCCACTAGAGGAAGGTGAATCTTTGTGTCCCAATGCCTGCACATCTTATCTCCCTATTACAAGCGAAAGAGTATTAATAATAGTATTTATATATATTTGAAACATTTAATGTTACTACCTCGAATTTCAGATCCATTTCCTTCCTCCCTTGTCACCCATTCCCTCTTGGGAGATAAGTAATTCAGTATATGTTGTACATGTCTAGCTATGCAAAACATTATCATGGTAGATATATTATACAAGGCTGCTTATAATTCCCTCCCACGCATCCCACCCCCCACCTGGTCCATTCCCTACATAATCCTGTCCCTCTTCTATAGTGGGTACTTCCAACATCCCCTCACCCCAAGGATGCCCTCCCATCCATTATCCCTCCTCTCATTCCCCTTCCCCCTATCCTGCTGCAGGTTGAGATATCCCATTTAGTATGTATGTCATTTTCTCCCTGAACCAAATTCAATGTGAATGTGGTTTTGCCTTTTTAGCCTTCCTTATTCTCCCCCTCCTTTGCAACCACTTCCCCTTGCTTCTTCTACATGGGAGAGTTTACCCTACCCTGTCTCTCCCCATCTCCTCTTGCCACTTTCCTCTCTCACCTCATACTTTCATCCCTTGAGTATTCTCCCTTCCCAACAAATTCAACCTATGCCCTCTATCCATATACACACACATTCACATATGTATTCATATGACCACACACCCTTCTTCCATTATTTTCATAGTGAGAAAGATATCATCAGTCACAGTTATTGCTTTTCCATATAGGAATGTAAATAGTTCAACTTTGATAAGTTCCTTTTGATTTCTTTTCTCTGATTACCTTCTCAGGCATCTCTTGCTTCTTGTGTCTGGATGTCAAATTTTCTATTCAACTCTGGTTTTTCCTCAAGAATGCTTGAAAGTCCTCTATTCCACTGAATGACCATATTTTCCCCTGAAACAAAATACTCAGTTTTGCTGGGTAGGTGACCCTTGAGTTCATATTCAGTTCTTTTGCCCTCTGGAACATCATATTCCATGCCCTTCGATCCCTCGGTGTAGAAGCTGCCAGGTCCTGGGCTATTCTGATTGTGTTTCCACAATATTGAAATTGTTTCTTCCTGGCTGCTTGTAGTATTTTCTCCTTGATCTGGGATTCTGGAACCTGGCTATAATATTCCTGGGAGTTTTCTTTTTGGTATCTTTTTCAGGAGGTGATTGGTGGATTCTTTCAACCTCTATTTTGCCCTCTGGATCTAAAACATCAGGGCAATTTTCCTTGAGAATTTCTTGAAGGGTGATTTCTAGGGTCTTTCTTTGATCATGGCTTTCAGGTAGTCCAATAATTTTTAAATTGTCTCTCCTGGATCTATTTTCCAGGTCAGTGGTTTTTTCCCATGAGATATTTCACATTGCCTTCTAATCTTTCATTTGTTTGGATCTGCTTAACAGCATCTTGATTTCTCATAAAGTCATTAGCTTCCATTTCCTCCAGTCTAACTCTGAAGGAATGAATCTCCTCAGTGAACTTCTGAGATTCTTTTTCCATCTGGCAAATTCGACTTTTTAAGGCATTCTTCTCCTCATTGCCCTTTTGGGTCTCCTTTGCCGTTTGAGCTAATCTATTTTTTAAGGTTTTGTTTTCCTCAGTCAGGCTGTTGACCCTCATTTCATACTTTTCCTGCATCCTTCTCATTTCTCTTTCTAATTTTTCCTCCACTTCTCTTATTTGATTTTTAAAGTCCTTCTTAAGGTCCTCTATGGCCTGCAACTCACTCATGTTTTCCCCTGGGGCTTTTGGAGCAGGACTTCTGAACTCACAGTCCTTTTCCCGCTTTATGCCCCCAAAATAGGAGTCTAGGGTTGCATTTTTCTGTTTCCTTTGCCTTGGCATGTTGCCACTTAATTGCTTGACTTTTGGGCTTGTTGCCACACTATGGCTTTAAGGCCAGCTAGAGGAATTTTAGTCCCGAACGTGTGGGGGGGCAACTTCCGTTTCTGGTAAGCTGTAAACCCACCCACAGCTTCCACCCTAGATCACAATCCAGATCCAGGGAGGTTAAAGCAAGAGCGATTACCCCCCAAGACTGATCGCTGGATCTCCCCACGATTTGTAGGCTGGGAGCCGGAAATGCCTATGAAAACTACAAAATGGCGTGTCTCCTCAGCGGCTTCTAGCCCCCAGGGAGGGAGCTGACGCATTCCCCAAATACAGGTCCCAAAGTCCATAGGACACTAACCTCTCACTTTGTCCTAGGCATGTCTATGTTGATAATTCTGGAATCGCCACAGCTCTTGGTGTTCTGGGGTTCCTCCAGCCGGCTGCTGGCCCTGCCGCCCTGGGGCTAAAACCTCAGCTCACGCGGACCTGGGCTCGGCTCGGCTCCTGCGCTCTTAGCTCTGCACGCTGCCGGCTCCCAGACCACTGCGCTGGTCCTTCCTGCAGGGCTGCTGGGCTGTCCTCAGCGGGAGGTTAGCTTCTCTGTGTCGTTCTGTGGGTGCTGGGGCTCCAGAAGTTGTTCACAGTCCTTTTTTACATAGTTTGTGGGGAATCTGGGGGCAGAGAGGCTTGTAAGAGCTGTTTCTACTCCGCCATCTTGGCTCCGCCCTCACATTTTACTTCTTGATCATTATTCAGTAATAGGTACTTAATAAATGCTAGATTACCACTTGACTGACTAAACTGGTTGAATGGCTTCAATAACTTTGGTGGGTCCATATCAACTTGAAAAATGTCATCCAATATAGTACTTTTAGGTACTAATATTATTGAATTAAATTAATAAATGGTCTGTTTGTCAAGTCTGAGTATCATAAAAATCAGAGATATAACTAATATGTCTGATTATAATCACATTGGATGATTAAACATGTTTAGGGTATTATAGAGGAAATTCTTCCTGAAACTGAAGTTGAATTTGACATGAAGAATATTCTGGAAGATTGTTTTCGTTGATGCCACAAACTTGATTATCCTACTTATATGTCACCATGATCAATTACATGCCCAAGAAATCAATAAAGGTGACACAACACCAGAATTATTCTTACAATGAAGTCATAGTCTTTACACAAGAATTTGGCATTCTAAATTATTCTACTCTCTACCATAAACTCTCCATAAAGGATTCAAGTAAAGTCCTGAGAACTTTCTTTGATTATTCTACCACTTTGCATATGATGGCATAGTCCTCACGCTCTCCATCTACTCTTTTTGTGGGTGACTGTGATTTCCTACATGCATTATTACATCTTTTATGCCATTTTCTGCAAAGAACTTGGCAGTCTACTAACACCTACTATGAATGCCTTCATGCAATCTCTCCTTCATTCTCTGATGTGTGTATGTTTAATGTTCATTAATTATAAGAACAATAGAGTAGATTTTTAAATTCACATTTGGACATGTTTATGCTAATAAGAGCACAGTCTCTAGATTTAGAGAAACTCAGTTCAAATTTTGACTGTAATATTAACTACTTTTGTAACTTTAAGAAAGTCATAACTTCCCTGGACCTCATTTTTCTCAACTATAAAATTAGGGGGCTAACCTTGAAGTTCTCTTGAATCCCACCCAATGCTATTATACAATCCTGTGAAACTATCGTTTCTGAGTTTTTCTTTTAATTGCTCGATCTTTCTGACCTTGACTAAGTTATTAAACCTACCCAGGACTCAGTTTCATCATTTGAAAAAAATGAGATGATCAGACTGGACCATTTCTGTTTACTCCTAGACCTCAGCCAATGATTTTATGGTCTCCTATACCTCTTAAATTCTGTGATTTTGTGGCTTGAAAATTGCTTTTATATTTATTTTTCTATTCAATCCTCAGGTGATGCTTAGCTGCTGTTTTCTAGAAGAAACAGACTGAAATCCTTCAGATAATAAGAATCTAACTTTTGGGCAAAGGATGGAAGGTGCTTTAAGAAACTGAGAAGTTAGTTCAGAAAATATCCAGGAGCCAGAAGATACTACTTGTGCAGTGAAAGAGACTAACCTGGAAGTTCAGTCCGAGTTCCCAAGGTATGCTCCGTGCTCAGAAAACCTGAGTTAGGATAACAGTTGTGAGAAGTGTGACCAGGAGGGGTAAAAACTTAAGAAGTTCAATACAATTACATGATGTTTTAAAGAATAAAACCAATCTTCCCAGAGGGAGTGGGTGACAAGGGAGGAAGGGAATGGATCTGAAATTCAAAGTCTTAAAATTAAATGTTTATAAATACTATTATTAATACTATTTCACATGTAATTGGGAGATAAGATGTTCAGGCATTGGGGCTCAGAGATTCACTTTGCCCTAATGGCAAAGTCGAAGGGGTATGGGAGAAGATATGGGAGAGAGCAGATTGGTTGAGGGGATATCTAGTGTTACTGCTCTTCTGGGGTGGTGGGTAGGGAAAAAATGGGGAAAAACTGTAAATCAAAATCTGGTGGAAATGAATGATGTAAACCAGAAGTTAATAAAGCATTTGTTAAAAAAAAAAAAAAAGAATAAAACCAGCAAGCATTGTGCAGAATGAGAGGGCAAATAATCACTAAAGAAAACTCATTCTGATCTGTGCTACTGTGAACTAGGTCTGATGTGATTGAAACATTATTATAATCTCAATATACCATTATTTGTAGCAAAACTTGCTATCCATCCCCAAAGCCAAATATGTAGTTAAGTTCCTGATCATTTCCAGACTAGATACTTGTAATCTCCTCTCCTTTGGACTCCTTGGTGTTACATAATGCTATGATATCTGAAATTATTTTTGACAATTTGAAGAAAAGTGTGTTGTTTTGTTTTAAATTATTTTCGTTTGAGAGACTGATCATTTTTTTATGCCTGGTAGAAATCAGGAAGGCTATATAAGGCTATAAGACCACAAATAGGTTTTACCTAAGTGAATTATCATCTTTCAATATTTTGAAATTTAGACAGATATAACTTTCTTTCTTTCTTTTTTTTATTTCTTTCTTTCCCTTTTGTTGAAGGGGCAAATTCAGGTGAATTGGGATTAAGTGACTTTCCCAAGGTCACACAGCTCATAAGTGTTAAGTGTCTGAGGGTGGATTTGAACTCAGGTCCTCCTGTCTCCAGGGCCACTGCTCTATTCAGTGCATGACCTACCCGCCCCCCAGATATAACTTAATTAATGGCTGAAGAAGGATGCTTAAACTTTGTTACTTTCTTTTATCAGCAATTTCTTTCATTTTTGCATCTGACTTTAAATATAGAAACTCATTAGCAGATTCACACTAAATGAAAGAGCTTTGGACTAGGTAGAATGGGACATTTCATATAGAGATAAAATTGTCTGGGGAAAAGAGATTTTGTGCTTGTATATGTCCTATGAATTATCTTCATCCAGATGAAGAGAAAGGGGCAGATTTCTGGATGAGTGTGAATTGGGAAATTATACTTGGGGTACATCATCTTGGGTAGACAAACTTGGGATCACGTAGTTGAATGGTAAGTCAGGGAGGAAGCCAAAAGAGAAATGATGCAATTCTTCCATTTGGTATATTAAAACTACAAAACATCAACTACAGTAATAGCAACAGTGGCATTTAACTCATAATCATGTCCCCTATTAAGGCCAAGTAGGACAATCTCTGGACATATTTTGCTTACTGAGCCCTTTCATGAATTCTGTCCTCCTTAGAGCTCCTACTAATTAGGTATTCGGTTCTATTTTTAGGTACATACTGATCATAGTACTCAGAGAAGTGTTAAGGATTAGAGAGCTCATATTACTAGACTACTTGACACTTTTTAAACCATGTTATACTAAGCAATCCTAGGTATTAGTTCCTCCAAACTATGATAATACCCATTTTACTTATGAGGAAAAGGGATCAGAGAGGGCAAGAGTCTTATCCATTTCTGCATAGTGTGTTTTAAGGCTGGAGCTAGAAGCCAGGCTCTCTTACTCTGGGATCTGTCTTCCTACACAATGCTGTGAGTGAAGGGAGGAATTTACAGAGGTCCTACATCATTATGTGGCCCTAGACACTGAACACTGCCTTCTGACAGTCCTACAAAGAGAGAAGAAACACACACACACACACACACACACACACACACACACACACACACCAAAGTCATGCCAGAGAGTAAACTCTTACATGTGTCCAGTTATGTTTGTGAATGTAACCATTTATAATTGTATTATAGGTTGAGTGAGATAAGTAACTGTGAACAAAGAATTTCATTCACAGAATCAGCAAATCAAATTATAGATTCCAGATAGTGTATATCAAGAGGTTACACACTAAGAGGGTTAGGGTTGCTCTGGAGACCCCAAAATACCAACACACCGAGTCCTGCTGAATGAATTCAACTCAAGCCTTCTCAGCCAAAAAAAAGGAAAATTTATTAAATGTTTGCTTGTATTAGACAGAGTAAGTCTGTGCTAGGTTATTCTATGGCACTCTAACACCACATGGTGTGAGATGGGGGTCTTATATATAGAAGCTTGTGGTAGGAATCTTGGGATGGTCTAGAGGAAGAGTTTGGGGAGGGTGTTCAGGAGGAGTTAATGAGGTCAAGGCGTGATTAAGGGTGGGAAGTAGCTGGAGACTACAGACAATGGTGGGCTAGGACAGTTCAAGGGTGTATTGATATTTTGATAGGCTCAGGGGTGAGAAGTAGATGAACAATGGAGCGCTAGTCTAGTAGTTAGCAATTAGTAACTAGGCTAGAGGTCTGGGCCTAGCCACAGTGTAAGGTTTATTGCCTCATGCAAATGAGACAATTTAATCTAGAGTCCAAGGGAGGTTCCCAGAGCCTGTACCTCAAGGATCAAGCAGAGCTCAAGAAGTCTTCCAGAGATCATACCTATCATTCCCCTCTCAAACATATGGAACCCAAATTCCTTTGGGGTAAGGGGCAAAGGTCTCAGCTTCTGAAAATGCTTACTGCTGACTAGGGGCATAGAGTTGTCCCTGCCTCTCTGGGTCTGGTTCAAGGGGGTCAGACTTCACATTCAAGGTGTCAGACTCTGGAAAGTGGATGATGCCAGGTCTAGTGGGTTGGAGAACTTGGATTCAGTCAGAGATTTGCATAGTCTTAGTTGTCATCCAGAGGTTGATGGCTTGAACCCTGGAAGAGACAGACCTGGCAAGGAAGTTTAAGTAAACAAAAACCAAACAAGCACCAAAAAAAAAAAAAAGAGTAGATAAAAGACAATCTCCCTGGTAGGAATTAAAGATGACTGTGTCGAGGCCAAAAGAAAAAGGGCAGTTATAATTTCACCTCTTTTTATCCTTTTTGCTGGAGGGGATTGGAGCCTTTCTAAACATGAGCTTGAGGTCCTCCAATGGCTCACAGGTATATTCTGGAGTCTCTAGAGGGGAAGCAAGAGGTGGTACTGGTTTAATCCTAGAATTATGAGTCCAGCTGAGGAGACATTCTAGCTTTACTGCCATTGGAGTAGTGAGTATGACTTGGTAGGGTCCTTTCCATTTGATATCTAACTGTTCTCCCTTTTGGGTTTTCCATGTCTTTAAGTAGACCCAATCTCCAGGTTGTACTACAGCAGAATGAGTTTCCTTTAGTGATTATTAGCCCTCTCATTCTGTACAATGCTTGATGGTTTTATGCTTTAAAACATCATGGAGTTGTATTTATTGAACTTCTTAAGTTTTTACCCCTCCTGGTCACACTTCTCACAACTGTTATCCTAGCTCAGGTTTTCTGAGCATTGAGCATACCTTGGGAACTCAGACTGAACTGCCCGGTTAGTCCCTTTTACCACACAAGTAGTATCTGGCTCCTGGACATTTCCGAACTAACCTCTCAGTTTCTTAAAGCACCTTCCATCCTTTGTGCAAAAGTTAGATTCCCTTCCTTTTCATTGCCAAGAGGTTTTGGAAGATACTTATTGACATATTCAGTCAGAGCATTCCTGACAGTTCCTAACTGAGTTGCAAATGCTGTTCTGGTCCACCAGGATGTCAAAGATTAGGAAGGGCCTCCCATACATGAGTCCAAAGGGACTAAGCCTGATATTTTCCCGAGGTGTGAATCTGACTATGAGCAGCATAATGGAGAGATTCTTGACCCAATCTTCTCAGGTTTCTAAGCATAGTTTAGAAAGGACCCACATAAGGGTATGGTTCATTTTCTCTATTTTACCAGAGGATTTTGGATTCCCGGCTTATTGGAGATGGTAATTGATTTTAAATGTCTTTGCCACTGCCTGGGTTATCTGTGAAATAAAAGCTGGGCCATTGTCACTTTGTAAGGAGCCAGGCAAGCTAAAACGAGGTATGATTTCCTTTAATAGGAAGTTTGATACCTCCTGAGCCATTTCAGTTCTGCAAAGGCAAGCTTCTACCCAATTATTTGTAAAGGTGTCAACAAAAACCAAAAGAAATTTGAAACCCCTACATGGGGGCATATGTGTAAAATCTATCTGCCAGTCTTCACCTGGGGAGGTACTCCTCCTCTGAACAGGTTTTAAAAGGGGAGGAGATTTGACTGCCCCTTCAGGATTCACCTGAACACAGATTGGCCAGGCCTGATAGACTTGTCTAATCACTTCTCCTAGCTTACTGTCAGTAGAAGTGGGCTTGATCAGAGACTGGAGGGCATCCTTCCCCAGGTGTGTGGCCTGGTTTAAGCCAAAAAAGAAGCTTCCACTGACTTTCCTCTGGAATAAGAAGTTGTCCTGAAGGTGTTTGAAACCACCCAGAGGAGGAAAGAGAGTGTCCCCTTTCCTTAGCAAGGGCCTGTTCCTGAGGGCTACATGAAGGTGTGAAGAAATCTGGGTGCTGGGGGAGTAGTGAGGGCCAGTATAGTCAACTGGCAGGCAGCATTCTTGCTAAAGTGTCTGATAGTGATTTCCCACAGCCTGATCAGTTTCTCCTTTCTGGTGGCCTTTGCAAAAGATAACAGCCACCTCAGGGGCTTTTGAACAGCTTGGGGGAGATGTGAAATCTCTTGTGCCTGTTTAATAGGGGAATTTTTTTGCCATGAGATATCCCCTTTCTTTCAAAATTGCTCCATGGGCATGTAGAACATGGAAAGCATATTTTGAGTCAATGAAAATGTTTACTCATTTATTTTCCCCTAGCTCTAGGGCTCTGGTGAGTGCTATCAATTCTGCCTTCTGGGCAGAAGTCCCAGGGGGCAGTAGTTTGGCCTCTATGGTTTGGTAAAGGCTGACCACTGACCTTTACTGACCCCTTGTTCAATAAAGCTTCAATCATTTGTGTACCAGACTGCTTTAGGGTTTGGGAGAGGACAATCTTTCCAGTCAGCTCGATTGGCATGCACAGTCTAAGGTTTCCTCATAACCATGAACCAGGACATCTCAGTGGGCACTGTCTGAGAAGAGGCTTTCTGGGTTAAGCGCGCGACACACCCGAATGGTTAAGTCAGGGGTATCTAAGAGCAAGGTTTGATATTTGGTGAGCCTGCCACTAGCCAGTGGCCTTTTTTTTTTTAACAAATACTTTATTAACTTCTGTTTTACATCATTCATTTCCGCCAGATTTTGAGTTACAATCATTTTCCCCCCATTATTCCCCTACCCAACCTCCCAGAATAGCAGTCCCACAAGATATGGCTTCCTCCAATCTGCTCTCTCCCATACCTTCTCCCATACCCCCATCGACTTTTCCATTAGAGGAAGATGAATCTTTGTGTCCCAATGCCTGCACATCTTATCTCCCAATTATAGGCAAAAGAGTATTAATAATAGTATTTATATATATATTTGAAACATTTAATGTTATGACCTTGAATTTCAGATCCATTTCCTTCCTCCATTGTCACCCATTCCTTCTTGGGATATAAGTAATTCAGTATATGTTGTACATGTCTAGCTGTGCAAAACATTATCATAGTAGATATATTGTACAAGGCTGCTTATAATTCCCTCCCACTCATCCCACCCCCCACCTGGTCCATTCCCTACATGATCCTGTCCCTCTTCTATAGTGGGTACTTCAACCTCCCCTACCCCCAAGGATGCCCTCCCATCCATCATCCCTCCTCTCATCCCCCTTCCCCTATCCTGCTGCAGGTTGAGATATCCCATTTAGTATGTATGTCATTTTCTCCCTGAACCAAATTCAATGTGAATGTGGTTTTGCCTTTTTAGCCTTCCTTATTCTCCCCCTCCTTTGCACCCATTTCCCCTACATGAGATAGGTTACCCTACCATGTCTCTCCCCATCTCCTCTTGCCACTTTCCTCTCTCACCTCATAATTTCATCCCTTGAGTACTCTCCCTTCCCAACAAAATCAACCTATGCCCTCTATGCATATATAACTGTAGCCATATACACATACATTCACATATGTATTCGTATGACCACACCCCCTTCTTCCATTATTTTCATAGTGAGAAAGATATCATCAGTCACAAATATTGCTTTTCCATATAGGAATGTAAATAGTTCAACTTTGATAAGTTCCTTTTGATTTCTTTTCCCTGATTACCTTCTCAGGCATCTCTTACTTCTTGCGTCTGGATGTCAAATTTTCTATTCAACTCTGGTTTTTTCCTCAAGAATGCTTGAAAGTCCTCTATTCCACTGAATGAAAATATTTTCCCCTGAAACAAAATATTCAGTTTTGCTGGGTAGGTGACCCTTGGGTTCATTCCCAGTTCTTTTGCCCTCTGGAATATCATATTCCATGCCCTTTGATCCCTCAGTGTAGAAGCTGCCAGGTCCTGGGCTATTCTGATTGTGTTTCCACAATATTGAAATTGTTTCTTCCTGGCTGCTTGGAGTATTTTCTCCTTGATCTGGGGATTCTGGAACCTGGCTATAATATTCCTGGGAGTTTTCTTTTTGGGATCTTTTCAGGAGGTGATCGGTGGATTCTTTCAACCTCTATTTTGCCCTCTGGATCTAAAACATCAGGGCAGTTTTCCTTGAGAATTTCTTGAAGGGTGATTTCTAGGTTCTTTCCTTGATCATGGCTTTCAGGTAGTCCAATAATTTTAAATTGTCTCTCCTGGATCTATTCTCCAGGTCAGTGGTTTTTCCCATGAGATATTTCACATTGCCTTCTAATCTTTCGTTTGTTTGGATCTGCTTAACAGCATCTTGATTTATCATAAAGTCACTAGCTTCCATTTGCTCCAGTCTAACTCTGAAGGAATGAATCTCCTCAGTGAACTTTTGAGATTCTTTTTCCATCTGGCAAATTCAACTTTTTAAGGCATTCTTCTCCTCAATGCCCTTTTGGGCCTCTTTTGCCATTTGAGCTGGTCTATTTTTTAAGGTGTTGTTTTCCTCAGTCAGGCTGTTGACCCTCATTTCATACTTTTCCTGCATCCTTCTCATTTCTCTTCCTAATTTTTCCTCCACTTCTCTTATTTGATTTTCAAAGTCCTTCTTAAGGTCCTCTATGGCCTGCAACCCACTCATGTTTTCCCCTGGGGCTTTTGGGGCAGCACTTCTGATCTCACAGTCCTTTTCCCGCTCTATGCTCCCAAAATAGGAGTCTAGGGTTGCATTTTTCTGTTTCCTTTGCCTTGGCATGTTGCCACTTAATTGCTTGACTTTTGGGCTTGTTGCCACACTATGGCTTTAAGGCCAGCTAGAGGAATTTTCGTCCCGAACGTGTGGGGGCAACTTCCGTTTCTGGCAAGCTATAAACCCACCCACAACTTCCACCCTAGATCACAATCCAGATCCAGGGAGGTTAAAGCAAGAGCGATTACCCCCCAAGACTGATAGCTGGATCTCCCCATGATTTGTAGGCTGGGAGCCGGAAATGCCTCTGAAAACTACACAGTGGCGTGTCTCCTCAGCAGCTTCTAGCCCCCAGGGGAGGGAGTTGACGCATTCCCCAAATACAGGTCCCAAAGTCCATAGGACACTAACCTCTTACTTTGTCCTAGGCAAGTCTGTGTTGATAATTCTGGCGTCTCCACAGTTCCTGGTGTTCTGGGGTTCCTCCAGCCGGCTGCTGGCCCTGCCGCCCTGGGGCTAAAACCTCGGCTCCCGTGGACCTGGGCTCGGCTCGGCTCCTGCGCTCTGCGCGCTGCCGGCTCCCAGACCACTGCGCTGGTCCTTCCTGCAGGGTGCTGGGCTGTCCTCAGCGGGAGGTTAGCTTCTCTGTGTCGTTCTGTGGGTGCTGGGGCTCCAGAAGTTGTTCAGAGTCCTTTTCTACATAGTTTGTGGAGAATCTGGGGGCAGAGAGGCTTGTAAGAGCTGTTTCTACTCCGCCATCTTAGCTCCGCCCCCCCGGTGGCCTTTTGCTTCCAGGATGCTCTGAACTCAATGGAGTTAGAACTTCCAGGGGCTGACCAAGTGTAAGTTTAGATTTCCTCAATTAGAATGGCTGTAGCAGCTACTGCCTGGAGGCAGGCAGGCCATCCTGCAGACACAGAGTCTAATTGTTTTGAAAAATAGACAAGTGGCCTAGGGTCAGGTCCTTTAGACTAGATTGGGACTCCCAGAGCCTGTCACCTCCTTTCATCTACACACAAAGTGAAAGGTTTTCCTAGATCAGGTAGGGCTAATGCTGGCCTGGTGGTCAATTTAGCTTTCAGAGTCTCAAAAGCTTTAGTCTGATCAGGACCCCACTTTAGAGGGAGTGAGTCAGGGCCCTGAGTAGAAGCACAGAGAGGCTTAGCAATAACGCAGAAATTTGGGATCCATAGCCTACAAAATCCAGCCATTCCTAGAATAGTTCAAAGTTGAATTTTAGTGGGTGGAGTAGGTGTACACAAGATTGTCCTTTTCCTCAGAGATTAAGGAGTCAGAGGTAGTAGTTAGTTTATGGCCCAGATATTTTACAGACTGGCATGCCATCTGGACTTTATCCAAAGAGACCCTATACCTTTGACTACCCAAGAAATTAAGGGTTTCTGCAGCAGCAGTCAAAGAGGCCTCCAAGGCGGGGCTACAAATAATGATATCATCCACATACCGTATGCTGCTATCAGTTAATTTCAGATCCCTTAAATCCCTCCCCAAAGCTTGGCCAAATAAATGTGGGCTATCCCAAAATCCTTGGGGCAAGACTGACCATGTTAGCTGACATGGACTTGTTTCACCAGGAAGTATCCATTCAAATGCAAATTTATATTGTGTGTCTGTGTGCAGAGGTATACAGAAAAAAGCATCTTTGAGATCTAGGGTGGAAAACCATTGGGTGCCCCCAGGGATCTGAGTAAGTATTGTATATGGGCTGGGGACTATGGGGTATATAGGTATGACAGCTTTGTTAACAGCCTTGAGACCTTGAACCATTTGGTATTCTCCATTATGCTTTTTTTACAGGAAGAATCGGGGTGTTATATGGAGATAAGCAAAGTTCAAGGATTTTATATTTTAGGAATTTTTCAATTAATTGTTGTAGTCCTTCCTAGGCCTCAGGCTTGATTGGATACGGATGGTGATGGGGGAACACATTAGGATCTTAGAGGCAAATAGTAACTGGGATGTCTTGAGTAGATCTCCCAGGAATTACCTGATCCCAGACAATTGGCTCAACTGTCTCCCACACTTCTGGGGGAACATTGGGTGGGGGGGCGGTCTGGTGAACAGAAGGAAAAGGGATATGGGAAGTTTAACTCAAGAAAATTGAGTGCCCAATTTCACCATCACATCTTTTCCCAACAAGGGGGCAGGGTAAGAGGAATTAATAAGGAAGGAGCGGGCAAATAACAGATCCTCAAATAGGCAGGTAAGGGAGTATATCTTGTGACATTCTTTAGTTTTCCCTTCTACGTCCATGTCCTGAAGGGTCGAGGGCCAAGTAGCTCCCCTATTGATCAGAAAGTAGGTAACCTAACCTTTGGATCTCAATGGTCACCCAGGGCTCAGCAAGGAAAATGGAGGAGGTGGGAGCACTGCCAAGCCCCAGGCTTCTCTGTCATTCAGAGTCTTGAGAAGACTGGAGGACCGGGTACTGGGAGGTGGCTCTACCACTTTTGCCTCAGTGACCATCCTTCCTCCAATGTTGCTCCTGGTCAGATGCACACAGTTCTAGAGATGTTGGTTCCTGGGGCTCCCTCTGGAGGGAGGGCCCTAGAGGGTTACTCCTCGGACCAGTGACCCTCTTTGTCACATCAAAAGCAGGTTTTTCCCCTGTGCAAGTAACTGGGTTTCCTCCCTGGAAGGGTTTTTCCTGGCCATGGTAGCAGCCAAGAATTGATCAAGTTCTCTCTCTCTGGTGCGTTCCCTGCATTCTTTCTCCTCTGCTACAACCATGTCTCTGTTATTAAAGACTCCAAAGATTGTCTTCAGTAATTGCGCCTGAGGTATTTGTGGTCCCAATGCCAATTTCTGCAGTTTTGTCCTAATATCTGGGGCAGACTGACTAATAAAATACATATTAAGGATTGCTGCCCCTTCACTAGAGTCAGGATTTAAATTTGTATACTTTTTAATAGCTTCTACAAGTCTATCTAGAAAAAGGGTGGGGTTTTCTTGATTTTTCTGAGAAATTTATCTTTCTGATCATTTACTTGCATTTGAAATGCAGTTCTTAGGCCTTCTAACAGGCAAAGTACCATATGGTCTCTCTTTTCCCTGTCCTTCTGTATAAGATAGTCCCATCCTAGGTCACTAGGAGGAACAGCAGCTGTTCCTGGGGGTTATTTTCTGGGGTCATTGCTAGCCAAATGATCCCCCAATTTTGGGGCTTGTTCCCAGATTCTCCTCTTCTCAGTGGAAAAACCAGTAGAGAAGAAAACATGCAAATCACACCAGGAAAGCTCAAATTGTAGAAATAAGTCCTGAAAGCCTTCAGTAAACTTTGTTGGGTTCTCAGAGAATTTACCCAACTTTTCTTTAATTTTATTGAGGCCCAAAATGGAGAATGGAACATGTAATGTGGTTGTCCTACCCAATGAGAGAGGTGCTTCCCTTAAGGGAAAAAGTCCTGAAGGTTCTATGGGACAGGGGCTTGGGATGGGAGATTGGAAGTCCCACTTTCTGTAATCGAATGACTGGGGGGTGCTGGCTGAACTGGATCAGACTGTAAGCCTGGGGGATCTGGCTGAGAAGGGGGGAAAGTCAGCTGGCACTTGAGGAGTGGAAGTGGTGAGAAGAGGAGATATCTCTATCTATCTATCACTGCCTCAGGGGTAGGGCCTGAGGGCTGAGTGGGTCTTGCCTCACAGGGAGGGATCACAGAGGGAGGCACTTCAGCCTGACCTGTGGCTGGGACCTGAGCAGTGGTCCCTGAGGGGGAAGGGGCCAGACTGGGTGATGCAGGGTAGGAGATATGAATGGTGTAGGAGACAGGAAATGAGGTTAGAGAAAAGGGAAGGGGAACCAAGGGGAAAAGATTTGGGGTGCAGCAGAAGGGGCTGGGGGAGCTGCCTCAGTGACCTCAGTAGGAGTTGCCAAGGAGGGAGGGGCTGGGGGCTGAAGCTATAGGAAAGGGGCAATTTAATAGGTCCCCATTGCCCCTCTGTGGAGGGTCTCTAGCTTCAAACATCTCATAATCTTTCTTGAGAACCTTGTTCTGAGAAAGTTCAACAAAAGCCATTAAGTAGGCAATTTCTATCCATCTTCCTTCTTTACAACAGTATGATTCTAACTGTAAGAGAGTATTATCTTTTAAAGTCTCAAAAACAGGCTACAATTCATTGTCTTTTAGGCTATACCTAGGCCAAACAGTGTTGCAAAAAAAACCCAACTTTTCCTTTTTAATATCTACAGAGAAACTAAATTTTTTCTAATGCTGTAAAAGACAACCCAGACTCAAACTTTTGGGAGTACAGGCATAGGGTCTGTAAATCCCTTTCTCCATAAAGGAAGGCTTGTGTACTCTCAAATGTCAAAAAACAAACAAACAAAAATATCCACAAAAAAGCACCTGAAGTTTTCCCAGTTCCCTAGTTCTGAGAGAATTGAAAGAATATGGTTTATACTTCCAGATGGGGTTTCTGTCTTTATCTTCCATTCTTCAGAAGCTGAACACATGTACAAGTTCTCCAAAATAACCAAATAGGACCAAGAACCTGAGGTCAGGCTGAGCACAAAACAGCCTCCTAGCTGTCTGACCTAATGGGACCTGAGAGGTAAGGTCCAAAAAAAAAAAAAAATACAGAAAAAAAAAATACCACAAAACAACAACAGCAACAATAAAAACAAAGCAAAACAAAAGAAAAGAAAAAGAAAACTGCACTTCCAAGGTACTAGGGAAAGAGAGAGACTTATGTATCTTCCAGTCCCAGCTGGAGAAGAACTCAATATTATCAGCTTTTCCTGATCAGGGAGCCATATAAATGAAGAGGGTACCCACTTAGAGTGTTAGAGTTGCTCTTGAGAGCCCAAAATACCAACATGCCAGGTCCTGCTGAATGAATTCAACTCAAGTCTTCTCAGACAAAGAAAAGTAAAATTTATTAAAATTACACCACATGGTGT
Organism: Gymnobelideus leadbeateri; assembly: GCA_011680675.1. Classification (NCBI taxonomy): domain Eukaryota; kingdom Metazoa; phylum Chordata; class Mammalia; order Diprotodontia; family Petauridae; genus Gymnobelideus; species Gymnobelideus leadbeateri. The sequence continues at coordinate 31,168 of WOXC01003195.1, forward strand.
GAGATGGGGTCGTATATACAGAAGGTTGTGGGAAGAATCTAGGGGTGATCTAGAGGAGGAGTTTGGGGATGGTGTTCAGGAGGAGTTAATGAGGTCAAGGAGTGATTAAGAGTGGGAAGTAGCTGGAGGCTACAGACAATGGTGGGCTAGGACAGTTTAAGGGTGTATTGATATTTTGATAGGCTCAGGGGTGGGAAGTAGATGATCAATGGAAGGCTAGGCTAATAGTTAGCAATTAGTAACTAAGCTAGAGGTCTGGACCCAGCCCAATGTAAGGCCTCATGCAAATGCCTCATCAAATGAGGCAATTTAATCAAGAGTCCAAGGGAGATTCCTAGAGCCTGTACCTCAAGGACTCAAGCAGAGCTCAAGGAGTCTTCCAGAGCCCATACCTCATCAGGTAGACACTCAGTAAACACACAGACCTTCCAGTACCTCAAGAGGAATCTATTCCACAACAGTTCCAGAAAGAAATCATCCACTTGTCAGAGATCTTTCCTTTGGGGAAAACCCACTTTGTTATAAATCTAATTCTAGAATGCTTTCCCTTATTTCTATTTGTAATCTTGTTCTTCTCTACTTCTGTTCATTGCTTTAGTTCTGCTTTGTCACTTAAAATAGGAATTCATTCGCTTAATCATTCACTTAATAAAAATTTGCTAATTATTTATTATGTGCAAAGCACCACCCTAGGTGCTATGAAAAATGCAAAAACAAACAAACAAAATGGGGATATAACCTTGCCCTTCTAAACTCTATTAATCTAAGGATTAACCTATCTAAATAGATAGGATTTAAATGTGCTCACAAAATTTGTAAATGCAAGCGAGCTTGGAGGCCATCTACATCCATATCCCTATGGTGGTAAAGGGGCTAAAACCCACTGAATTTAAATGACATTTCCAAGGTCACACAACTAGTTCATGAGGTATGACTAGAAGTCAGAGGTATGATTAGAACACAGTTGTTCTGGTGAATCAGTAGTTCCTTTCCAGAACTCTGCTTTCTATCAAAAATCATAATTTGGTATTACAGATTTTGAACGAAGCAAACTACCTTTTTGGTGTGCTTTTCATATAAAAGAGAAGAAGAAGGGTATAGTCAAGTGCATAAAATGCTAGCTTGGAAGTCTGGACAAGCTAGATTCAAATGCTTCCATTGATACATATTGTCACCATATGCAAATCACTTAAAATCTCAGTGCTTTAGGTCAGAGTTGTCAACCTTGGTACCATAGGCCTTATCATCTGGAATACTTCTAAGTGTACAGGAAATCTGTTTCTCTTTTAATTTGGCATCACGGCATAGTGGACTTTGTAAGATTATAAATTTCAGAAAAATTGTCATCTTGCATTGGTAAAAGGTTTCCTGGTCAGGAAGCTCTCTATCCCAAAGAAATGATGTGTCCAAGGCCCATCATTGACATTATATGATGACCAGTGTTGCTGCCCCTTATAACTCCTCATTATTATTGTGTGGCCAGCCCAACTCTTCTTCTCCTCCTGTGTCTTTTTAATATCATTTATGGCCCTTGATATGTGCAATTCATCACTTGAATTATGTCATATCTGAGCAGCCATTTGTCTATAAATTTTCATTTATTGTACCAGAGTTTAATTCTAAAAACCAAATTTAATTTTAAAAACTATATTTTTTCTATTAAATGTGGGCAAGACAAATTCATGGACAGAATCGTGAAAGGTGAGGATTTTTACATATATTTTAGAGATTTTTTCCCCTATGTATCTGTGATAAATACCTTATTTCCCAAAATATATTGTTGAATTGTGAGAAGGTGAAAATGAAGGCAGAGTACAAGAGGTAAAGGGGATGCAGAATCCTTCGTGTTAAAATGTAAATGAGCAGAACAAAATATTTTAGAGGTGCAGTAAAAGTTAATAGGCCTTTGGACTGATAAAACTAACTCCTTAATTTGTCTTTCCAAGGAGAACCTGTGAGTCCTTTTGCCATTTAGCTGACACTTCCTTCTAGCTCCTGAACTCATTTATATTGAGAATAGCATGTTTAATAGATTACAGGAGAAAAATAGTAAGAAGACACGAAATCCCACCTCCAAGAAAGACAGAGAAATGTTAAACCAAAGAGGGAGTGATTGTGAAATGAGTTTATTTTCAGACAGAAGTCTAAGATATAGAACTGGGTTCCAGATAAGAATCCTATTTTTGCCTGAAAACAGAGACAGGGGAGAAATCTGTTATTATTTGCCCTGCTCTTCGAATATATAGATACAGATAGGTATATATCTGTGCATGTATAGATACATGTGTGTATGTATATGTACATGTATATGTGTATATATACGCAAATATGTATCTGTGCATATTTACACATACCTAAATATCCTCATACACACATACATATATCTGTGTATATTATGTCTGTGTTTATATGTATATGTGTAAAAATAGACAACACATATATCTCTGTGTGTATATGTGTGTAGATAATATATGCTTATATAAATATATGCACACATATGCATACATACACACAGACTTAGAAACAAGAAACAAGTTCAAAGCCTAAGCCATCAGAGCACTATGATATAACTAACTTAGAGACCAAGACCCATCTCAGCTCACTGTTTCACAGATCCTTCTTGCCAAGGGCAGAATTTGCTCCAGGAGTGCATGAGCAGGTCAAGTCACCAGGTGTAGGTGAAGAAACCTCTGTTCTTGATTGAGAAAAGGCCTACGTAGAGCATCTTGATTGATTATAGGTCCTGACAAAGATTTATCCTGAAGGATTGTATCTCAAAGTTTTAAATGTGCAAAAGAGTGAGATGAATTTGTCTTCGTCCTTAAGAATGAACAATTATTCTCCCTTCAGGCATGTGATAGAAGAAACATCGACATTCAGAAAGAGGCTAAAATTGAAACAGACTTAATTTATTGTTTCTCTTTTTTCAGTTAGACCTGCCTACGGAGTCTATGAAGTAGACAATCCATTTGTAAGCCCAATCCCACCATGGATTGGCATAGGAGCTCTGACCTCAATTTCCAAATAGGGCCAATTCACCATTTTTGGAGGACAACACAGTGCCACACCTTCCACTCACATGGGTTAACCATATTAATGCCCAAATTAGTATAGATTCTAAATCAATATAGCTCATTTCAGCTAAGAATTTGTGAGTTGATGGGGCCCTTTAGCCTCAGCCTTCCCAGAGGCAGGTATCACAGGTGTGCCACCATGCTTGGCTGGGACAGTTAATTTCCTAGGACCCTTGAAACTCTAATTCATATTCCATGTAAGGACCCAGAGCAGAGGCCAATCTACTAAAGGACAGTGCAAAAAAAAAAAAAAGCCCTTCAGAAAGGATTATGTGAGTTTGCAACAATAGAGGTAGTAGACGTTTTGAAAAAAGAAAAGCTAGAACTAATTTATGAGTAAATAAATCATGAAAACTGCATATAATTTTCATCCCGCTGACCTCATACACTTTAGTAAAAATTAATTGTAAATGAAATAGTGTTGAACAAAATAGGATAAGAATATATTTGGTGGAGATGATAAAATTCTGAAACAAAATGCGACAGAGGTGAAGTGTAATTTTTTCTCTGTACTTGGTAAGTAATGGGGATATTAAAAAAAAAAAAGGCAAAAGACAGTCCCTGCCCTCAAGGAGCTCACAAAATACTGTGATGGAAGAGAATTTGCAAACAATTAAGTGAAAAACAAACATGCCATTCCTCCTCTCTGGGACTTTGCATATGATTCCCCCTATACCTGACATGTTCTGCCCTACTGTCTTTCTTTCCCTTGCAACTCAAGAATTGTCTTCTGTACCAGGTCTGTCCCTAAGCTACATGTTGTCAGTTTTCCCTATGATGTGCTTCTTCTCCTACTTTACATATATTTTATATTTCCTTATGTCTACACATGATGTTTCCATCATAGAATTTAAACTCCTTGAAGGTAGATGTTTCATTTCTGTCTTTGTCCACGTAGTCCACATTAGTGCCTGGTCTGTAGAAAGAGGATGTGATTAATAACTGCCTGTAGAATTAAAGAATATTTGGAGAAAGAAATTGCAAACCACTCCAGTATCTTTGCAAAGAAAACCCCATGGACATTTTGGTCCACGGGATCATAAAGAATCAAACATGATAAAAATCAACTGAAGAACAAATATATGATCTATTAACATTCTATAATCATTGTTAGAAAAATATTTTTAAAACTATAAAATGTGCTACAAAATAATGATGATGATGATGATGATAATAATAATAATAATATAGCTAGTAATATTTTTGTAGTCATGGGAATTGTAGAATTAACATCCATAGACTATGGCACTGAAGAAGAAACTGAGACCCTAGAATGGTTAACAGTAAGACAAGAAAGCTATTGGTTTCGATTCTCCAATTCTTCAGAGATCACTCATTTTGCTTTGCTATTCCCTCTATTTTATTTGAGTTTTATTTATTCATTATATGTAATTTTGCTGTCTTTTCCTCTTCACTTATTCTAGTTCTCTATTAAATAGGGGAATTCAAAATTGAATTCTTTCCAAACTCTTTCACACAACTTACAGGCTTTGCTACCACAACCATTTAACTTTATTTTAACTTATTTATTTTAACTTATTTAACTTATTTGCTTTAACTTATTTAAGTCACTGGTCAAACCCCTCCAAAACAAACAAACAAACAAAACCAGAACCCAATAGTCATGTAAGTTGCCACTTCATTGACTTGCCTGCTTTGACATGATTTTATTGGTCAGTTCAGTAGAAATATGCTATAAACCAGTTTGGGCCAACTTAAAACCACTCTATTGAATGGAAAGTGTGTGCCAAGCCAAGCTATTGTGAAGAATTTTAAACATAGTTTTCACATGCAATCTAAAAACATACCTTTATTTCTTGCTTTATTTTTCTAAAATTGATCTTGAACTTGGGGTCCACATTTCTGTTTCTCATTATCATTATCCTACACTAATTTTCTTGGCCAAGAGCAAGGTCTTTACTCTTATATACAATATCAACTATGTGATTTTGTAGTTCCTGGAGAGAATGGTCACATAGTTTTTCCCATGTTCTTTTCCTTCTGCTACATGGTTCTACACTAGTGAGTGAATAATTAATTTATAGAATTATGAAATGGGGACAGACACACCTGGTGTTTTGAGTACTCACCATGAAAGACCATGACTGACAGAGGGAAATAGGGTAGTAAGCATACCTTAATTGGCCACAGAAGGTGTGGGTGCAAACAGAACAGTAACAATCCATGAAAGGCATGCAAAGGCAAATGGAAGCATGGGGACAAGGGAATGGAATGGTGAAGGGAGATGTGTAGTGTGGGCAACAAGATGGTGGTGGGGAGGGAGCAGAATGTATCAATTACAAAACTACATATTTAGAGCTGGGAGCATTAGGCAACATTGAACCAGTGGGGATGGAGCACTGCTAGGGTCTAGTTTTTATACAGTTTTGAAGGAGAACAAACTAATTCTTATCTGTCCCATGTTGACATTAGTATATTATCAATAAAATCATTTCAAAGTTACCTATAAAACCTTAAAATAATCATCTAAAAGGTTTTTTTTGTTTGTTTGTTTTGGAGGGCAATTGGGGTTAAGTAACTTGCCCAAGGTCACAGGGCTAGGTTTTTGTTTGTGTGTGTTAAGTGTCTGAGGCCAGATCCGAACTCAGGTCCTTCTGACTCCAGGGCCGACGCTCTACTCACTGCGCCACCTACCCCCCATCTAAAAGTTTTTTTTTTTTTTTCAATGTTAGAATGAAAACTTTATCATGGGTGAATTCCATCCTCACGGACGCCACCAGGAAAAGCAGGCAGAGAACCGAACCCTAGGTTTCTGGGCCTGTGTTATCAGTCTCCCAAAGCCAAGCCGGCCACAATCTGAAGACTGTTCATCTACTTCCTGCCTGAAAAAACCTCAAGAACCTAAGGGTCTAACTCTAGGCCAGAGATGAAAGGGGGAAACCACTTGAGGGGAGGGATGCCACAGAGCCACTTGACTGGGGGCAAGTCAGGAACTGCCAGGAGGTGGTGGAGCCCCCACAGACCCCATGGGTGGCAGCAGGCACTTGCCATCTAAAAGTTTTAAACACCTTTTTGTGTTCTGCTCTCTGCAACTCTGGAGGTCTGGATTTTGTCTGGAATTCAAATATTGTAGGAACAGAACCCTGATAACAGTGCCTAGATGCCTCCTGCTAATTCACTACATAATACCAAAATGTAAATTTTGGTGAATATATGATACAATTTGCAAATTTTGCTCCTATAATCTTTGGGACACTATACACATGACTTCCAGGATCCTCCTTGCAACTGGTATTGTCCCTTTATACTGGCTACTTATAAACTTACTCTACTCATTAGAAAGATGATCAGGGAGATCTGAACAAGATATTTATTTTTTATCAGAATCTAGCCTCTACCTCAATATTATTACTGTCAAGCTGAATCCTATGTTAAATTTCCCTAATATCATGATGGCCATAATAATCATTCTGTGAAGATTTGAAATTTCATATCCCACCTGAACTCCTACTCACCCTCATGTGCCTCATGTAATCAGTTTTCAAGGCTTATTGTTTCATCTTCCATAATATCTTCCCTAAGTATTCCCTTCTCTGTCTCTCTGTCTCTGTCTCTGTCTCTATCTCTGTCTCTGTCTCTCTCTCTCTATTTCTCTCTCTCTCTCTCATCTCTCTCACATAACCCAAATTAAGGTCCTTATCACCCAGCAATAAGATCAATAGCTGCCTATTTTTTTTAATTGTGGTTTCTCTCCATTTTCCAACTTCTTCAATAACAACTACTGAAATAAAATACCCAAAGCATGGGTCAAACTATGTCACTCATCTGAATTATCAATTCTGGTGGTTCCTTATTACTTCTGGAATAAAATGAAGGACTTAAAAAAATATATTTAAAGTCCTCTATATTCTGATTCCATAGCATTTCCAACATTATTAAACTTAATACCACTTTGTATTATCTTATCCTTAAAATCTGATCTTCCTGATGTTCGTAAAACATGGCATACAGCTCCCTGTTCATTCAAGTATTTGGACAGGCATTTGCTTGCTCTTAATGGACTGCTTCTTCACCTTTGTCTCTTAGAATCTCTAATATTCTACAAAACTGAGTTCAAACAACACTTCAAGCATGAGGCCTTTCCTTCCTCCCTCCAAAAGTTACCTTGAATTCATCATGCATATATTTTGTATAAAATTTGTGGTGGTAAAAACAAATTGTTACCCATTTTATTACTAATTCTCAACTATAACAGAAAGCGCTACTACAAATATTTTGGCATATGTGAGACTTTTTCTGTCATTGACTTCTTTGGAGTACATGAAATCTCTTGGTAAAGGGGAATAGATAAAGTACTAATGTGTACCTGTGTGCTTTAGTGATGGGTCAGTGGATTTGTGTAGTTATTCACCTCCAAAACATTTCATTTCTTGATATTTCCCTTAGCTATGAAATAATATAGGAAGTCATCATTTTTTTCAACTGCTAATATAATTTCACCACTTGTCTTATGTAAGTCCTTTTGGGGTTTCTTAATTTTGTTTTCTTTTTAATTCCATTGATAAAAATCAATAGATATGAGGGTTAAGGAAAATTGCAATAGATATGCACATTTCTTATTAATTTTAAGCTCCTAGATGGCAAGGAGATAACAAGAGCTTTCTTGCTAAATTTAAACACAGTGGCTATGTAATATACAACACACACACACACACACACACACACACACACACACACACACACATTAAAGAAATACAATTCTTAGAAACAAATGACAAATCTAAATGTCTCATCCTCAAAAATTATATAGTCATTTTGCTTGTCAGTTTTATAAGAATGCATAATAAAATAAAATAAACCATTTTGGTGGAAGCCTTATTCCAGAAAGTGAATATCTAAAAGCCAAATGATGCCCTTTGATTCATGGTCCTCTGCATTCGAAATTCCTTACTTGCGTACTTGTATGAGCTCTTCTCCTGAAATAACATTTTTGATCAGACAATTCCCAGAGCTTTAGACTTTCATTAAAGTTTCTAATAAAGAGTAACATTTTCCCATGCTAGGATCTCCCCAATGATAGATACTAGAATAACTTCCCATCTAAATAAAGATGCTATAATAATCCAAGAATTAAGAATAGCAAATCTACTTTCTGCTCAGCTCGAATACTGTATTTTTTTATAGTGCAAGTTGCTCTAATCATGCAAGAAAAAATGTGAATAGTATTGATAGTTCAGTGATTTAGGAAGTACGGAAAATGAAAAGTCAGTTACAATCCACCAAAACTGGTGGATTAACCTAGATCCAAAGGAATCCCAGGTTCAATCTTGGAAAATTATTAATAATTTAAAGCTATTTTTTCCTCTTGGAATATCATAATATATGTACTTTCAACTCTCTCCCACAGTTATTAGAATTATCAATACCATATGAAGGCTTCCAATCAGCATTTAAACAGAGAATATTTATTTAGCTGCTAGAGACTAGAAGAGCTTTCTATTACAAGGATATATGACTATTTCCTAATAGTTCTATTCTATACCTTCCCTCCTCTTGCACCACAGAATGATTTGATCTCCATTCTCTTAAAAGATTCATGGCAAGAAATGCGAAAAACCCAGACTCCTCTTAAGCTTCATATCAGCAAATTGGAAAGTCTCAGGCTCTTGAAAGTACTGGGGATAGATCCCAAAGCTTTTATCTGTCCTGGACTCAAATCTGCAGCTTCTGTAGCAACAGCATCAATAACAATAGCAAAATAACTCATGAGTATAATGTGGTTTAAGGTTTTCAAAATACTTTTATTCTAGGCTCTTTCTTCTTGCCCACTATGTGCCCCATTCAGTCACTTTCCAAATCGTATCTTTTTTCTTCCTTAGTCAAACAATCAAGGAACATTTTTTAAGCAGTTTCTATTTGCAGAGCATTATGTTAGGCTGGAGATACAAGTGAAAACATTAAATAATGACTACTTTCAAGGAATATATTTTCTCTCAAAGAAAGACAAACTGTACAAATATGTTTACATAGATAGATATAGAGATGATGTTTTGAGTTAAATATGTGTGTCCATATGTAATATATATACATATATACAGACATACACATATATACAGAATAAATTCAAAGGTTAGAATCATATATACATAGGTGTATGTGGGGATTTTTTTCAAAATAAATTCAATAAATCCTGAATAAATCCAAATGAATCAGAAATGCAATATTTCTTCCATTTCTTTCTTTCCATTCATACTACAACCACACTAGTTCAGGCCCTCTGTCTTTTGCTAGAATATTGCAATATACTTCTAATTGGTCTCTGTGCCTCAGGTCTCTTCACTCTGTAATTCACTCTTCACACAGCTTCTAAATTTATATTTTTAAAGCACAAATCTGACAATATCACTCTTCTGTTAAAGATGCTTCAGTGGCTTCTTACTGCCTCTAGTATCAAATACAAGCTCCTCTAATTAGCATTTAAAGACATTCACAATCTGGTTTTAGTATGTATTTCTCGGTTCATTATACCTTTCTCACCACCCCTACTTGAATCTATCGAAATTAGCCTCCTTGCTGTTCAACAAATTTATTGTTCTATCTCTCACCTCCATACTTTGCACAAGCTGCCCCCCACCTACCACCATATATTTGATTTGTAGAGCTTTCCTTTCTCATCCCTACTTCTTGGAAGGTCTAATGTCTTCACTTCAAGCGGCTTCTCCTCTAACAAGTATTGCTAGATTCTTCTATTTGTATTACTACTCCCACCCCCCAAATAATCATCTTGTATTTATTTTGTATTTATCCTTTCATTATCAACCTGTGAATATCCCCGTTACCCTGCAATGAAAACATCTTATAAGTAAGGATTAAATTATTTGTTGCTATTGTTACTGTTTTAGTGGAACACAGTAAGACACTTATGAATGGTATGATTGCCCATCATACCGTAGCATTATAATTTAGATAAAATTATTTGAGACCACATTTTAGAGATGAGAAAGCAGACAGAAGTATATTGACTTGCTTATGGTCACATAGATAATATGTGCCAGAAACAGGATTCCTATTTCCATAACTAGCAGACTTTTCACCATACCACACTGCCTCTAAATCAGATCTCTTGTTTGGCAGCAATTGTTTTCAGTTCTTATTTTTTGTCTCTTACCAGTAGTCTGTCTCTTCATCCATCTGGTCTCTGTATTTGACATTTGGACCAACTTCTGTCATCTACCCCTTGCCTCTGCAACAAGTATATGCCATATGAATTGCTGACTCCCCCAAACATCAACAGAGGTCTAAGATCCTTAGAAGAGGGAAGGGCACTTTGGAATTCTGTGATTGTTTGCTGGCCAGGAATTCCATTCACCAAAGCAAACCATCTATAATTTTATAAATTATAGTTAGTCCTAGGGAGATACCTCAGGTTAAGTCACTTCACACAGCTAACAAATTTCAGAGAAAGGATGTGCACCTGGGTCTCTGACTCCAGAGACAAAAATTGATTCCCTCTGACATATTCTAACAAACTATGACAATTATACCCAACATACAGAAAAGCAATGAAAGCTGCCGAAATCCAGTGATTTGAAGGGGCGGGTGCTATCATATCCAAAGAGAAAAATTGAAATCATTTTTTATATGTTGAGAAGTTTAGCAATATTTTCTGTTGTTTTCTATTCCTTAACTAATAGGATTCCCCCTATATGATATAGCAGTCAAGAAAGAACACTAAGTATAGGGAAGATGCATCTCTCTGCCCCATCTGTCTCTTTGCCTCACTCACTCTTTCTGTGTCTCTTTGTGCCTCTGTGTGTCTCCGTCTCTCTCTCCTTTTTTTCTGTCTCTGTCTCTTTCTCAGTCTCTCTTGTTATCTCTGTCTCTGCCTGTCTCTCTCTCTGTGTCTCTATCTCTGTCTGTGCTTTTGTTTCTCTCTGTGTTTCTTTCTCTCTTTATCTCTGTGTGTGTCTGTCTCTGTCTCTCTGTGTTTTTGTCTTTCTCTGTCTTTTTGTCTCTGTCTCTGTAACTGTCTCTGTGTGTCAGTTTCTGTGTCTGTATCTCTGTCTCTGTCTCTGTCTCTGTCTCTGTCTCTGTCTCTGTTTGTTCTCTCTCTCTCTCTCTTTCTCTCTCTCTCCATATTCAACCCCCTCAAGTTTCCTTACTTTATCAGTTGTTGTGAATTGATCATATATACAAGGTGTGTTATGAAAAGATATTCTTTGGTGCTTCGGTGAAATGAACTCCCTCAGCAACATTTAACACTGTATCACCAGACTGGAAGCTTGCCATCTGGAAAAGACTGACATTTGGTTCCCTTGAGTCCTCTGAACAGCATTGCTGCTAGATAGCATTAGTAGCTGAGGAAATGGAAATGGGAGTGGCAAATAAGAGAGGCCCTCATGTTCTGCTTTTTAAAGGATAAGGGGAAAACAGGAACTGTTGGCCTTTCAAAAGAATTTTATTCAACATCTTTTCTCATAGAGAAGCTTTTCAATGTGAGGAACAATGACAACTATTTACTTTTCACTGAATTTCCCAAAGCAACAACCTGAACATTTTATTAATGAGGCACAAACTGAACCCATCACCCCAATTTCAGATTATGATGTTTATATGTCATATGAAGAATTGTAGGCAGTGACCTAACCTCCAAATGCCTGCATATACAATGTGAGACATAGAATAAGTACTTAATACTTGCTTATTGAAAAATGAACTGAAATAGGGTTTTTTTTTGTTCTTCAAAAACTTCCAGCATTTCATCAATTTTTAAGCCATTTTTTCTTGCACAAAATTATATAAAAATGTCTTTTCCAAACACATAAAATGTCTAACCTGAATATTGTGATGTCAGTAAAGGAAACAAAGTCACTATTATCTGAATTCATTTTAAAAGACAAGCTATCTTTTTATGAATGAATTATCTGAAGGCATTTCCTAATTGCATACTATGTGTATGGTTCTCCACTAAGCATGAAAACATGCAAGACTTAATTTTTCCATTAATTTATGCATTAAAATCTTGCTTGTTGGGTGAGCTCTAGAATCCCACCTGATACGAGGCAGGTTTAAATGAGGAATCAAAGTAACAATTGAATCTGTTGCTTCTTTTCCTTTCAGCTTTAAATCAACACCTCCAAAGGCTCATGAAGAAGTTGTAAAGTAAGAACAATTCTATCAAAATGAAGTAATATTCAGATAATCAGGTAAAACAGCAAACATGTTTAATCCATTTTTTCAGAGAAATGATAGTAACAAGTAATCCCCATTAATTTTCATGCCTCCACCCCCCACCCTTGAACCAAAACAGTTGCCAGATTCTGAAAATAATGAGATTCCACAAAAAAGTACTAATCCTATGTATTCTAGGAGAGGCATATGTGTTCATTTGTGTATGTCTGTATTGAGTGTGTGTGTGTGTGTGTGTGTGTGTGTGTAAACACTTAAAGAGCAAGAAGAAAACTGAAGGGGGAGCTCAACTCAAAAAGTGGAGTCATTTTTTCTTCCACTTACAGACATCCTGGTCCAGTAATATAAGAATTCATATGTGAGCCTAAGGTTCAATAAATTAGTACTTTGTTTTTCCATATAGCTAAGCTGGAATCTCTACTAAAGTTTCATCCCTATGAGAAACACAGTAATAATATTTAGAGCAGAGGGTGAATACTGAGACTACATGTGGGTTTAGGGATAGCATAGCATTGGAACCAGACTAGGAAAGTTCTGTTTTGAATCATGGCTTTTTTATTTCTTAGCTTTATGATTACATGTGAATAACTCCTATTCTTATCAACTCAGTTTCCTCCTTTATTTAATAAGAAAAGTACTACTTACATTATGTAACTCAAAGGTTTGTTGTGATGAAAGTGTTTTGTATACCTTAAAGTATAATTAGAATGTAATTATTACCAAATTAATTCACTAGAATAAGAACAGAAGAGGTCAACCAGGAAAAAAAAGATCACATCCTATTACATGTAAGGATTTTCTATCTAAGATAAATAGACAACTAAAAAACATGTAAAACCAAAAAGCCATCCCCAAATAGATAAGGAGTCAGAGGATATGAACAAAAAGTTCTCAAAATAAGAATTTCAAAAGAATAGACACCAAATTAAAGAATGCTTCAAATCACTAGTAATAAGAGAAATGCAGAGCAAAACAATTGTGTTTCAATGCTTATTTAGTATATTGGCAAAGAGGACAAAAGATGGAAATACTTAATGCTACATTGTAGGGTTGTGAAAAGAGAGACATTCTAATGACTAATGGAACAGAGAATAACTAAAATCATTCTGGATAGCAGTTTGCAATTATGCAAATAAAGGTACTGATATGTACAGATGCTTTGTCCAGATATTCTAGAGTTATATATGGTATATACAACAGAGAGATCTTTGATAAAAAAATAATAATAATAATAAAGGTTCCATATATATCAAACAGCATTCTATGTGTTAACAAATAACTGGAAACAAAACAGAGGTCCATCTATTGGAGGATGACTAAGCAAATTGTGGTACATAGATATAATTGAGTATTGCTATGATATAACAAATGTTATATTAAGATGAATATGGAAAAGATATAGTTACATGAAGTGAAGCAAAATTCCATAAGCAGAAGTACAAAAATATATATAGTTGCTTTGAAAATATAAATGAAAAGGTGTCTAAAATATTTTAAATAATGTGAAACAAATTTGTCCACAATGAAGAGATATGGTAAGACACTTCACATATTCCTTTACAGAGAGGAGAGTGAGGAATATCCATGAGGGTGAAACATTACAAATAATGTCATTTTTACTTTCATTTTTAGAACTATATTAAATAATGCCTGTAACAAGAAAAAACATTGTTTTGCCTTCCTAGATGCTACTGGAAAGGCCTCAATTATATTACTGATGAGGTATGGGCTCTGGGAGCCCCCTTGAGCTCTCCTTGAGTCCTTGAGGTATAGTCTCTTGCACTCTGAATAAATCCTCTTTTAGTCTATACCTAGGCCAAACAGTGTTGCAAAAAAAAAAAAAAAATGCTAACTTTTCCTTTTTAAGGTTTCCAGAGACAAACCCAAAGGCAAACTTTTGGGAGCTACAGGTATAGGGCCTGGAAGTCCCTTCCTCCTTAAAGGAAGGCTTGAGAGTAAACCTCGAAAAACAAACAAAAAAAAAGCCAACAAAATAGTATCTGAAGTTTTCCCAGTTTCTTAGCACTGAGAGAATTGGAAGAATATGGCTTACACTTCTGGGGAGTCTGTTCTTATCTTTCATTCTTCAAAAACTACACACATGTCCATGTTCTCCAAAATAACCAAATAAGACCAAAAACCTGAGGTCAGGCTCAGCACAAAACAGCCTCCAAGCTGTCTGACCTAAGGGGACTTGAGAGGTCAGGCCCAAAACAGACATGTGCGCACACACACAACCACAAAACAAAACAAAACAAAAAACTGCACTTCCAAGGTACTAGAGAAAAAGAGAGGCTTATGTACCTTCCAATCCCAGCTGGAGACGACCTGGAGATTAGCAGTGTTTCCAGTATCAGGGAACCATAAAAATGAAGAGGTTACACATAGAGGGTTAGGGCTGCTCTGGAGACCCCAAAATACCAACATGCTGGGTCCTGCCTAATGACTTTGACTCAAGTATTAAGTTCACTTACATTGGACACAGAGTGCTAGGTCATTCTATGGTGCTCTCACTATTCTATGGTGCTCTCATAAACATAAAGACAGGATGGGGTCTTATATACAGAAGGTTGTGGGAGGAATCTAAGGGTGGTCTAGGGGAGGAGTCTGGGGAGGGACTTCAGGAGGAGTAAATGAGGTCAATGAGTGATTAAGGGTGGGAAGTTGCTGGAGGCCACCTGGATATCACAAACAATGGTGGGCTAGGCCAGGTCAAGGGTGGATGGACACTTTGTTGGCTCAAGAGTTGGTAGTCTAGTAACACAGCATGGGGAGTCTAGTATTAGAGGCTTGGGCTCAGCCACCATGTAAGTCTCATGCAAATCCCTCATCAAATTATACAATTTCATCAGAGTTCAAGGCCCTGTACCTCAAGGACTCAAGGAGAGCTCAAGGGGAATCCCAGAGCCCATGCTTCACCATTACCTTTAATAGTGTTAAGTAGTACTCATTTTATTATAAACCCTGTTTATCATGGAAATAAAAGGTATGTTGAGTCCTATGATTTCTAGTCCTTTGACATAAATAATTAATTTATGTGGTCAAATGTTACACACACACACACACACACACACACACACACACACGCAAACACACACACAAGTATATATGTATATATACATACATAGTATTTTTAACAAATAACATCCTTTATATTGGACTCAAACTTTATTTCTGATATACATGCAACCTGATCATAATGGATTATCTTTGGAATATGTGGCTGTCTGTTTAATATTGTTTTATTTAATGTCATATTAATATTAACAGATGTTGAATTATAATTTTCTTTCTCATCTCTCACTGGTTTAGGTATAAAGCTGTATTTGTTTTATAAAAGGAAATTATAATGCTTTGTTGAGTCAAATAATTCTGGCATCATAGAAATTGATATATACAAATCAAAATCTAAGTGATATTAAAATAAAATATATCAATAAAATATCTTAATATCAAAGGATGGTAGTAGACTATCTTCATTTTTTTGTAAACAATTAAATTGGAATCACTTTTTTAAATTTTAATTGCAAATCCATCTGGGACTGGGTTTGTTTCTTTGTTTTTTCCCATTGGAATTCATTTACGAATCATTCCTTTTATTTTATTGAGAATGAATAATATAAATTTTATATTTGTTGTTATGATAATTTGGCTGTTTATATTTAGAATATTCATGCATTTCCTTTAAGTGATTGGTTTTGGGGTCATAATTGTTAAAAATATTTTCCAAGGTTTCCTTCATTTTCTTTTTTTTTCTTTGTTACAATTTATCTTTTTTGTTCTTTTTCCTCATCTAATTTGGTTTCACTCTATGCAAAATCAATTAGCTGATGTTTAAATATTTTATTTTTGTTCAAATAAATTAATTCCTAGTTATATTTATTCAGTGACTTTTAAATTTCATCTCATTTTCTATGTCTCAGTTTTGGTTTTCTTTTTCTCATTTTTTCATTATTTCTTTTATTATCTCCCAAACATATTGATCTCATTTCTCTCTTTTATTGGTGAACATGGTTAGTGATATAAATGTTCCTTTCATGTTCACCTTGACTACATCCCCAAAATTTGGGATGTTGCTTCATTGTTATCATTTTCTATAATTAAATTACCTATTTTGACTATATTATTATAAATTTAATTCTGAATCTTTTCTTCAAAACTTTATTGATTATACTTTTAAAATATGTGATTGCTAAAAGATGTGTCTAACATTATCTAATTTTTCTGTAGTTGTTTATTATTTTCCTTTCATATTATACTGTCAGTTTTTGGAAAGGTGCAATTCAGAGCATGCTAGTAGTCAATAAAAAACAGCTTATTGAACTGAATTGCAGTCACCTACCTCCTTTATTGAGACTTTATAATTTTGTTGAAAAGCAATGAAGAATATGCTTGCTTTGTGTTCAAAGTTCAAGTTCAACTTCCTCTGTGGATAATTAATCTCATATGCTAGAAACCACATTACACTCATCTCCCACTCCTACTACATTACCCACTCTTCAAACATCCTTCAAACTACAGTACCCAGGTTCTCTTTTAATCATTTCACTAACATGCATTACTACAATCTTGTATACTCCAAGCTCCAATATTGAATTTTCTCTTTTTTCCTTCTCATAATCCTATTAGACATGTACATCAGTAACTCAGTTTGTTCTCCAAATATACTGACACAATCTCTCCTGTTTCTACTATCTTGAAAATATAAATTGCTTTTCATTCATTCATTCATTCATTCATTCATTCATTCATTCATTCATAAACCTTGCCTGATAGCTAAATGAAATAAGACTTATGTTCCTTTCCTTCAGTTATCTTTGTTTTAATCATGAAATGCTTTAAAAAGAAAACTTAGCTTGAAAAAGGAATTTTAATATAAAGAAAAAAAAACACCACATTTCTATACACATGATGTGATCATATTATTTTCAAAGTATTTCTCTTAGTAAGAGATTCATGCTTTTGTTTTTGTTTTTGTTTTTAATACGTTTTGGTATAGTCAGAATTTAATAATACACTATGGCTTAGACTTTTTTTAAATAAGTTCTTATGGTTATTATGGTTTTTTTTTAGAATGAAGTTTATTCTATCCTTTTCAGAGTATCATAATGACTTCCAAAATGAAATTATGTTAGAGATTTCTTCAAAAAAATTGCTGCTTTTATTTGCAATATGGTTATTGCAAATATCAGTGAGTACTCTTCTATTTTCCATTAATGAATTTAAACCCTCTCCTTCTCAGGGCTGAATATTCCAGTTAATTCCTTGGTCATACTTACAATAAGCATTGAAGAAAAGGAGTTGGATTACGTTTTTTTTCCTTAAAGATTTTAGCATCTGGGAGGTTATTGAAGAAGTTCTAAAAGCGAAATGATATGTTTAGTAGAGTGTTGGACCAAAAGACCGAAAGACATGGGTTTTGATCCTACCATTTTATTTTTCCATAAAATGAGGCAATTGGAGATAATGACTTTCAAAGTTCCCTCTCATTATAAATTTATTACCTTCTTTTCATAAGTAATAATAGTTCTTGTTTCATAGTGAGTAAGCAAATGTACTGAGATTACTCTGATGCTTTTCCTCTGTTATTCTCACCCTAAACTGCTTCTCAAAATATCATTTTGCTATTATGCTACTGCCATATGTCAAATTTAAAATCCTTCTTTCTTATAACTAGTTTAAAAGTAATAGAGCCATTTAATTCTTGTAAAAGAGTTTTTAAAAACCCCATAAAAGAACATTCTCATGCTTTCTTCAAAATATTCTAAATCAATTTATTTTATTAATTTGCCTTAGGCCATTTCAAAATCTCTAGTTATAAAAATATCTTTTGACATTCAGGTACTGTGCCCTACATTCAAATATTTACACAAATTAATTAAGCTTCGAATATCCATGTGAAGAAGGTGGATATTTTTCTTCACGTAATTGGTGAAGAAACAAGCACAGAGGGGTTAAGTGTCATGCTACTGTTCTTAATCATACCTCAACTTCTTTTCAAAGCCAAGAATAAAATGCATGGCATCTCATTTCTAGCACTGTCATATTATTGAGCCCTATCTATATGCCATCTACAGGTTTGCAATTTTCAACTATTTTAACAAGCAAGTCCCATTTCTCTGAAATTCAGTTGAAAGATTTGCCTATCTTGCTTCAGCTTTAACTAGACTTGAAGCACTTTTAACATAATGCATTTGAATACCTACCATATAACTTCTTTTTTCCCAAGGTGCCAGATTTTACAAACATAAAAGAAGAATATTTCGAAAGCTACAAATACTGAATTAAAGTACCTCACCTCTTTTTGTAGTAAAGTGGAAAATGGATACAAGATCACTTATCCAGTAGCATACTCCAGGTTGACTTTTAACTCTCAAGATCTGATGGTAATTTCCAAAACTAGTGAGGAGTTTAACAGCATGTCATATAAGGCTTTGAGGACAACTTCAAAGGGATCAATTTTAATGGGTACCTATTTACTTTTAAATGCATTTCACCATTATCAATATTTTATTTTGCCTTTCTTTCATTCTCAGATATGCAGTTTTATAGTTAAAAAAATCACTAACTGAGCAAGGTCTTAGGTCTACCATTCCTGGTTACTGATTGATGCTCTAGAAAGAGTGCTTTCCCAATTTTTACTTAAGAAATAATTTGCCATCTAAATAATTCTTTCTGCAATCTATATAGTTTTATTCTAATTTTTGAGGGATTTCTTCAGTAAAGAAAAGTCTTTATTTTTTTTTAAAACATTTTATTATGCCCACTAGTCAATGTCTTGTACACAAGCATACCAAGTAAATATGAACTAATGAATAACAACAGGCATATAATACTCTCTGCATATCACATCTGCAGACTCACATCTTTTAATTTATCTGGTTTGGTTTTAGATGTGTTCACTTATTTCTTTTCATCCTCTCTATGGAACAGCATCTTTTCTGGTATATGGATTCATTGATCCAAGAGGTCTAGAGTGCATAGGGAGTGGGAGTTAATTCTGAGCTGACATTTAGAGAAAAAAACCTTTGACTCTAAAAATGCTGATATCTTTAATCTGGAGAAAGAGAAAGGGGAGAGGGAAAGTTAATAAACTCTTCTCAGGTCTTTAAGACTTGCCTAGCCCTGAGCTAAAGGCTATGAATAAAAATAAAAGGGTAGGGGGAGTAGGCAGTGAGAGTCTCTCTCCTCAGGGAGCTTGCATTCTAATGAAGGAAGTCAACACCCAAAAAGAAGCTAAGTGTGTGCCTCTGTGTGTGTGTGTGTGTGTGTGTGTGTGTGTGTGTGTGTGTGTGGTTGAGGGGTAGGTTGGGAAGGTAGAAGGCATTCAAATGGTGGGGTAGAGAAAGTCCAGTGGACAGCTTGGAAGAAAAAAAAACTTTTGGGTGGCTTGGACACTACCTTAAAACTGTGAGAAGAGCAAACCAGATAAACTGGCTTCAGAATGTATGTTCATTATGAGGTGGCCTAGGGCAAAAGGTACTTCCATTATGAGGAGTCTGGAAACAGTGAATTTACAGCATGAGAAGACTGATACATCATAGAAGAGAAAGTCCAGCAAGTCAAAAGGAGAGGCAGTGAGAGAGACTTCATGTTTAATTTATATAATTTCATTGATTACTTCAACTCAACATTATACATACTCCCAACTTAAAGTTTCTAGAGGATATCATTAAGAAACTGTTCTGATCCAAAATTGCAAGATAAACATTTATATTTGAAGCTTGTGAACATTTTATTGATAATCTCTTTTGTCACTGGAATTGTTGAAATACACATTAAGTGAGCCCATTTGACCAGACATAACCACACTGAAGGAGGAAGCCACTAGAAGTATATTCAAAATCTATTAGGAAGTTATCTGTCAAACATCTCTTAAGCTCTAGGCATTGCACTACATTCTGAGTCCATAAAGACCAGAAATACATCCTCCTACTCAAGGATTCTAGTAGGAGAATACAATAGTTAAACAATATAATACCTATAACAATACTTATGATATTCTACAGTGAAGCTACAATACCTATACTTAACCAGCATAAAGTTTGTGAGAAGAAAAGTGTAATCATCCTGTCAAGTTAGGTCTGAACCTCAGACTTGAAATATAATTGATGATCTGTATTATTATAACACTCCCATGGAACTTATGGAAGTTTTGAGGTTTAGAGTTTAGATTACGGGTGCTTGAGACCCAAAAATATCAATATACCAGGTCCTGCGAAAGAAATTAGACTCAAATCTTCTCTCAGCCAAAGTAAAGCAAAGTTAATTAAAGATTCAACTTAATGGGTAGACTCTTAAGGAGACAAAGTACCTGTGACACTTCTATTGACAAGCAGACATAATAATCTGACACAGAGTGAATCTGTGCTAGAAAATTCTCTGACACAGAATGAATCTGTGCTAGATAATTCTCAGTCCCTTCCTGAAAGATGCATCTTATATACAGAAAGATTGTGGGATGTAGCTAGGGGTTGTCTGGAGGACGAGTTTGGGGAGGGTCTTGAGGAGGAGTCAAATGAGGTCAGACTCTAGTAATGAGATTAAGGGTGGGAAATAGCTGAAAGCTACCTGGAGATGATAGACAATGGAAGGCTAGGCTAGTTTAAGGGTAACTTATTTGGGTATAGATATTTTGATAGGATCAAGGGTGGGAAGTAGTTGGATAATGGAGGGCTAGGATAGTAAGAGTAAGAAATTTGGGCCTAGCTATGAGGAAAGGCTTATGGCCTCAGACAAATGCCTCATCAAGTGGGAAGATTCAATCAGATTTCAAGGGGTTTCCCAGATCTTGTACCCCATCATTAGGACAATAATCAGTGGTGTCCAACATTAATGAGTAAGGCTAGACTGGGGTCTGCATCATGGTACAGCATAGATGTGTGGGAGTATTTGAGTATTAACTTAATGACTGATAAGGTGGAAGAAGCAAGGAAGAAAAAGGAATGTGGCTTGACCAAGCCACAAGCAAAGCTTGACCAAGTATTAAGACTGAACTAATCTTATTCTACATTGAACATTTCAGGAAGCATTGAATATCCCAGAGTACTTTAGAGCAGGGACTGGGAACCTTGAGCCTCAAGGCCACACCTTGCCTTTTAGGAACTTGGGTGAAGCCTTTTGACTGAGTCCAAGTTTTGAGGAACAAATCCTTTTATGAAGGGATTTTGTTCTGTGAAGTTTGAATTTAGGTCAAAGGCCATACCTGAAGACCTAAAAGGTCCACATGTGGCCTCAAAGGTGCAGGTTCCACATCCCTGCTTTAGAAAGGACTAGGTATCCTCAAGAACTTCTGAGGATAGGCTGTATAGCTAGAAATTCTAAATCTGTGCTACAATTTTAGGGACAAATATGAGCAATATGGGATGTGGAAAAATACAAGTTTGACAGGGATATTTCAAGTAATACAAGTGAGGCCCTTTCTGCAATATCTCTTAACAATCTTGACTATATTTTTTTTCCTGAAATATCACCCATGCCAAGACCTTCTATTTCAAAGGGTAATTCTAAGATGGTGATCTCTACATAAGTTAAAAAGAACAGTAATACATAAATGAAGTATCTACAGGAGTAAATGCTTTAGCACTACTTAAGATTGTGCCTTCTTTCTGTGTGTAGACACAACGGTTCTTAAAGATGGAAAGCTCAGGTAGGGTTCTAGAGCATCACAAGCTTTAAACTCCTCATTTAACACAGATGGAAAAAAAATCCCTCCATAAAGATTGACTGCCCTGATAGGTTAAGTAGTAGAAAACCCACAATATAGTGACTAGGGAGCCTTGGTATAATGCAGGCTACATCCCTAACTGCATTATTGATTTAACTGTTTATGTATCCTTTCTACATAATTTACAGGAGGCCAAACTATAGAGCCCTTTCTGACAAATCAATATGATGAGTTATAGGTTCTTGGAGACCCCTTGAGCTCTGCTTGAGTCCTTGAGGTTCAGGATCTGGGAACCTCCCTTGGACTCTTGGTTAAATTGTCTCATTTGATGAGGCAATAAGCCTGATATTGTGGCTGGGCCCAGACCTCTACCCTAGTTACTAACTGCTAACTACTAGCCTAGACCTCCATTGTTCATCTCCTTCTGACCCCTGAACCTATCAAAATATCAAAATACCCTTGAACTGGCCTAGCCCACCATTGTCTGTAGCCTCCAGCTACTTACCACCCATAATCACTCATTGAACTCATTAACTCCTCCAGAAGACCCTCCCCAAACTCCTCCTCTAGACCACCCCAAGATTCCTCCAACAAACTTCTGTATATAAGACCCCATCTCACACCATGTGGTGTGAGAGCGCCATAGAATGTCATAGAATAGTGAGAGTGCCATAGAATAGTGAGAGCAAAACAGAATAGTGAGAATGCCATGAAATAGAGAAAGTGCCATAGAATGACCTAGCACAGACTTGCTCTGTGTCTAATGCAAGAGAGCTTTTAATAAATTTTACTTTTCTTTGGTTGAGAGGACTTGAGATGAATTCATTCAGCAGGACCTGGCATGTTGGTATTTTGAGGTCTCCAGAGCAACCCTAACCCTCTTAGTGAGTAACCTCCTCATTTTTATGGTTCCCTAACCAGGAAACCATGATAATCTCCAGTTCTTCTCTAGCTGGGACCAGAAGGTACATAAGCCTCTCTCCCTAGTACCTTGGAAGTGCAGGGTTTTTTTGTTTCTTTTGTTTTGTTTTGGGGTGTGTGTGTGTCTGAGGGCCTGACCTCTCAGGTCCCATTAGGTCAGATGGCTAGGAAGTTGTTTTGTGTTCACTCTGACCTCAAGTTCTTGGTCCTATTTGATTATTTTGGAGAACACTGACCTGTGTGTAGTTTCTGAAGAATGGAAGGACAGACACCCCATCTGGAAGTATAAACCATATTCTTTCAATTGTCTCAGAACTAGAGAACTGGGAAAGTTTCAGAATCTTTTTTGTGGGATTTTTTTGTTTGTTTTTCAAGGCTTACTCTCAAGCCTTCTTTTATGGAGAGCCTTCCAGGCCCTATGCCTGTACTCCCAAAACTTTGCCTTAGGGTTGTTTTTTACAACATTGGAAAAAATTTAGTTTCTCTGGTGATCCTAAAAAGGAAAAGTTGTGTTTTTTTTTTTTTTTTGCAACTATGTTTGGCCTAGGTATAGCCTAAAAGATGGTGAATTATGGCTTGTTTGGGGGACTTTAAAAGATAATACTCTCTTACAGTTAGAATCATACTGTAGCAGAGAAAGAAGATGGATAAAATTTGTCTACTTAATGGCTTTTGTTGAACTTTCTCAGAAAAAGGTTCTCAGGAAAAACTGAGATGCTTGAAGCTAGAGCCCCTTCACAGAGGGGCAATGGGGACCAATTAAATTGCCCCTTTCCTATAGCTTCAGCCCCCAGCCCCTCCCTCCTTGGCAACTCCTACTGAGGTCACTGAGGCAGCTCCCCCAGCCCCTTCTGCTGCACCCCAAATCTTTTCCCCTTGGTTCCCCTTCCCTTTTCTCTAACCTCATTTCCTGTCTCCTACACCATTCATATCTCCTACCCTGCATCACCCAGTCTGGCCCCTTCCCCCTCAGGGACCACTGCTCAGGTCCCAGCCACAGGTCAGGCTGAAGTGCCCCCCTCTGTGATCCCTCCCTGTGAGGCAAGACCCACTCAGCCCTCAGGCCCTACCCCTGAGGCAGTGATAGAGATATCTCCTCTTCTCACCACTTCCACTCCTCAAGTGCCAGCTGACTTTCCCCCCTTCTCAGCCAGATCCCCCAGGCTTACAGTCTGATCCAGTTCAGCCAGCACCCCCCAGTCATTCGATTACAGAAAGTGGGACTTCCAATCTCCCATCCCAAGCCTCTGTCCCCATAGAACCTTCAGGACTTTTTCCCTTAAGGGAAGCACCTCTCTCATTGGGTAGGACAACCACATTACATGTTCCATTCTCCATTTTGGGCCTCAATAAAATTAAAGAAAAGTTGGGTAAATTCTCTGAGAACCCAACAAAGTTTACTGAAGGCTTTCAGGACGTATCCCTGCAATTTGAGCTTTCTTGGGGTGATTTGCATGTTTTCTTCTCTACCGGTTTTTCCACTGAGAAGAGGAGAATCTGGGAACAAGCCCCAAAATTGGGGGATCATTTGGCTAGCAATGACCCCAGAAAATAACCCCCAGGAACAGCTGCTGTTCCTCCTAGTGACCCAGCATGGGATTATGATATACAGAAGGACAGAGAAAAGAGAGACCATATGGTACTTTGCCTGTTAGAAGGCCTAAGAACTGCATTTCAAATGCAAGTAAATGATCAGAAAGAGAAATTTCTCAGAAAAATCAAGAAAACCCCACCCTTTTCTTAAATAGACTTGTAGAAGCTATTAAAAAGTATACAAATTTTGATCCTGACTCTAGTGAAGGGGCAGCAATCCTTAATATGTATTTTATTAGTCAGTCTGCCCCAGATATTAGGAGCTAACTGCAGAAATTGGCAATGGGACCCCAAACACCTCAAGCCCAAATTACTGGAGATGGCCTTTGTAGTCTTTAATAACAGAGACCTAGTTGCAGCAGAGGAGAAAGGACACAGGAAACAAAAACATACTCGATTCTTGACTGCTGCCCTGTCCAGGAAAAACCCCTTCAGGGGACTTCCTTGGTGGAAGCCCAGTCACTTGGCAGGGGGAAAACCTGCTTACATGCAACAAGGACAGTCACTGGTCCAAGGAGTGGCTCTCCAAGGCTCCCCCTTTGAGGAAGCCCCAGGAACCAACACCTCTATACCTGTGCCCATCTGACCAGGAGTGACATTGGAGGAAGGATTTTCCCCGAGGTTGGAAAAGTGGTAGAACCACCTCCCAATACCCAGTCCTCCAATCTCAAGACTTGGAGTGAAGGGAAAGCCTGGGTTTGGCAGCACTCTCACATTCCCTAATTTTCTCTCTGAACCCTGGGAAACCATCAAAGCTGAAGGTAAGGTTACCAACTTTATTATGGCTAAGTTCTCTTTTCTAACCAATTTGTTCTACCCTCCCCTTTACCAGTCAGGCCAGGGGCATGGAAGGGGAAACTACAAGATGTCTCCAGACACAGCCCCTCCCCTGCATACTTGAGGATTTGTTGTTTGAACACTCCTTCCTATCTCCTCTTTCCCTGCCCCCTTGTTGGGAAGGGATGTGATGGTGAAATTGGACAGTCAATTTTCTCTAGTTAAACCTCCCAGATCCTTTTGCCCTCTGTTCACCAGACCTCCCCCCACTCATGTTTCACCAGAAGTGTGGGAGACTGTTGAGCCAATGGTCTGGGATCAGGGAATTCCTGGGAGAACCCCAGTTACTGTTCCCCTCCAAGATACTAGGGTGTTCCCTCATCACCATTCATATCCAATCAAGCCTGAGGCCTGGGAAGGACTATAACCATTAATTGAAAAATTCCTAAAATATAAAATCCTTGTCCCTTGTCAATCTCCATGGAACACCCTGATACTTCCTGTAAAAAAGGCTAATGGAGAATACCAAATGGCTCAAGATCTCAAGTCTGTTAACAAAGCTGTCATACCTATATACCCCATAGTCCCCAACCCATATACAATATTTACTCACATCCCTGGGGGCACCCAATGGTTTTCCACCCTAGATCTCAAAGATATCTTTTTCTGTATGCCTCTGCACACAGACACACAATATATATTTGCATTTGAATGGATACTTCCTGGTGAAACAAGTCCATGTCAGCTAACATGGACAGTCTTGCCCCAAGGATTTTGGGATAGCCCCACGTTTATTTGGCCAAGCTTTGGGAAGGGATTTAAGGGGTCTGAAATTAACTGATAGCAGCATAATATAGTGTCTCGATGATATCCTTATTTGTAGCCCCACCCTGGAGGCCTATTTGACTGCTGCTGCAGAAACCCTTAATTTCTTGGGTAGTCAAGGGTATAGGCTCTATTTGGATAAAGTCCAGATAGCATGCCAGTCTGTAAAGTATCTGGGCCATGAACTAACTCCTAACTCTCACTCCTTAACCTCTGAGAGGAAAAGGACAATCTTGTCTATACCTACTCCACCCACTGAAAAACAACTTTGAACTTTTCTAGGAATGGCTGGATTTTGTAGGCTCTGGATCCCAAATTTCTGCCTTATTACTAAGCCTCTCTATGCTTCTACTCAGGGCTCTGACTCACTTCCTCTAGAGTGGGATCCTGATCAGCCTAAAGCTTTTGAGACTCTGAAAGCTAAATTGACCACCAGGCCACCATCAGCCCTACCTGATCTAGGAAAAGCTTTCACTTTGTTTATAGATGAAAGGAGGTGACAGGCTCTGGGAGTCCTAATGCAGTCCTAAGAACCTGACCCTAGGCCAGTTGCCTATTTTTCAAAACAATAGACTCAGTGTCTGCAGGATGGCCTGCCTGCCTCCAGGCAGTAGCTGCTACAGCCATTCTAATTGAGGAAGCCTCTAAACTTACACTTGGTCAGCCCCTGGAAGTTCTAACTCCCCATAGAGTTCAGAGCATACTGGAAGGAAAGGGCCACCATTGGCTGCCTAGTGGTAGGCTCACCAAATATCAAGCCTTGCTCTTAGATAGCCCTAGATGACTCTTCAAGTGTGCTGCACACTCAACCCAGAAAGCCTCCTCTGAGACAGTGCCCACTCAGATGTGCTGGTTCATGATTGTGAGGAAACCTTGGACTGTGTTTATGCCAGTTGAGCTCATTTGAAAGATTCTCCTCTCCTGAACCCTGTAGCAGTCTGGTACACAGATGGTTCAAGCTTTATTGAACAGGGGTCAGGAAAGGGGATATTCAGTGGTCAGTCTTTACCAAACCATAGAGGCCAAACTACTGCCCCCTGGGACCTCTACCCAGAAGGCAGAATTGATAGCACATAACAGATCCCTAGAGCTAGGGGAAAATAAATGAGTAAACATTTTCATTGACTCAAAATATGCTTTCCATGTTCTACGTGCCCATGGAGCAATTTGGAAAGAAAGGGGATATCTCATGGCAAAAAAATCCCCTATTAAACACGCACGGGAGAGTTTACATCTCCCCCAAGCTGTTGAAAATCCCTCTGAGGTAGCTGTTATCTTTTGCAAAGGCCACCAGAAAGGAGAAACTGATCAGGCCATGAGAAATTGCCTGGCAGACACTGAAGCAAAGAATGCTGCCTGCCAGTTGACTATACTGGCTCCTCTACTTCCACAGCTCCCAGATTCATTCACACTTCCATACAGCTCTGAGGAACAGCCCCTTGCTAAGGAAAGGGGACACTCTCTTTCCTCCTCTGCATAGTTTCAGACACCCTCAGGACAACTTCTTATTCCAGAGGAAAGTCAGTGGAAACATCTTTTTGGCCACACATCTAGGGATGAATGCCCCCCTGTCTCTGATAAAGCCCATTTTTACTGTCAGTAAGCTAGGAAAAACCATCAGAAAAGTCAGTCAGGTCTGTCCAAACTATGCTCAAGTAAATCCTGAAGGGGCAGTCAAACCTCCTCCCTTTTTGAAACCTTTTCAGAGGAGGAATAACTACCCAGGTAAAGACTGGCAGATAGATTTTACATATATGCCCCCATATAGGGGTTTCAAATTTCTTTTGTTTTTTGCTGACACCTTTACTATTTGAGTAGAAACTTGCCCTTGCAGAACTGAAAAGTCTCAGGAGGTATCAAAGTTCCTATTAAAGGAAATTATACCTCATTTTGGCTTGCCTGGATCCTTACAAAGTGACAATGGCCCAGCTTTTATTTCACAGATAACCCAGGCAGTGGCAAAGACACTTAAAATCAATTATCACCTCCACTTAGCCTGGAATCCAAAATCCTCTGGCAAAGTAGAGAAAATGAACCATACCCTTATGTGGGTCCTTACTAAGCTATGCATATAAACCCAAGAAGATTGGGTTAAGAATCTCCCCATTGGGCTGCTCAGAGCCCGAATCACACCTTGGCACAATATCAAACTTAGTCCCTTTGAACTCATGTATGGGAGGCCCTTCCTAACCTCTGACATCCTGGTGGACTCAGAACAGCATTTAATTAACCAATTTGTAACTCAGGAGCTGTCAGGAATGCTCTGACTAAATATGCCAATAATTATCTCCCAAACCTCTTGGCAATGAAAAGGAGTGGCCTGGTGCAGTACAACCTGGAAATTGGGTCTACTTAAAGTCATGGAAATCCCAAAAAGGACAACAGTTAGATATCAAATGGAAGGGACCCTACCAAGTCATACCACTCCAATGGCAGTAAATCTTGAAGTTCTCCCCAGCTGGACTTATAATTCTAGGATTAAACCATTACCACCTCTTGCTTCCCTCCCCAGAGACTCCAGAATATACCTGTGAGCCTTTGAAGTACCTCAAGCTAATGTTTAGAAAGGCCCCAGCCCCCTCCAGGAAAAAGGATTAAAAAGATGTGAAATTATAACTGCCCTTTTTTCTTTTGGCCTTGACACAGTCATCTTTAATTCCTACTAAGGAGATTGTCCTTTATCTAATTTTGTGTGTGTGTGCTTGTTTGTTTTTTTGTTTACTTAACTTCCTTGCTAGGTCTATCTCCTCCAGGGTTCAAGCCATCAACCTCTGGATGACCACTAAGACTATGCAAATCTCTGACTGAATCCAAGTTCTCCAACCCACTAGACCAGGCATCATCCACTTTCCAGAGTCTGACACCTTGAATGTGAAGTCTGACCCCCTTGAACCAGACCCAGAGAGGCAGGGACAGGTCTATGCCCCTTGCCAGCAGGAAGCACTTTCAGAAGCTGAGACTTTCACTGGGTCCCATATGTTTGAGGGGGGAAAGATGAAATATGGGCTCTGGGAGCCCCCTTGAGCTCTCCTTTAGTCCTTGAGGTACAGTCTCTGGGAACCTTCCTTGGACTCTTGATTAAATTGTCTCATTTGGTGAGGCATTTGCATGAGACAATTAGCCTAATTGGGTTTATTGGGCCCAGACCTCTACTTCCCACCCTTGAGTCTATCAAAATAGCAATACCCCCAGGGTGGCTAGGTGGCACAGTGAGTAAGAGCGCTGGCCCCAGAGTTGGGATGACCCAGGATCTGTCCCAGCCTTAGAAAATTTGCACCCACACATAAATAATGACTGGCCCTTTAACCTTGAGCAAGTTACTTAACCCCAATTGCTTTAAAAAAAAAATCAATACACTCTTGACCTCCAGCCATTTCCTACCCTTAATCATTCATTGACCTCATTAACTCCTCCTGAAGACCCTGCCCAAACTCCTCCTCTAGACCACCCCTAGATTCTTCCCACAAACTTCTGTATATAAGACCCCACCTCACACTATGTGGTGTAAGAGCACCTTAGAATGAGGTAGAATAGTGAGAGTGACATAGAATAGTGAGAATGCTAAGGAATAGTGGAGTGCCATTGAATGACCTCCACAGAGTTACTCTGTGTCTAATGCAAGCAAATTTTTAATCAATTTTACTTTTCTTTGGTTGAGAAGATGTGAGTCGAATTCATTCGGCAGGACCTGGCATGTTGGTATTTTGGGGTCTCCAAAGCAACATTAACCCTCTTAGTGGGTAACTTCTTCAAATAGAAGTTTAATCTTGAAAAGGATGACTGAATGGGATAGTTATATTTAGACTGGCTAAAGGTATACATTGTAGGGTATTTCCAGACATGGTTTCAAATCCTGTCCTTGAAACTTATTAGTTACATGACCTCAGGAAAGTCATTGTTCTTCAAAGAAAAATTCTTAATTTTTAATAGGCATTTAGGTTCTAGGAAACAAATTGGAATTATTCATAAAAAATCAATAGTTACTCATTGCCTTGGTCTCAGAACTACTAGAATTGAGCATATACCACAAGAAAGTCAGAGACAGAAAGAAAGATAGAGTAAGTTTAAAAACATATTTTTTCCCAAAATTTAATTTAGACTCAAATTCCAGAATACAAATAGAAAGTAGAAAAAAAGAAACAAAACATATCGTAAACTTAAATATTGGAACTCAAATACAAAATACATGTCATGTACATAGCAGAACATAGAAGAGGATTCAAAATATATAACAACAAATTTTAATTTCAAGAAAGTCTATACGATAAATAATATTCATTGTGTAGAGAGCTGTCCATCTTTGTTTCCTTGTGAGTTTGAGAGTTTCCTTTTGCTCTCTGCTGTGTACTTTTTTACTTTGTTATTTTGGCCCCCCGAAGCTCACAATAAAGTTTAGATATGTTTCTCTTTAGCTACAAATATATACATACCCTCCCCCACACCCCAGAAAGTTACAATAAATTTCTCCATAGCTATAGATATATACATATACATATATACATACATATATAGACATAAATATTCCCAACTATTCTCCTCCTGATACTTGCTTTTTTGTTTATGCATATCTCGTTTCCTGTCCCTCCTGCCTTCTCTACTTTATTTTTACCCACTATCTTGCCCTCCTATGACATGTCTACCCCTCTCCAAGGATCCCTCCCCTTTCCTCCTATTCACATAAATCTAAACACACTTCTATATCCCTATTTACCTATTCTCTCACCCTCCCCTCTAAAGATCCCTCCCTTTTCCTTTTCCCCCTCCCTATGCCCCTACCATTTTATTTCTTCTGAATTTAGAAGACCTCTATACTCTTTTAGCTACATATGTATTGTTCCCTCTTATGCCCATTCCCAATGAAAGCAGGTTACCAGAACTTGCAGCCCTCCTTCCCCATCTAATTCTTATTTATCAGTTCTCCCTCTTGCACTTCATTTGTATAAATAATTACTCTTTTGAGCTGCTCCTAAATGGTTTCACTTTTTAAATTCATATCATGCCCAGATTTTTCCCAATCTTTCTTATGAACTACCCAAATATTAATAAGAAACTTAGACATAAATTTTACATTTTGCGTATATAAAAAGTATGCAGTCTGTTCTTACAAATAATCAATCTTGGTTATGTACCTTATATTTATATTGGTTCTTACATGCTGAATCGTTTTTTAAGTTCAGTGTTTTTGGTTTGTTTTTTTTAACAGTCTTGAAAATCTGAGTCTAGCAAATGTCCATTTTTTTTTTCATTCAAGTTACCAGTTAATTTGCAGGATATGATATTCTTGGCTATAGCCCAAGTTCTTCTGCTCTTCTATATGTTGTATTCCAAGACCTGTGGTTTTTTAATGTTTCTGCTGTTAGATATTGTAATTCTAAATGTGACACCATCATATGTAAATTGTTTTAATCTTGATGCTTTTAATATTTTTTTCCTTGAGCTGGGTATTTCAGAATTTGACTATAATATTCCTATGATTTTTCCTCTCCTTGTTCTTATGCTCCAGGACAATTTTCTGTAATTATTTCATCTGTTATTGTATCAAGATTATTTTTGATCCTAACTTACAGTTAGGCCAATTATTTTTATATTTTATCTTCTTAATCTATTCTCCAAATCTATTGTTTTTCTTATGTTTTACTTTCTCTTCTATTTTTTCATTATTCATATTTTGTTTAATCATTTCTTGATCTTTTGTAATTTCACTGGCTTCACTTTGCCCATTCCTAATTTTCAAGGTGTCATTTTATTCCTTAAGATTCTGGATCTCCTTTTATAGTTGGTTGATTTTCCTTTTATAACCTTGTTTTCTTGGATAATTCTTATTTTCAATTTTAGTTTTTCCTCCATCTCTGTCATTTGATCTTTTTTTTTTTTAAAGCAATTGGGGTTAAGTAACTTGTTCAAGGTTACACGGCTAGTCATTATTTATGTGTGGGTGCTCATTTTCTGAGGCCGGATTCAATCCCGGGTCATCCCAACTCCGAGGCCGGCGCTCTTACTCACTGCACCACCTAGCCACCCCAGAATAGAATTTTTAAAAAAAATCTACTCTTAATCCCTTGAAAGAGATCACAAATTAAAAACTCTCAAGAATATTACAGCCAAAATTCCAGATATCACAGGTCAAGACAAAAAAGTTGAAAGCTCTGTCATTTGATTTTTAAAGTCTTTTTTAAAGTCTTCTATAAATTCTTTTTGGGTAGATGACCATTTGACATTATTCTTTGGGGATTGCTTTACTTTAATTTTCTTCTCTGAAGATGAACCCCAGTCATCTTTATTCCCCTAATAGGTTTCTATACTTGAATTCTTTCTCCTTTGTCTGTGCATTTGTGTGTGTGTGTGTGTGTGTGTGTGTGTGTGTGTGTGTGTGTGTGTGTGGTGATAGCTTAGTTACTTGTAGTCACCTCTACCCCTAGGGTAAGGGGAATGGTTCCTCTGACCCCAGATCTTCAGTTCTCCTATCTAGCCTGAAACCAAAGACACACCTCCAGCCTTCTGTAAGTGCCCACAGCAAGGACTTTCTGCCCCAATGCTGCTGCACTAACCCGGTGTGTGCTGGTTTGTTCTCACCCCTGTCATTTTTCACAACACAACTAGGTCAGTGGAATTTCTCTAGATCTTCCTGGGCTCAAATGCCCAATTCCCCTCACTATCCCAGGTGTAAAACTTCTGGTGCCTGGGGCCAAGGCAGCCTCTCAAACCAACTAACCCCAGGGCTTGTCATTTGTTGTTTAAGAGGCTTGCTGCTTACTGTTAACATGGAACCTAACCTGGAGGAGTTTACTTTTCACAGGGACCAAACTTTTTCCTGAGATTTTTCTTCTGATATTCTCAAATTCTCCTAGGAGGACCCTTGTTATGCCCCAGTTCTCATTTATCTTCACCCACAAGTTGTTGGCCCTAAGGTGCTATTTTAGCTCATTTGTGGGGGAAGATCTTGAGAGCTTGGAATTTTTTTTTTTGCCTACTCTGCCATCTTACCAGAATCCTCGCTTAAAAATATATCAATAGCAATAATTTCTGTGGTGCCAAAAATCTAGAAACAAAATGAATGTCAGTTATCGAAAGTATCAACAAATAGCTGTATATAAATGTAATGGAATGTTTTTATGATTTAAGAAATGGTGAGAAGCAGTGTAGTGTAATGACTAGAAAACTGTGCTTTGGATTATGAAAACCTTTCTTGTAGTCTAAGCCACATACTGGCTGTGTCATCCTGGTCAAGTTCCTGAAACTCTAAGTGCCATGGGCTGACTCTCAGACCATAAGTTTCAGAAAATTTGCCAATTTGTTTTTGGTTCTGTGAGTGTTCTCCAAAGGACCTTCCTAAACCAACAATGGTATAAATAAAGATGGTCAATATCCATCAAAAAATGGCATGTAAAAATGACTGAAAAAAATGTCAAGACCTGTACATTAAAACCTGGTGCAGTTCAAAGGAAGAAGAGAACAACATACACAATGACAACAAAAATGCAGACAAAACTATTGAACTACTACAGTACACTGTGGAAGGCTAATTATAATGAGCAATCTTTGTCCAAGAGTATTGATGACAAAATCCAATTTATTCCTTTTAATAGGGGAGTACAGTTATAGGGAAGTACAGTTATGCTATATACAAACCATCAAACACAGTCCTTATCTCTGCATCTGTTGGCATTTGCTTAAATATTTCTTTTTATAAGAGAAGTTCGGGGCAGAGATGGAATAAGAGGAAATGTTCATGGTATAAAAAAAGGGGCATCATATTTTCCTTTCTTTGATTTGTTGGTCTAATGAAAGGTTTTTGTAAGATAGTCTCTAGGGTAACTTCTAACACTGGCATTAAATGATTCTATGAATATTCTGTTTCACAATACTATGAGAAAGAATGAAATAATTCGTGCAAGCCTTACTATCTCTCACTTTCCCTCTTTGGCGACTATTTCTAGAATTTATGAATATTTTAGTTCATTAGGGAATATCTTAAATTTTCAGTAATTATTTCATATCATAGTAGAGCTTGCATTGTATGTGTGTTTTGATGCAGGTCTGTTTCCTTGATATTTTGGAGTCAGGAGACACAAGTTTCAAGTTATAGTTACTACATATCAACCCTTTCTTGGGCAAAATATGTTTTAACTTCTTCCTTATGCATTAAAAAAGGAGTATCAAGAGTATCAATAATTTGCTTCTATGTGACCTTGGAGTCATTGCTAAACTATCTGTACCTGTGTCTTATCTGTAAAATGACAGGGTTGAGTAAGATGGTCTGTAAGGCTCCCTATATATAATTCTAAAATTCTTGGCTCCATGTAACTTTGTTATGCAAATATTAATGGGGAAAATATAATTCATAATGCACCTCCTTCTATCTATCACTTTCCATAGTCTATTGAAATGAATGACTTGCTTCTTTTGGGGATGTGATTTCACTACAAAAATTTCTAATAAGTTAAAGGATATTAGCAGTATCATTCAAATTGTCACTAGCTCTGGAAAACAGTTTATCAGGGTCAGAATGTAAAGGATAAACATGGATATTTTTTTCCTTGCCATTTCTAAAAATGTCTGCATTTTCCATGAAACTTTCTCTTCTTATTACCATCACTTCTTCTATCTCATGGATAATGTCACTGAGCATGTGCAATGCCATTTCAACTACTGGTGATTTTCCCCATGCTTTCTTTGACAGTGCTGAATGTCTCAATTATCTCAAGAAGCTGACAACAGGACCTGTTACAGAAGCAGCAGGGAGACTGTGTTTTTGAGTCACTATCATGCAGGTCCATTATTTGTCCAGTGACAGTGTCTTGTGATGAACGCCTCTGAAATGACATTTGAGATGACAGGGGACAAAAATTCTCAAGCAAGACACCATAGTTCCTAGGGTCTCCTGAGTTATACTGTTATCAGTCAAACTAGATATGTGCAAAGAAGTTGTAATGTAGATAGGACCCAAATCAATTTATTCTAGCAGGCGATGGAACTAGCCTGTAACAAAATCAATAAAGAATTTCTGTCTCTTTGATAAATGCATCAATCAAAATTTTATTTGCCTTTTTTCCCCTTGCAAATGTTACTTTTAAATGTAACAAAGAAAAGTAAATATCATTGGTTTCACTTTAAAGTTAAACAACAATCAAAACTATTTCCCCAACATTTTTTTTTAGGTAGAAGAGTGAAATACATATCAGGTCACATAAATTAATATACATCAAATGCTTTGATTTAAAGTAATAATGACATATGGCCAATGTTAAATGTCTTCCAGCTTCATATCAAGTAAGGTTCAGTGGGTGGAAGTGGAAGGAACAACTGATAGTAGTGTCAGCAGAGTCAAAAAATATTCATTGGGTGCCTTCAATGAGTAGAATCCTCTATTAGATGCTAGAAGAGACACAGATACTTATAATTCAGCCATATGTGGAAAGGATCTCACAGTCTAATAAATGACACACCATGTAAAAATATCACTGTAATGCAATGTTTCATGTCAAGATGTGAAAAGTATGAAGTTAATTCAGAGGAAAGAAAGATCAAAAATTGATTTCACTTTAAACCTATATTTTATCAGTCATTACCAGTTGCAGGGGACACAAAGATGAAATAAGAAAGAATACTTGACCTCAAGGAGTTTGCAGCCTAATAATGATACATGAACACAAGTAGCTATAATATGCAAAATGTAATGTGATAAGTTCAAATGAGATATTTAAGGAAAAAGAGATTTCTTCCAGTTGGCAAAGTGATCAAAGATGTGCCATAATATGTAAAGATTTCAATTGGCAGGGATGGGGATGTGGTGAATAATTTCATTCTATTCATGAATGGGGACATAAAGAACAAAGGCAGAGAGGGAGAGGGCAATTGCTATGCATGGGATATGGAAAGTTATTCGGTTTGCCTAGAGTATATGAAGGGAATAAGACTCAAAACATGTATAGGTTGGAGGAGTACTGAAAAGGTATTTCGGTGCCAGAGTTAGGTCTATTTAAAAGGCAAAGAAGAAATCTACATTTCTTGAACAAGAAGGCAGAATCAAGATGTCAGAGTGCAGAGATCATTCTAAATGAACTCTCCCAACATTCCCTTCCGAATAACTTTATGTTTTTTATTTTAAAATTCAAGTCAAATTCTAGGCAGTAAAGAAAATTAGGAGAGAGGTAGGAGAGATCTATGCCACTGGAGTGGTGACTGGCCTAGACTGAAACCATCAGTAAAAGGAGCTATTGACCTTGGATGGGGCTGACAGCAGAGGCAGCACTTCCACAAGGTCTCACCACTAAAAGACAGGGAACTGGGCAACTTGGTAGAGACTATAGGAGACCCATGTGTTATCACTGGGCACAGGTTTTGGATCATAGTTCCAGGTGGAGAACACTAGTGCAGTAGCAAGGGAACAGCACCCTTTACATGGATAAGAAACAGTGAGGAAGAGAACAGTGACCACACATCTCCCCAGATCACATGGTCTTGGAAGCATAAAAAAATGTATAAAACCCATTGTAAACTGTGAAAATAATAGAACAGAAAAGTTTAAATCATGGGACAAGGACATGAATCCTCCATGTGAGCAAAGCTTAACTCAAACATAAAATAGAAATTCAACAAATAAGCTAGGAAAATGAGCAAACAGCAAAAACAAAAGAACTTGACTATTAGAAGCTACTATGGTGACCAAGTAATTCAAGATACAAAATTAGAAGACAGTGACATCTAAAGAGTAATAAACAAAGCCTCAAAATGAGAATTTTATATAATTTCAACCAATATTCCAGAAGAGTTAAAGAAAAACTTTAAGAACATATATATATATTAAATGAATAGGAAAGGGGAAAATGGGAGAAGAAATGAGAGTAATGTAAGAATATTATGAAGAGAAATAATAGATTACCAAAGAGGAACAAAATCTCAAAAGAAAAAAAACATTAAAAAAGTAAAATTGGTGAAATGATAAAAGATAAAAAAATTTCAGTGACAAAAATACTCTTTAAAAAGAATAGAATTACACAAATGAAAAAGGAAGTTCATAAAGTAATTGAAGGATATAATTACTTAAAAATTAACTGGACAAGTGGAAACTAGTATCTCCATGAAACATCAAGAAACAATAAAACCATCCCTCCCTGAGTTCGATAGACAATGTTCAGATTTGGAAAGTGCAGATGTTCATTTCTCTACCGTAAGCGTTCTGCCAGAAACTACCAGCACAGCCAAGGAAAACATTCCTTGCCTATACCCAGCATTGATACCAAAGCAAAAGAAAGAAATGTCTAATAAAGCTCAAGGAATTGTTGCTCTGGGCAAGGGAATCTTGGCAGCTGATGAGTCCACCCAAAGCATTGCAACATGTTTGCAGTTCATTGGAACTGAGAACACAGAGGAAAATTGTTACCTCTATAGGCATTTATTTCTGAAAGCATATGATCCAGTGAACTCCATTATTGGAGGTGTTATCCTTTTCTATGAGGCACTCTACCAGAAAGCAGATGATGGTTGTCCCTTCTCCAAAATAATAAAGGCAAAAGGTGGCATGGTGGGCATCAAGGTGGACAAAAGCGTAGTGCCCCTGGCAAGGACCAATGGTGAAACTGCCACCCAAAGTCTGCATGGGCTGAGTGAGCACTGTGTCCAGTAAAAGAAGGATGGAGCTGATTTTGCCAAGTGGCATTGTGTACTAAAGATTGGGGATAATACACGTTCCCCACTTGGAGAATGCCATCAAGGAGAATGCCAATGTGCTCGCCCGAAATGCTAGCATTTGCCAGCAGAATGGCATTGTTCCCATTGTGGAGCCAGAAATCCTTTCTGATGGAAAACATGATTTGAAGACTTGTCAGTATGTCACTGAGAAGGTCCTGGCTGCTGTCTACAAAGCTCTGAGTAATCAACATGTCTATCTGGAAGGGACCTTGCTGAAACCTAATATGGTCACCCGTTGCCATGCCTGTACTCAGAACTATTCACATGAGGATATCACAATAGCAACTAGTAACTGCCCTTCACTGGACTGTACCTCCTGCAGTCACTGGTAAAGAGTGAAGAGGTTAAGGGTAGTGGTGCTGGAGACCCCAAAATACCAACCTGCTGGGTCCTGCCTAATGAATTCAACTCATCTTCTCTAAGCCAAAGACAAGTAAAGTTTATTAAAAGTTCACTTATATTGGACACAGAATAATTCTATGCTAGAAAATTCTATGGCGATCTCACACATGGTATGAGATAGGTTCGTATAAGGCCTTCATGATTTATCTGACATGTTTACCTTCTTGTCTCCAAAAATGCCACCATGCCAGGTCCTGCCTAATGAATTCAATTCAAGTCTTCTCTCAGCCAAAGAAAAGTAAAGTTTATTAAAAGTTTGCTTGCATTTGACAGAGAGTAAGTCTGTGCTAGTAATTCTATGGCACTCTCACAAACATGAAGACAGGATGGGGTCTTATATACAGAAGACTGTGGGAGGAATCTAGGGGTGGTCTAAGGGAGGAGTTTGGGGAGGGTCTTCAGGAGGAGTTAATGAGGTCAATGAGTGATTAAGAGTGGGAAGTTGCTGAAGGCCACCTGGAGACAGCACACAAAGGTGGGCTAGGCCATTTCAAGAATTGGAAGTCTAGTAAGTTTAGTAAAGAGGGTGGAAAGAGTAGTAACAGACTTGCCTTGTGGAAATGCTTCATCAAATGAGATAATTTAATCAGAGTTCAAGGGCCTGTACCTCAAGGACTCAAGGAGAGCTCAAGGGGCCTCCCAGTGTTTGAGAAGAGATAATGTAAGAATTATTAGATTACCTGAAAACCATTATCAATGAAAGAGCCTAAACATCATATTACTGCCCAAATATGGTAGAAACACAGGCCAGAATAGAATCTTTTTTTAAGCAATTGGGGTTAAGTAACTTGCTCAAGGTTACACGGCTAGTCATTATTTACGTGTGGATGCTCATTTTCTGCGGCTGGATCTAATCTCGGGTCATCCAAACTGCGAAGCCGGCGCTCTTACTCACTGCGCCACCTAGCCGCCCCTTTAGGGCAATTGGGGTTAAGTAACTTGCCCAAGGTTACACGGCTAGGTTTTTGTTTGTATGGGTTAAATGTCGGAGGCCGGCTCCGAACTCAGGTCCTTCTGATTCCAGGGCCAGCGCTCTATTCACTGCGACACCTAGCCGCCCCTGATCCTGTCTCTTTTCAAAAGTGGGTGCTTCCAACTTCCCTACTCCCCACCCTGCCCTCCATTCCATCATCCCCCCTCTCATCCCTTTCCCGCCTACTCTCCTGTAGGGTGAGATATCCTATTTAGCATGCATGTCATTCTCTCCCAGATCCAAATTCAATAAGAATAAGGTTTTGCCTTTTTGCCTTCCTGTTCTTCCCCTCCCTTGTAACCATTTTCCCTTGCCTCTTTTATATGAGATAGTTTACCCCATTCCGTCTCTCCCCATCTCCTATCATTATATTCCTCTCTCACCTCTTAATTTTACCTTTTAAATATCATCCCTTCCTGTTAAATTCGACCTGTGCCCTCAATCTTTGTATACCTGTAAACATATATATATACATATTCACATATGTATTCGTATGCCCATATACCCTTCTTCAACTATTTTCATACTGAAAAAAGTTTCATCAGTTTCAATTATTGTTTTTCCATATAGGAATTTAATAGTTCAACTTTAATAAATTCCTTATGACTTCTTTTCCCTGTTTACCTCCTCAAGCATCTCTTGTTTCTTGTATCTAAATATCAAATTTTCTATTCAACTCTGGTTTTTTCATCAAGAATGCTTGAAAGTCCTCCATTCCGCTGAATTGCCATATTTTTCCCTGAAACATGATACTCAGTTTTTCTGGGTAGGTGACTCTTGGTTTTAATCCCAGCTCCTTTGCCTTCCAGAAAATCATATTCCAAGGCCTTGGAACCTGTGTAGAAGCTGCCAGTGTAGAAGCTGCCAGATCCTGAGCTGTTCTGATTTTGTTTCCACAATATTCAAATTGTTTCTTCCTGACTGCTTGTAATATTCTCTCCTTGATCGGGAAATTCTGGAAACTGGCTATAATATTCCTAGGAGTTTTCTATTACGGATTTTTTTCAGGAAGTGATTGGTGAATTCTTTCAACCTATATTTTGCCCTCTGGTTTTAAAACATCAGGGCAATTTTCCTTGAGAAGCAGACTACACCAGAGAGAGCAAAAGCCCCAGCCTGCAGACTTACAGGGGATGAATCGAGGTCATCTCTCGGTGGGGAATGATCATTGGAGCCAGGTAGGATAGTCGGGCCCCCAGTGGAGAGAGGGGCTTCTCTGGCTGCACTCGGCCCCCAGCCTGGAAGTTTAGAAACTGCCTGCCTGTATAATGCAGGGGATGGAATGGCAAATTCTAGCTGCTCTGATCCTCCCATCCCTCCTTCATGAAGCAGAAAAAACAAAGATAAGTATCCCACCCAGATTGAAACCCCAAGTTAATGGAAATAGCCCCAGGCTTGAGAGTCTCCAAGAAGGGGTGTAGCTGAGAAAGCCAGGAATGTGAAGAGAAGAGAGGGTGGGGTCCCAACAAGCCCCACCTCACCTCACCAACAAAAGCCTGCTTATAGCCCAGGGGAATAGAGGCAGAAATCTGAAGTGGTTAGAAGCACCCACACTGACACATCTACATTCCTCACTGACTTCCCTGACTTAGCCATAAACTAACCACCCAGAGATATTCAAAGTCAAGGATCAGGCCCTAAACTCATAGCCTGAGAAACTAAGAAACAGGAAGTCACAATGGGAAAGAAAGAAGCTGAGAAGGAAAAGGGGAAGGCAAGAAAGTCTATTCCAGCATACTATGCAGGGCAAGAACAACAAAATACACATGACAATATAGACTCTCTACCCACTCCTGAGACCACAGAAGAAACATGATCTGGTCTCAAGCCCAAAAAGCATTCCTGGAGGAGCTTTTTTTTTTTCATTTGATTATATATATATATATATATATATATATATATATTTTTTTTAACAAATGCTTTATTAACTTCTGTTTTACATCATTCATTTCTGCCAGATTTTGAGTTACAATCATTTTCCCCCTCGGTTTTTCCCCTACCTACAGTATAGCAGTCCCACAAGATATCACTTCCTCCAATCTGCTCTCTCCCATACCTTCTCCCATACCCCCTTCGACTTTTCCATTAGAGGAAGGTGAATCTCTGTGTCCCAATGCCTGCACATCTTATCTCCCAATTATAAGCAAAAGAGTATTAATAATAGCATTTATATATATTTGAAACATTTAATCTTAAGACCTCGAATTTCAGAACGATTTCCTTCCTCCCTTGTCACCCATTCCCACTGGGAAGATGAGTAATTCAGTATTTGTTGTACATGTCTAGCTATGCAAAACATTATCATATTAGATACATTGTACAAGGCTACTTATAATTCCCTCCCACTCATACCACCCCCCACCTGGTCCATTCCCTACATGATCCTGTCCCTCTTCTCTAGTGGGTGCTTCCAACCTGCCCTCCCCCCAAGGATGCCCTCCCATCCATCATCCCACCTCTCATCCCCCTTCCCCCTATTCTGCTGTAGGTTGAGATATCCCATTTAGTATTTATGTCATTCTCTCCCTGAACCAAATTCAATGAGAATGTAGTTTTGCCTTTTTGCCTTCTTATTCTCCCCCTCCCTTGCAGCTACTTCCCCTTGCTTCTTCTACATGAGATAGTTTACCCTACCTTGTCTCTCCCCATCTCCTCTTGCCACTTTCCTCTCTCACCTCATAATCTCACCCCTTGAGTATCCTTCCTTCCCAACAAATTCAACCTATGCCCTCTATCCATATATAACTGTAACCATATACACACACTTTCACATATGTATTCATATGACCACACACCCTTCTTCCATTATTTTCATAGTGAGAAAGATATCATCACTCACAATTATTGCTTTTCCATATAGGAATGTAAATAGTTCACCTTTGTTAATTCCTTTTGATTTCTTTTCCCTGATTACCTTCTCAGTCATCTCTTCCTTCTTGTGTCTGAATGTCAAATTTTCTATTCAACTCTGGTTTTTCCTCAAGAATGCTTGAAAGTCCTCTATTCCCACTGAATGACCATATTTTACCCTGAAACAAAATACTCAGTTTTGCTGGGTAGTTGACCCTTGGGTTCATTCCCAGCTCTTTTGCCCTCTGGAATATTGTATTCCATGCCCTTTGATTCCTCAGCTGCCAGGTCCTGTGCTATTCTGATTGTGTTTCCACAATATTAAAATTGTTTCTTCCTGGCTGCTTGTAGTATTTTCTCCTTCATCTGGGGATTCTGGAACCTGACCATAATATTCCTGGGAGTTTTCTTTTTTGGATCTTTTTCAGGAGGTGATTGGTGGATTCTTTCAACCTCTATTTTGCCTTCTGGATCTGAAATATCAGGGAAATTTTCCTTGAGAATTTCTTGAAGGGTGATTTCTAGGTTCTTTCTTTGATCATGGCTTTCAGGTAGTCCAATAATTTCTAAATTGTCTCTCCTGGATCTATTTTCCAGGTCAGTGGTTTTTCCCATGAGATATTTCACATTGCCTTCTACTCTTTCATTTGTTTGGATATGCTTAACAGCATCTTGATTTCTCATAAAGTCATTAGCTTCCATTTGCTCAAGTCTAAATCTGAAGGAATGAATCTCCTCATTGAACTTCTGAGATTCTTTTTCCATCTGGCACATTCGACTTTTTAAGGCATTCTTCTCCTCATTGCCCATTTTGGCCTCCTTTGCCATTTGAGTTAGTCTATTTTTTAAGGTGTTGTTTTCCTCAGTCAGGCTATTGACCCTCATTTCATACTTTTCCTGCATCCTTCTCATTTCTCTTTCCAACTTTTCCTCCACTTCTCTTATTTGATTTTTAAAGTCCTTCTTAAGGTCCTCTGTTGCCTGCAACCCGTTCATGTTTTCCCCTGGGGCTTTTGGAGCAGGACTTCTGACCTCACAGACCTTTTCCCACTCTATGCCCCCAAAATAGGAGTCTAGGGTTGCATTTTTCTGTTTCCTTTGCCTTGGCATGTCGACACTTAATTATTTGACTTTTGAGCTTGTTGCCACACTACAGCTTTGCTGACAGATAGGGGAATTTTTGTCCCAATCGTGTGGGAGGGCAACTTCGATTTCTGGCAAGCTGTAAACCCACCCACGACTTCCACCCCAGATCACAATCCAGATCCAGGGAGGTTAAAGCAAGAGTGATTACCCCCCAAGACTGATCACTGGATCTCCCTACAGTTCCCAGGCTGGGAGCTGGAGCTGCCTCTGAAAAACTACAAAATGTCGTGTCTCCTCCATGGCTTCTAGCCCCCAGGGGAGGAAGCCGACGCATTCCCCAAATACTGGTCCCAAAGTCCATAGGGCACTAACCTCTAACTTTGTCCTAGGCATGTCTATGTTGGTAATTCTGGAGTTGTCACAGCTGCTGGTGTTCTGGAGTCTCTCCAGCCAGCTGCTGGCCCTTCCACCCTGGGGCTAAAACCTTGGCTCACGGGGACCTGGGCTCTGCTCGGCTCTCCGTGCTCTACTCGCTGCTGGCTCCCAGAGTGCTGAGCTCATCCTTCCTGAAGGGCTGCTGGGCTGTCCTCAGCGGGAGGTTAGCTTCTCTGTGTCGTTCTTTGGGTGCTGGGGCTCTAGAAGTTGTTCAGAGTCCCCATCTACATAGTTTGGGGGGAATCTGGTGGCAGAGTGGCTTGGATGAGCTGTTTGTACTCCGCCATCTTGGCTCCACCCTGGAGGAGCTTAAGAAAAATTTTAAAGACCAAATCAGGGAGGCAGTGACCAACTTGGAAAAACTTCTCAGTGAAGTAATTGGAGAAAATACCTCCCTAAAAAGGAACTTAAAAAAATAACTGAAGACCATAATTCATTAACAATTAGAAACACTCAAACTGAAGCTCAGAACACCATGATGCAGCAAAAGTCAATCAAACAAAACAAGACAATCGAAAAATTGCAAGAAAATGTAAAATATCTCACTGGAAAAATAACTAACCTAGAGAACAGATCCAGGAGAGACAACTTAAGAATTAT
Organism: Gymnobelideus leadbeateri; assembly: GCA_011680675.1. Lineage (NCBI taxonomy): Eukaryota > Metazoa > Chordata > Mammalia > Diprotodontia > Petauridae > Gymnobelideus > Gymnobelideus leadbeateri. The sequence goes on from WOXC01003195.1 coordinate 75,212, forward strand.
TGGTCTACCAGAAAGCCATGAAGCAGCCTAGACAACATCCTCCAAGAGATTGTCAAAGAAAACTGTCCTGAGATCCTGGAATCAGAAGATAAAATAGCTATTGACAGAATTCACCAGACTCCTCCTGAGAAAGATCCCAAACTGAAAACTCCAAGAACTATAGTAGCCAAATTCCAGAACTACAAGATTAAAGAAAAAATTCTACAAGCAGCCAAAAAGAAACAATTCAAATATCGAGGAACTACAGTTAGGATCACACAGCACCTAGCAGCTTCTACATTAAAAGAGAGATGGGACTGGAATTTGATATTTTGTAGGGCAAGAGAGCTAGGACTACAACCAAGGATTAACTACCCGGCAAAACTGAGCATAATCTTTCAGGCAAGGAGATGCATGTTTAATGAAATAAGGGACTTCCAGACTTTCCTGATGAAAAAGCCAGAGCTCAATGGAAAATTTGATCTCCAATTACAAGACTCCAGAAGGACATAAAAAGGTAAACAAGGGAAACACAGACTCACATATGCATAAGTGCACACACTCACACCCACAAACACACGCTCATTACTTGGGATGGAACAAGAGTAAAATGTTCACATCCCTATATGTGGAGCTGATAACTGTCAATATTCGAAATCTTTATGATTAAAATGACCTTCAAAAGGGTTATAATTCGATAAAGGGTGTGGGTATGAGTGCACTAATCTGAAGTCTAAAAAAAAAACTATTAAGGGGATCAAAGGGACTGTAATGGGAAAAAAGAAAGGATGAGATAGGAAAAGGTAAAATATGCCATCTCAAGAGGCTTTAAAACACACTATAGAAGAGGGGAAAGAAAGAGGGTGAGGAACATCATTTAAACACTATTCTCACTGGTTCTGGTTCAAAGAAGGATCAACTTAATCAGTGAAGTTTAAGATTCTAATGTGAATAGACACACAGATTTATTAAATAGAGGAAAAGGAGGGAGGGAGGGAGAGGAGCATTGTGTGAAATTTACTCTCATTGGTTTGGAATCAAACGGGGAGTTATTTACTCTATGTAAAAAAAAACTTATTGTGTCTTTTAGATAGTGGAAGGTTAAGGGGGGGGGGGTCAAAAGGAGGAGACCAAAGGGGGGATTAGAAGGGATGGAAACAGTAGTAAGGGGAGAGGGTAGGTTAAGAAGGGGGATCACTGGGTGGGAACACTGAGCGAGGGGGTGGTCAAAAGGGAAAATTTCAAGGAGGGGAAGGGAGAAGGAAGAAACAAAAACATAAACAGGGGAGGGAATAGGTTGGAGGGGAAGAAACAGATAGTCATCATTACTGTGAATGTGAATAGATTGAACTGTCCCATAAGAGGCAAATAGCAGAATGGATTAAAAATCATAATCCTACAATATGCTGTCTACAAGAAACACATTTGAAACAAAGGGATACCCACAGGGTAAAAGTAAAAGGTTGGAGTAAAATTTATTATGCCTCAGCTAAAGTAAAAAAAAGCAGGGGTAGCATTACTTATGTCAGATAAAGCAAAAGCAAAAATAGATTTAATTAAAAGAGATAAGGAAGAAAACTATATCCTACTAAAAGGCACCATTGAGAATGAAGCAATATCACTACTTAATATATATGTACCAAGTCGTATAGCATCCACATTCCTAGAGGAGAAGTTAAAGGAATTAGAGGAAGAAATAGATAGCAAAACTATCTATTAAGGGGCACCTTAATCTCCCCCTCTCTAAACTCCATAAATCTAACCTCAAAATAAACAAGAAAGAAGTTAAGGAGGTGAATAGAATCTTAGAGAGACTAGATATGATGGATCTCTGGAGAAAACTGAATGGGGATAAAAAGGAATTTACTTTCTTTTCAGCAGTACATGGTACATAACTCAAAAATAGACCATGTACTAGGGCATAAAAACCTCACAATCCAGTGCAGAAAGGCAGAAATAGTAAGCCCATCATTCTCAGATCATGATGCAATAAAAATTATATGCAATAAAGGGCCATGGAAAGATAGACGGTCTAGAATATCAAGGGAATTAATGAAAAGAAATGCTAGGGTAGGTGAACTAGCTATGCCAGATCTTAATCTGTATTATACAGCAGCAGTCATCAAAACTGCTTGGTACTGGCAGAGGTGTAGAGTAGTGGATCAATGGAATAGATTAGGTGCAGGAGACCCAGCAGTTAATGAATATAGCAATCTATTGTTCGATAAACCCAAAGACCCCAGTTTTTGGGATAAGAATGCACTATTTGACAAAAACTGCTGGGAAAACTGGAATACAGTATGGCAGAAACTGGGCATAGATCACTATCTAACACCATATACCAAAATCAAGTCTAAATGGGTGCATGATCTAGGTGTAAAGGATGACACTGTAAGCAATCTGGGAAAGCAAGGAATAGTTTACCTGACAGACCTGTGGAGAGGGGAAGATTTTAGGACCAAACAAGAATTAGAGAGCATTATAAAATGCAAAATGGATAATTTTGATTACATTAAATTGAAAAGCTTCTGCACAAACAAAGCCAATGTAACCAAGATCAAGAGGGAGGTGGGAAATTGGGAAAGAATTTTTACAACCTGTGTCTCTGATAAAGGACTCATTTCTAAAATTTATAGAGAATTGAGCCAAATCTATATGAATACAAGTCATTCCCCAATTGATAAATGGTCAAAGGATATGAACAGGAAGTTTTCAGAGAAAGAAATTAAAGATATCTATAAGCATATGAAGAAATGCTCTAAATCACTATTAATTAGAGAAATGCAAATCAAAACAACTCTGAGATACCACATCTCTCCAGTCAGATTGGCTAAGATGACAAAACAAGAAAGTGACAAATGCTGGAGAGGATGTGGGCAAATTGGAACGCTAATACATTGCTGGTGGAGTTGTGAACTTATCCAACCATTCTGGAGAGCAATCTGGAATTATGCCCAAAGGATTATAAATAATTTCATACCCTTTGACCCAGCCATACCACTCCTAGGGTTATATCCCAAAGAGATCATAGTAGTGGGAGGAAGAACCATATGTACAAAAATATTTTTAGCAGCCCTTTTTGTGGTTGCAAAGAATTGGAAACTAAAGGAGTGCCCATCAATTGGGGAATGGCTAAACAAGTTGTGGTATATGAATGTAATGGAATTTTATTGTGCTATAAGAAACGAGGAGGTGATGGATTTCATAATTACCTGGAGAGACTTATACAAACTGATGCTGAGCGAGAAGAGTAGAATCAGAAGAAATTTGTATACAATCACAGACATACCATATCTGTGACGACCAACTATGACAGACTGGACTCTTTTCAGCAATGCAGTGATATAAGTTAATCCCGAATGACTCAAGAAAGTGAGAAATGTGCCATCCAGAGATATAACTAGAAAGAACTGAGCCTGAATCCTGATGGAAGCAAACTAAATGATCTTGTTCTTCTCATTGTTTGGTTTTACTTCTTCCTTACCATCTTTCATCCCACCTAGTACAATATGCCTTTGTAATTGGAATAATGTTTAATATGAATGCATTTGCAGACCCTATACTGTACTATATGATGTCATGAGGGGAGGGGGGAGGGAAGTAAAGGAAATTTGAAAATCAAGGAACTATGGAATTGAATCTTGTCAACTGAAACTAAACTAATAAATTAATTAAAAAAAAATAGACCATGTACTAGGGCATAAAATCCTCACAATCCAGTGCGGAAAGGCAGAAATATTAAATGCATCATTCTCAGATCATGATGCAATAAAAATTATATGCAATAAAGGGCCATGGAAAGATCGACTAAAAACTAATTGGAAATTAAACAATTTAATCCTAAAGAATTGGTGGGTCAAACAAGAAATTATAGAAACAATCAATAATTTCATTCAAGAGAATGATAATAATGAGACAACATACCAAAATTTGTGGGATGCACTAAAGGCAGTTCTCAGGGGAGTTTTTATATCCCTGAGTGCATACTTAATTAAAGCAGAGAGAAGGGAGGTCAATGAATTAGACATGCAATTGAAAAAGCTAGAAAAAGAACAAATTGAAAATCCCCAATTAAGTACTAAATTAGAAATATTGAAAACCAAAGGTGAAATTAATAAAATTGAAATTAAGAAAACCATTGAATTAATAAAAAAAACTATGAGTTGGTTTTATGAAAAAATCAACAAAATTGATAGACCCTTAGTCAATATGATAAAAAAAAAGAAAGAAGAAAACCAAATTAAGAGTATCAAGCATAAAAAGTGTGAACCTGCCTCCAATGAAGAGGAAATAAAAAAAAATAATGAGGAATTATTTTTCCCAATTGTATGCACATAAATATGACAATCTTAGTGAAATGGATGAATATTTACAAAATTACAAGTTGCCCAGATTAACTGAAGAGGAAGTGAATTACCTAAACAACCCCCTCTCAGAAAAAGAAATCAAACAAGCCATCAATGAACTCCCTAGGAAAAAATCTCCTGGGCCAGATGGGTTTACTAGTGAATTCTACCAAACATTTAAAGAACAATTGATTTCAATACTCTACAAACTATTTGGGAAAATTAGTGAAGAAGGAGTCCTACCAAACTCTTTCTATGACACAAATATGGTACTGATTCCTAAATCAGGAAGAGATAAAACAGAGAAAGAAAATTATAGACCAATTTCCCTCATGAATTTAGACACAAAAATTCTAAATGAAATATTAGCCAAAAGACTCCAACAACTTATCACAAAAATAATACCCTCTGATCAGGTAGGATTCATTCCAGGAATGCAAGGGTGGTTTAATATTAGGAAAACCATCAGTATAATTGAGCACATCAACAATAAAACTAGCAGAAACCACATGATCATCTCATTAGATGTAGAAAAGGCTTTTGACAAAGTACAACATCCATTCCTATTGAAAACACTAGAAAGTGTAGGAATAAATGGAGCCTTCCTTAAAATATTTGATAGCATCTATTTAAAGCCATCAGCAAATATTATATGCAATGGGGATAAACTAGAAGCCTTTCCAATAAGATCAGGAGTGAAACAAGGGTGTACACTATCACCCCTCTTATTCAATCTGGTACTAGAAGCACTAGCAGTAGCAATTAGAGAAGAAAAAGAAATCAAAGGAGATAACATTAACATTAGTGGATTGGAGCCAAAGTTGTAGTTAAAGGGATATTTATATTTCTAAATGCTTACATTAATAAGAGAGAAAAAGCAGATCAATTAATTGGAAAGGTAAATAAAACAACCTAGAAAAAGGATAAATAAAAATTCCCAATTAAATAACTAAAAAAAATAGAAATCGTGAAGATCAAAGGATAAATGAATAAAACTGAAATTTAAAAAAAAAGCATTGAACATGTAATTAAAGCTTGACACTGATTTAGGAAAAAAAGTAAAATAGATTATTCGATTAAAGAAAGCAAGAAAACCAAATTATCAATATAAAAGTGAAAAGAAGGAATTGGCTAACAGTGAAAATTAAAGTAATTAGGAACTATTTTGCCTAATTATATGGCAAAAAATTTGCATGCTAATTCAAATAGATGAATATTTACAAAATCATAACTAGCTCTGATTAATTGAAGAGTTAAGCAACATTTAAATAACCCAATCTTAGAAAATGAAATTGAGGTGGGGGGGAGAGCCAAGATGACAGAGTAGTAGCAGGAAAACTCTGTGAGCTCCCCCCACAACCACCTCAAATGCCCATAAAATATGACTCTAAAAAATTTTAGAGCTACAAAACCCACAAAGTGACAGAGAGGAACACATATCTCACTGAAGGCAGCCCAGCAGGCAGACAGGAAGAAACCATCTCAACATGATGGGAACCAAGTCCAGCTGTTCATGAGCCCTAGTTTTAGCCCCAGGATGGCCCCAAACAGGGGCTGGAGTGGACTTTGGGAAGTTGGATCACCAGTTGCTGTGGTGGTTTCCAGAATTATAAACCCATAAATACCAAAGAAAAAGTAAAGGGTCACTGTAGAACTCTGTTTGAACTGGGGGTATGGAGGTGCAGTCTGGCCTCTGTCCCCAGCGAGAAGTGGTGGGTTCACAGCAGCCATGCAGCCACCTCTGTGTGGCTTCTTCAGAGCTCCTGCCTGCAGATTGTAGGGGGCAAAGCAACCATTTAGAGGGTAATAGCTCTCGATTTAACCTGTCTGGATTTGGATCACAGACTTGGGTGGTGGTCCTGATTTGTGTGACCAGCGAATCAGAGCTTGAGGGGCCTGTAGAGACATCGACCCCATAATAGCTCCTGCAGCTACAAAAACCTCAGCAATTTCCGACAAAGCTCACCTCTGGAAGCAGAGGTTTACTCTGACAAAGTGCTCAATAGTCAAGTAATTAAGTGGCAACATGAGCAAGCCAAGGAAGCAAAGAAAGCACAGAAATCCAACTTTAGATTCCTTTTTTGGGCACAAAAAGGATCAAAGACAATGAAGTCAGAACTCCTGCACCAAAAGCTTCCAAGAAAAAATGAGCTAGTTACGGGCCATGGAGGAGCTCAAGAAGGATTCTGAAAACCAAGTAAGAAAGGCAGAGGAAAAAATTTGGAAGAGAAATGAGAATGATGCAAAAAAACATCATGAAAAGAGAGTCAACAACCTGACCGAAGAAAGCAACACCTTAAAAAATAGATTAACCCAAATGGCAAAAGAGGCTCAAAAACTAAGGAGAAGAATGTCTTAAAAGGCCATATTTGTCAGATGGAAAAAATAATCTCAAAAGATCACTGAAGGGAATAAATCCTTCAGAATTAGATTGGAACAAATGGAAGCTAATGACTTTATTAGAAAAGAAGACACTATTAAACAGATAAAAAAAATGAAAGAATAGAAGGCAATTTGAAATATCTCATTGGAAAAAACACTGACCTGTAAAATACATCCAGGAGAGATCATTTAAAAATTATGCATCTACCTGAAAGCCATGATCAAAAAAAGAGCCTAGAAATCATCCTTCAAGGAATTCTCAAGGAAAATTGCCTTGATATTTTAGAACCAGAGGGAAAAATAGAAATTTAAGGAATTCACTGATCACCTCTTGAAAAAGATCCCAAAAAGAAAACTCCTAGGAATACTACAGCCAAGTTCCAGAGTTCCTAGATCAAGGAGAAAGTATTACAAGCAGCCAAAAAGAAACAAGTTGAAAACAAAATCAGGATAAAATAGGACCTGTCAGCTTCTACATTAAGGGACTGAAGGGCTTGGAATATCATATTATGGAGGTCGAAGGATCTAGAATTAAAACCAAGAATCACCTACCCAGCAAAACTGAGTATCATGTTTCAGGGTAAATATATGGTGAAATAGAGGACTTTCAAGCTTTCTTGATGATAAAACCAGAGTTGTATAGAAAATTTGACATTCAAATACTAGAAGCAAGAGAAGCATGAGAAGGTAAACAGGGAAAAGAAATCATAAGGAACTTATCAAATTTGAACTATATATATATATATATACCTACATGGAAAAATGATAATTTTAACTCATAAGACTTTTCTCAGTATGATGATAGATGAAGGGAATGTGTGCATATACATACATACGTGTGTGTGTGTGTGTGTATACACATATGTGTGTGTATTTGTGTGTGTCTATATAGGAGGGTATATGGGTGTATGCATACATATGTGAATGTCTCTATATATGTGTACAGGTATACATAGACAGAGGGCACATGACCAATTGAATAGTAAGGGATGATGCTTAAAAGGTAAAATTGAGAGGTGAGAGAGGAATATAATGAGAGATGGGGAGAGACAGAATGGGATAAATTATTTCATATAGAAGAAACAAGGGAAAGCCTACAATGGAGGGAAAGAACAGGAAGGCAAAAGGGAACAAATCACCTTACTCTCATTGAATTTGGCTTAGGGAGAAAATGACATACACAATAAATAGGGTATTTACCCTACAAGAGGTATGGGGGAAGGGGATGACAGGGGGAATGATGGAGGGGAGGGCAGGTTGGGGGAAAGAGAAGTTGGGAACACACACTTTTGAAAAGAGACAGGGTCAAAGTAAAGAATAGAACAAGTGGGGGTTGGAGAGGATGGAGGGAAATATAGTAAGTCTTTCACAATATATACTATGGAAAAGTTTTTCATAGCTACCAATGTACAATCTATATTGAATTGTTTATCTTCCCAGTAAGGGTGGGTGACAAGGGAGGAAGGGAATGAATCTCAAATTCAAAGTTGCAAAATCAAATGTTTAATAAATATCATTATTGTTATTATTAATATTTTACATGCAACTGGTAAATAAGATATACAGGCACTGGGTTATGGAGATCCATCTTGCCCTGAAATAAAGTCAGAGGGAAGATGGGGGAGGATATAGGAGAGAGCAGATTGGGGGAGGTGGTATACAGTGGGATCACTGTTTTGGGGTGGTGGGTAGGAGAAAAAAAGGGAAGAAAATTTGTAACTCAAAATTTTGTGGAAATGAATGATGTAAACTAAAAGTAAACATAAAATTTAATTAAAAGAAAATGAAATTGAACAACTATTAATGAGCTCCTAAGAAAAAAGTCCCAGAAACTGATGGATTTGCAAATGAATTCTACCAGAAAGAAAATTCATTCCAATACTATATGACATATTTTAAAAAGTAGATTAAAATGGAGTCTTATGACATTCTTGCACGATATAAATATGGTCTTGATATGTATATAATGCAGAGTAAAAAGACATAAAGAAACTATAGATGAATTTCCTTAACGAATAATGACACAAAAAATTAAAGTAAAATGCTAGCAAGTAGACTAAAGAAATATATCAAAAAGAAGATACAGTATTATAAGGTGGGATTTATACCAAAGGTACAGGTGGAGGTTAATATTACAAAAACTGTAAGTAAAATTGATAATTACAAAAGTCACAAAATCATATCATTATACCAATAAAGGCAAAGAAAAGGTTTTGACAAAATTTAATAACAATTCCTATTAAAAACACTAGAAAGCATAGAAATCAATAGAACTTGTTTTAAAACGATGAATAGTATCCGTTTAAACCCAAGAAAAGCATAATCTGTGATGTGGATTTCTGGAAATCTTCTCCAAAACCTCAAGGGTGAAGCTAAGATGTCCATCATCACCATTATTATTCATCGTTGTACTAGAAATAAGACAAGAAAAAGAAAGTGAAAAAATAAGGAGAGACAGCAAGGACACTATCAGTCTTTACAGTTGAAAATATGGTATATTTAGGGGACGGAGTCAAGATGGTGGAGTAGAAACAGCATGTCTAAGGCACTCTCCCCTCAGATCACCTCCAAACTATGTAACAGGGGACTCTGAACAACTTCTGGAGCCCCAGGACCAAAGAACGACACAGAGAAGCTAACCCCCTGCTTAGGACAGTCCAGCAACCCTGCAGGAAGGACCAGTGCAGCACTCTGGGAGTTGGCAGTGCAGCAGAGAGCCTAGCCCAGGTCTGCATGAGCCATGGTTTTAGCCCCAGGGCGGCTGGGCCAGCAGCTGGCTGGAGGGACCCCAGAACACCAGCAGCTGTGGCGATTCCAGAACTATCAGCACAGATATGCCTAGGACAAAGTGAGAGGTTAGTGCCATATGGACTTTGGGACCAGTATTTGGGGAACATGTCGGCTTCCTCCCCTCGGGGCTAGAAGCCCCTGAGGAGACAAGCCATTTTGTAGTTTTCAATGGCAGCTCCAGCTCCTGGCCTGTGAACTGTAGGGAGATCCAGCCATCAGTCTTGGGTGGTAATCACTCTAGCTTTAACCTCCCTGGATCTGGATTGTGGTGTGGGGTGGAGGTCATGCAGTGGTTATCCAGCTTGCCAGAAACGGAAGTTTTGAAGACCCCACACGTTTGGGACAGAAGTTCCCTTGTCTGGTGTCAGAGTCCTACTGTGGCAACAAGCCCCAAAGTCAAGTAATTAAGTGGCAACATGCCAAGGCAAAGGAAACAAAATAAACAGAAAAATGAAACATTAGACTTCTATTTTGGGGGCAAAGAAGATCGAAGCATGGAACAGGAAGGGGACTGTGAGGTCAGAAATCCTGTTCCAAAAGCCCCAAAGAAAAATATGAGTGGGTTACAGGCCATAGAGGACCTTAAGAAGGACTTTACAAATCAAATAAGAGAAGTGGAGGAAAAATTGGGAAGAGAAATGAGAAGGATGCAGGAAAAGTATGAAATGAAGGCCAACAGCCTGACTGAGGAAAACAACACCTTAAAAAATAGACTAACTCAAATGGCAAAGGAGGCCCAAGTGGGCAATGAGGAGAAGAATGCCTTAAAAAGTCAAATTTGACAGATGGAAAAAGAATCTCAAAAGCTCACTGAGGAGATTCATTCTTTCAGAGTTAGACTGGAGCAAATAGAAGCTAGTGACTTTATGAGAAATCAAGATGCTGTTAAACAGATCCAAACAAATGAAATAATAGAAGGCAATGTGAAATATCTCATGGGAAAAACCACTGACCTGGAAAATAGATCCAGGAGAGATAATTTAAAATTATTGGACTCCTTGAAAGCCATGATCAAAGAAAGAACCTAGAAATCACTTTTCAAGAAATTCTCAAGGAAAATTGCACTGATGTTTTAGACCCAGAGGGCAAAATAGAGGTTGAACGAATCCACTGATCACCTCCAGAAAAAGATCCCAAAAAGAAAACTCCCAGGAATATTATAGCCAGGTTCCACAATCCCCAGATCAAGGTGAAAATACTACAAGCAGCCAGGAAGAAACTATTCCAGTATTGTGGAAACACAATCAGAATAGCACAGGCCCTGGCAGCTTCTACACTGCGGGATCAAAGGGCATGGAATATGATATTCCAGAGGGCAAAAGAGCTGGGATTGAAGCCAAGGGTCACCTACCCAGCAAAACTGAGTATTTTGTTTCATGGGAAAATATGGTCATTCAGTGGAATAGAGGACTTTCAATCATTCTTGAGGAAAAAACCAGAGTTGAATAGAAAATTTGACATCCAGACACAAGAAGCAAGAGATGCCTGAGAAGGTAATCAGGGAAAAGAAATCAAAAGGAACTTATCAAAGTTGACCTATTTACATTCCTACATGGAAAAACAATAACTGTGACTGATGAAACCTTTCTCAGTATGAAAATAATGGGAGAAGGGTATATGGTCATATGAATACATATGTGAATGTGTGTATATATGTTTACAGTTATACATGGATAGAGGGCATAGTTTGAATTTGTTGGGAAGGGAGAATACTTAAGGGCTGAAATTATGAGGTGAGAGAGAAAAGAGGCAAGAGGAGATGGGGAGAGACAGGGTAGGGTAAACCATCTCATGTAGAAGAAGCAAGGGGAAGTGGCTGCAAGGGAGGGGAAGAATAGGAAGGCAAAAAGGCAAAACCACATTCTCATTGAATTTGGTTCAGGGAGAGAATGACATACATACATACTAAATGGGATATCTCAACCTGCAGCAGAATAGGGGGAAGGTGGATGAGAGGAGGGATGATGGATGGGAGGGCATTCTTGGGGGGAGGGGAGGTTGGAAGAGGGACTATAGAAGAGGACAGGATCAAGTGGGGAATGGATCAGGTCGGGGGTGGGATGGGTGGGAGGGAATTATAAGCAGCCTTGTACAATATATCTACTATGGTAATGTTTTGCATAGCTAGACATGTACAACATATACCGAATTACTTATCTTCCCAGAGGGAATGGGTGACAAGGGAGGAATGGAATGGATCTGAAATTCGAGGTCTTAAAATTAAACGTTTCAAATATATATAAATGCTATTATTAATACTCTTTTGCATGTAATTGGGAGATAAGATGTGCAGGCATTGGGGCACAGAGATTCACCCTGCTCTAATGGAAAAGTTGAAGGGTGTATGGGAGAAGATATGGGAGAGAGCAGATTGGAGGAAGCGATATCTTGTGGGACTGCTATTCTGGGATGGTGGGTAGGGGAAAAATGGGGAAAAAAATTTCTAACTCAAAATCTGGAGGAATTGAATGATGTAAAACAGAAGTTAATAAAGCATTTGTTTAAAAAAAAGAAAAAGTAAATATGGTCTATTTAAAAGAACCCAAGAGAATCAACTGAAAAATTTTACAGAACAATTAATAACTTTAGCAAAGTTACAGGATACAAAATAAATACACACATGTCATCAACATTTTACTAGCCAAAAACAGTAGGAAGAGATAGAAAGAGAAATTCCTTTTAAAGTAACATCAGATAATATAAAAAAAAAAAAATTGGGGGTCTTCATATCAAGATACACCCAGAGACTATATGAACACAACATAAAACATTTTTCACACAAATCCAGAGAGATCTAAACAATTAGAGAAATATTTATTGCTCACTAATAAGTTGAGCCAATATAGTAATAACATAATATAATATACAATAAAATTCTACCTAAATTTATTTGTTTTCTGACATACCAAAGAATATATCAAAGACATTTTATGGAGCTAGAAAAAATTTAAATCCATCTGAAGTAACAGAAGGTAAAAATTATCAAAAGAATGAATAGAAAAGTGTGAAGGAAGGCAGCAGAGCAATACAAATATAAAACTATATTGCAAAGTAAATAATCACCAAAACAACCTCCTACTGGCTAAGAAATAGAATGCTTGATCAGTGGATCAGTTTATATACACAATATACAATAAGAAATGATTCTAATGATCTAATGTTTTATATTCTGAAAGTTCCAAGTTTCGAGGAGAAGAACTCAGTATTTGACAAAAAAAAAAAATAACCCTGAAAAGCAGTACAGAAATTTGTAAGAAATTGGCACAGATGAATATCTCACACCACATATACCAAGATAAGGTCAAAATATATACATGATTTAGACATAAAAAGTTATCTCAAAAGTCAATTAGGGGAGAATGGGGAATTTTATGCTTCAGATCTATGGATAATACAATAATTAAAGAAAAAATAGGAAATATAGAAGATCACAGGCAGTAAAATTAATGATTTTGTTTATGTAGAATGAATAAGGGTTTGCAAAAAGAAAACCAAAGTAGCCAAGATTAGTGAGAAAGCAAGACACTTGGAAAGAAATTGTTCAGAAGATTTCTCTGATAAAGGTTTCATTTCTTAAGTATAAGGGAACTTGAGTCAATTTTATAAAAAAAAAAAATCCATTCCCCAGATGACAAATTGTCAAAGAATAGGAACAAGCAATTTTCAAAAGATGAAATAAAAGTTATCAGTAGTCAAATAAAAGTAATGTGAATCCCTAATATCTAGAGAAATACAAATTTAAACAATGTTGAGGTACCACCTCATACCTATCAAATTGGTTACCTTCATAGAAAAGCAAAAGGACCATTGCTGGAAGACATGTGTACAAATTAGGGACATTTGATGTACTGTTGAGAGCTGTGAACTGGTTCAGCCATTTTGGAGAACAATTTGAACCTACAGTTGAAGCATTATAAAACTGGGCATATCAGAAGAAAACCAAATTACCAGTATCAAAAATGAAAGAGGTGAACTTGCCTTCGATGAAGGGGAGATTAAAACAATAATTAAGAATCATATTTACACAATTGTATGCCCATAATTTGACAATCTTAGTGAAATGGATGAGTATTTCAAGAATATAAATTACCCATATTAACAGAAGAGGAAGTAAAATACTTAAATATTTCCATCTCAGAAAAAAATAACCTGAACAAGCCATCAATGAACTCCCTAAGAAAAAATTTCCAGGGCCAGTTGGATTTGCAATCAAATTCTATCAAATATTTAAAGAACAATTAATTTCAATGTCATATAGATTATTGGGGGGAAATGGTGAAAAAGGAGTTCTACCAATTTCTTTTTATGACAAATGTTTTACTAATATCTAAATTGGGAAGAGCAAAAACAGAAAGAAAATTACAGAACAATTTGCCTAATGAATATAGGTGCAAAATTTTTAAACACAATATTAACAAAAAAATTAGCGCAACTTATCAAGAAAATAATACACTTTGATCAGGTAGGATTTATTCTAGGAATACAAAGTTGGTTCAATATCAGGAAAACTATTAGCATAATTGATTATATCAACAACAAAACTAGCAGAAATCATGATTATCTCAATAGATGCAGAAAAAGCTGTAGACCCAAGAAATCAATGCCAGTTCCTATTAAAAATGCTAGAAAGCATAGGAATAAAAAGAGTCTTCCTTAAAATGATAAGTAACATTTGCCTAAAATCATCAGCAAGTATTATATACAATAGGGAAAAGCAAGATGCACTGCCAATAAGGTTGGGGGTGAAACAATAATGTCTACTATCAGGGGCGGAGCCAAAATGGTGGAGTAGAAACAGCTCATCCAAGCCACTCTGCCCCCACATTCCCCCCAAACGATGTAAAAGGGGACTCTGAACAACTTCTGGAGCCCCAGCACCCACAGAATGACACAGAGAAGCTAAACTCCCGCTGAGGACAGCCCAGCAGCCCTGCAGGAAGGACCAGAGCAGTGGTCTGGGACCTGGCAGCGTGCAGCGCGCAGAGCGCAGGAGCTGAGCCGAGCCAAGCCCAGGTCCGCATGAGCCGAGGTTTTAGCCCCAGGGTGGCAGGGCCAGCAGCCAGCTGGAGGAACCCCAGAACACCAGGAGCTGTGGCAACTCCAGAATTATCAACATAGACTTGCCTGGGACAAAGTAAGAGGTTAGTGTCCTATGGACTTTGGGACTGGTATTAGGGAATGTGTCAGCTCCCTCCCCTGGGGGCTAGAAGCCGCTGAGGACAAACACCATTTTGTAGTTTTCAGAGGCAGCTCCCTCTCCCAGCCTGCAAATTTGTAGGGAGATCCAGCAATCAGTCTTGGGGGGTAATCGCTCTTGCTTTAACCTCCTTGGATCTGGATTGTGATCTAGGGTGGAAGTTGTGGGTTGGTTTACAGCTTGCCAGAAACGGAAGTTGCCTCCCACATGTTCGGGACGAAAATTCCTCTATCTGGCCTTAAAGCCATAGTGTGGCAACAAGCCTAAAAGTCAAGTAATTAAGTGGCAACATGCCAAGGCAAAGGAAACAGAAAAATGCAACCCTAGACTCCTATTTTGGGGGCATAGAGCAGGAAAAGGACTGTGAGGTCAGAAGTCCTGCTCCAAAAGCCCCAGGGGAAAACATGAGCGGGTTGCAGGCCATAGAGGACCTTAAGAAGGACTTTAAAAATCAAATAAGAGAAGTGGAGGAAAAATTGGAAAGAGAAATGAGAAGGATGCAGGAAAAGTATGAAATGAGGGTCAACAGCCTGACTGAGGAAAACAACACCTTAAAAAATAGACTAACTCAAATGGCAAAGGAGGCCCAAAAGGGCAATGAGGAGAAGAATGCCTTAAAAAGTCGAATTTGCCAGATGGAAAAAGAATCTCAAAAGTTCACTGAGGAGATTCATTCCTTCAGAGTTAGACTGGAGCAAATGGAAGCTAATGACTTTATGAGAAATCAAGATGCTGTTAAGCAGATCCAAACAAATGAAAGATTAGAAGGCAATGTGAAATAGCTCATGGGAAAAACCACTGACCTGGAAAATAGATCCAGGAGAGACAATTTAAAATTATTGGACTACCTGAAAGCCATGATCAAAGAAAGAACCTAGAAATCACCCTTCAAGAAATTCTCAAGGAAAACTGCCCTGATGTTTTAGATCCAGAGGGCAAAATAGAGGTTGAAAGAATCCACCGATCACCTCCTGAAAAAGATCCCAAAAAGAAAACTCCCAGGAATATTATAGCCAGGTTCCAGAATCCCCAGATCAAGGAGAAAATACTACAAGCAGCCAGGAAGAAACAATTTCAATATTGTGGAAACACAATCAGAATAGCCCAGGACCTGGCAGCTTCTACACTGAGGGATCGAAGGGCATGGAATATGATATTCCAGAGGGCAAAAGAACTGGGAATGAACCCAAGGGTCACCTACCCAGCAAAACGGAGTATTTTGTTTCAGGGGAAAATATGATCATTCAGTGGAATAGAGGACTTTCAAGCATTCTTGAGGAAAAAACCAGAATTGAATAGAAAATTTGACACCCAGACACAAGAAGGAAAAGATGCCTGAGAAGGTAATCAGGGAAAAGAAATCAAAAGGAACTTATCAAAGTTGAACTATTTACATTCCTATATGGAAAAGCAATAACTGTGACTGATGATATCTTTCTCACTATGAAAATAATGGAAGAAGGGGTGTGGTCATATGAATACATATGTGAATGTGTGTGTATATGGTTACAGTTATATATGGATAGAGGGCATAGGTTGAATTTGTTGGGAAGGGAGAATACTCAAGGGATGAAATTATGAGGTGAGAGAGGAAAGTGGCAAGAGGAGATGGGGAGAGACAGGGTAGTGTAAACTATCCCATGCAGAAGAAGCAAGGGGAAGTGGTTGCAAAAGAGTGGGAGAATAAGGAAGGCTAAAAAGGCTAAACCACATTCAAACTGAATTTGGTTCAGGGAGAAAATGACATATATAGTAAATGGGATATCTCAACCTGCAGCAGGAAAGGGGGAAGGGGGATGAGAGGAGGGATGATGGATGGGAGGGCATCCTTGGGGTGAGGGGAGGTTGGAAGTACCCACTATAAAAGAGGGACAGGATCATGTAGGGAATGGACCATGTGGGGGGTGGGATGAGTGGGAGGGAATTATAAGCAGCCTTGTACAATATATCTACTATGATAATGTTTTGCATAGCTAGACATGTACAACATATACTGAATTACTTATCTCCCAAGAGGGAATGGGTGACAAGGGAGGAAGGAAATGGATCTGAAATTTGAGGTCATAACATTAAATGTTTCAAATATATATAAATACTATTATTAATACTCTTTTGCTTGTAATAGGGAGATAAGATTTGCAGGCATTGGGATGCAAAGACTCACCTTCCTCTAATGGAAAAGTCGATGGGGGTATGGGAGATGGTATGGGAGACAGCAGATTGGAGGAAGCGATATCTTGTGGGATTACTGTTCTGGGAGGTTGGGTAGGGGAATAATGGGGGGAAAATGATTGTGACTCAAAATCTGGTGGAAATGAATGATGTAAAACAGAAGTTAATAAAGCATTTGTTTAAAAATTAAAAAAAAACATTAAAAAAAAAAGAATGTCTACTATCACCCCCTCCTTCACTTTGGTACTAGAAATATTAGCTGTAGTTATAACAGAAGAAAAAGTAATTGAAGAAATTAGAATATGTAAAGAAGAGACTTAGTTACTAACACTCTTTGCAGACAATATGATGATATACTAAGAGAATCCTAGAGAATCAAGCAAAAAACTATTTGAAATAATAAACAATTTTAGCAAAGTTGCAAGATATAAAATAAACCTATATAAATTCCAGGCATTCCTATATATTTCTAACAAAGCCCACCAGCAAGAAATAGAAAGAGAAATTCCATTTAAAATTATTGTAGACATTATAAAATATTTGGTAGTCTACCTGACAAAACAAATTCTGGAAAGATATGAGCACAATTACAAAACATTTTTCACACAAATAAAGTCAGACCTACATAATTGGAAAAACACCAGCTGCCTGTGGGTAGGCCAAGATAATATAATAAAAATTACAATTTTACCGAAACTAATTTACCTGTTTAGTGCCATACCAATAAATCTACCAAAATTATTTTATAGAGCTAGAAAAAATAACAAAATTCATCTAGAAGAACAAATGGTCCAGAATACCAAAGGAATTAATGAAAAGAAATGCTGGAGAAGGTTGCCTAGCCACACCAGATTTTAAATTGCATTATAAAACAGTAGTCATCAGAACTTTTGGTACTGACTAATAGAGTGGTGGATCAGTGCAATAGCTTAGGTACACAAGACACAGTAGTAAATGACTGTAGTAATCTACTATTTGATAAACCCAAAGCTCGAGCTTTTGGGATAAGAACCCACTATTTGTTAAAAACTGCTGGGAAAACTGGAAAATACTATGGCAGCACCTTGGAATAGACCAATATGTTACACTGTATACCAATATAAAGCCAAAATAAGTTCACAATTTAGATGTAAAGGCTGAACAACTACTTATATCTAATAATTTAGTAAAAAAAAACTTTTATATGTATAATTTTACACATAACAGCAATCCGACAGAGAAAGAAATAGTTTACTTGTCAGATTTATGTAAAAAAGAATTTATAACCAAACAATAGAACATTAAAAAATGCAGAATGGCTAACTTTGATTACATCAAATTGAAATTTTTTTTTGTACAAAGGCAATGCAACCATGATTAGGAGGGAAGCAGAAAATTGGTAAAGAATTTTTACAGCCAGCATGTCTGATAAAGATTTTATTTCTAAAATACATAGTGAACTAAGGCAAATTTTCAAGAATAAAAATCATTACCCAATTGATACATGGTCAGAGGATTTGAAAGGTAAGTTTTCAGATGAAGAATTTAAAGATATCTACAATCATATGAAAAAAAAATCCCCTAAATCACTGGTGATTAGTGAAATGCAAATCAAATCAACTCTGAGGTACCACATATCATGTGACAGATTGGCTAAGATGACAAAACAGAAAAATGATAAATTCTGGAGATGTGGGAAAATTGGTACACTAATGCATTGTTGGTGGAATTGTGAACTGATTCAACCATTCTTGAGAGCAATTTGGAAATATGCCCAAAGAGTTATAAGAATGATAATACCCTTTGACCCAGCAGTACCTCTTCTAAGGCTGTATCCCAAAGAGATCATACAAAGGGAAAAGGACCCTTATGCACAAATATATTTTTAGCATCTCTTTTTGTGGTGGCAAAGAACTGGAAATTGAAGGAACACCCATCAATTGAATAATGGCTAAACAAATTGCAGTAAATGAATGTAATGGAAGACTATTCTATTATAAGAAATGAGAAGCAGATGGACTTCATAATAACCTGGAAACATTTATATGAGCTAATGCTGAGTGAGGGCAGTAGAATCAGGAGAGCATTTTACACAATTACAGATGCACTGTGTCTGTGATGACTAAGTTTGATAGACTTGGCTCTTCTCAGCAATGAAAGGTTTAAAGACAACTTCAAAAGAATAATGATGGAAAAGGCTGTCCAAATCCAGAGAAAGGATTATGGAGTCTGAAAGCAGATTGAATCAAACTATTTGCTCTTTCTTTTTTGTTTTGTGTTGTTTTGTGACTTCTTTCTTACGGTTCATTCTATTGGTTAAAATTATTCTTTACAACTTGACTATTGTGAAAATTAGTTTAATGTGAAGGTATATGTGGAACTTATATAGGATTAGAGGGCATATCGCTGGGGGGAGAGGGGTAGGAGAGTTAGGGGATAAAATTTTGGAACTCAAAAGTTTGTGGAATTGAATGTCATAAACTACAAATAAATAAATTTAAAGGGAAAAAAAGAATTAAAGCTTTCTAAAAGCGAATGTACTTCCTAGAGAGATATTGAGTTTCTCCCATTTGAAATCATTAAGTAGAGGTTAGATGACCTCTTTTTAGTTATGCTATAATGGGGAATTCCTTTCAAGTATTGATTAGTTTTGATGGCAGCTAAATTTCCTTCCTACTAATAATTCTGCTACTAAATGATCTCTAAAGTTCCTTGCAGCTCTAAGTCTGTGAATTTATAATTAATATTGTTAAGCAGAGAACCATATGAAATAATATTTTATGGGATGTAGATTCTTCCTTCTTTGTCCCTGTCAGTGGCAGAGAGAAATCCAAACCCTATCAGCTACTGATCTATTAAGTTCCTCACCTATTTTCAAATTAAAACAACAATAACAGCAGCAAGCAACAACAGGCATTTTGGGGACTTATAAAGTCTCATCTCCCTTTTTTACGACCTTTTGAAAAATATTTTCAAGATGTTTGAATTTGTTTTAAAAAATCATATATGGCCTTTTTGCACTATTTTCAGTCAAATAGTCCATTTTCCCCATGAAACCTACCATGACATCATGCTAAACATGCTAAACATGTATATGAAACAAATGGATTCTTGTTCTGAAAATATAATGAGATATGGGTTTCAATTCTCAAATAAAATTTTCTTTCCCAGGAAAAATAAATTCACTTTTCATGGTGTGCTGCAAATAAAATAACACCAATTATTGACTGAACTTACGTTTTACATGCATCAGTTTTAGAGGGAAAGTGTAGCTGATATTTATATCAATTAAGTACCTAATTTAAGTTTTATTACAAAATGATGAAAGTAAGCTGTTTTGATTCTACTACCACATAGAGTAGAAATGGGAAAATGTCATTTTGCCAACTCAATCTACAATAGATTTTATTTTCAAAATGGATTTTTTGAGAAATTTTTATGATAGCAAATTACATTTTAACCTCATGAAATGTTCATAGACATTTTGTTGAATACTTTCACTTTAGTTTCTCTTATAAAATAAAAGCTACAAATAAAACAATATTATTTTTCCCAATACAAAAAGTGTTTATAATATGATGTTTAATCAAGTTCAAGAAAATTAAGTATGTCTAACACTAATTAGACATACTTAATGTATGTGGGACAGGCAAATAAGAATCCATGGTTATTTATCAGCATTGAAAGCAATATTAGCCATCCAACATATGATATCATTGCCTAGAAGATATATATGACAAAGAAAACACCAGCTAAATATAAATTCATTTATAAAAATCATAGGGACTAGGATGGTAGAAGATGAGCAGAATCGCTTTTTAAAATATTATGAAGTAGTGGAGGGTCTGTTTTAATCAAAAACATTTAAAATTGAAAAGGATATATGAGTGGGAGGGATGCAAGTAAATGTTTTAAAAAGAGAAAACAATTTGTCAAGATTTTTATAAAAATTATTTTCTTAATTATAGTGGAAAAAATAATTTTATTTCTATCCCTGATTTCCAATAGGAAAACGAAGAAATATTACTAAGGATAGCTATGAGAAAATGAGAAGTGAGACTAGAGATCCACTTTATACATATGTTGAGGATATTTATAAGAAAAAAATAGATCCTGTCTAAGTAGCCTTCTGATGTCAGAATATAAATAATAAGGTCTCTGGATTATTATATAACCTTCATGGCAAGACACACTAAAGAATCACACTGTATTGGGCAGGCATAGATAAGTTACAATTTGTGTCATCATAGAAATATTCAGACTGTCAAGATAAAAAACCCATGCATTTATTTAGTGTTACTCTCAATAAAATCAATTGATAAAATATCAGTATTTGCCATACATATACCTTCCTAGCTTTATAAATCTTTTAAAGAATATATATACATATATTCATATATGCATACTAATAGCATACTCTCAAGATATGAAAAGAGAAAAAGGCATTCTTTCACAAATAATATTTTTTTTTACAAATCACATCTTTTTAGTCACAAAAATACGTAACAAAAGATTCCCCTGTGTTAGTAATTTGGTGACTATAGAAAATTATTTGTTTCATTACAGTAATATGTGTTCTTAAAGGCTTTCCAACCAAAAGTTTTCCCATGCACATCTTAAAATTATATGTCTTTAAAAAATACAATAACAAAGTACAATTTGTTCTTTGGTCCTCTGATTATAAAAATCAAATGTGACATAAAAAGTAATACCTGTCACTTGCTCAACATGTAGTGTAAATGGAAGAGGAATTTCCAATATAGTCAGCAATGAATTGCAAGTAAACAATTACACACCAGAAATAGTAAAAAAGATAAAATAAAAGAGATGGATAATCACAAGAGAATAAGGGCCAGTCAAAATAATGTATAGCAGATGGCTAACCTGTCTGTGCTACTAATATTTATGTACCATCTTGAATATAGAGAAAAGCGCCCATCACATAGAATGAACCCATGATGGATTTATGAAATGAGTCACATAAATTGAGAAGACATTCGTAGATTTTAATTTTCACCATTAGAAAGAATATGAACATTGGCGGGATTACAAATTCATCAAAGTATTAACTGATGAAAGAGATTGTTTACAGTGTTCATAGCACTATACTATGTGCCTGGGATATAAATAGAGGGATATACAAAAAAGAGTTCTTGTCCTTAAGAAGGGAATTAGAGAAAAAACACATCAAAAGTTCAACTGAAAGGCAGATGGCAAGACTCAGAAGTCCTAAGAGACTAGTGGTGGGTTATATTTCAAGGTCCAGGAGACCTTTGGCTAATTTCAGTAAACTAGATAGAAATGTTAGAGGGTTTCAGATCACAGAGTTCAGGCAGATGGTAAGGCCTATAACAGATCATTATTCAGTAGAAGGAAAAAGGGGGGTGTTTCTCCTCATAAGCAGAAGAGGGTGGGGTGGAGGTGATGATTCATATCTTATACAAACCATATTACCAGTCAAGGAAGCTGTGTCAGGTGAAGAGGTAAAGAGGGAAGACAAAGGATTTGACTTCTGCCAGTGGTGATAGGTTTTCCTGCGCCAGCAATGGCTACAGCCTGCACTTTATTAGTATTATATCATGATTAAGGATATTGTGATTGAATTTATAAATTAATTTATGTGATTATGAGACGGGACAAGCACACCTTGTTCTTTGCTTACTTGTGGTGAAAGATTAAAGTGGCAGAAGAAAGTGAGGCCACAAAAACACATTAAGAAGACATAGAGGGTGCAGTGTAAATGGCATAGAAAGTACAGAAATATGTGGTGAAACGGAGGACATTCAGGTGATGTGGGGAAAGGGGATGGGGAAGTGAAGGAAGTCAAGCAGCATGAGGAAGAGGAGGTTGAGGAGAGGCCCAGAGTCACATGACCATGGATTAGAGTTGGGAGCACTTGAAAGTATAGAACCAATTGGATGGAAGAGTGATTGTGGGAGCAGGAGTTTGAGGTCTTTTGTTATGGGGTTTTTAGGTGAGCAAAATAACCCTTCTCTGTGTCACATTGGGTTTAGTTCATTTACGTATCCACATATCCACATCATGTCAAAATTATCAGTGCCATTTTCTTTATTTTTACTGGGAGTGACTGGAACTTTTCTGAGATTTATATATCACAAGACCAAATGGCCCTGATTTTAGTCAATATTAAGAGACTGTGCTTTTTAATATAGGAAACAAGTTGTAAATCTATTTCTTTGATCTTTAGGAGGGCTAAATGACTTCTAGATACTCCTTTGCAATTTTACTTCCTGCTATTGCTTCCTAATACCGGCTACTTATAAACTTATTTACTCTACTGACTGGAAGGGAGCATGGTTAGGGGAGAGAGAAAAAATATATAATTTTAGCACAGTAGTCCATAGATAGCATTTCCCAAATAACAGATAGCCTAACATCACTTCCTCTTGAAAATAAGTTGGGCCTTACCCGTGTGTGCTTAATTTCTTTTCTTTCAGCCTCAGCATTTTTCTATATTTTTTAAGGGAGCACACTATAGTAGTAAGTTTAGTTGTTCATAGAAACAGTCTTTTAATCAGGTATATAATTTGATGCTGTGGCCAAAGTTGAGTTTGAGAAGAGAAAAATAATGCTATTCATTAAAAGAATGAAAAAAAATAGTATACGTAGTCAATCATATATTAGCTATTACATGCCCAAGGCAGTTAGGTGGCACAGTGAATAAGATACCAGATCCATAGTGAAGAAGATCTGAATTCACACTGGGTTCAAATCTGACCTTAAACTCTTACTTATGATCCTGAGCAAATCAATAGACCTCTGTGCATTTCTTCAACTGAAAAATAGGAATCACAATAGTACCTACTGCCCAGGTTTACTGAAAGTATCAAATGAGATATTTATGAAGCACTTAGTACAGTGCCTGGCAAAGAGTAGGCAGGTAACAAGTTCCTAGCTTTCTAAAGAATATTGTAAGATGGTATAGGGCTTTAAGTTCTTTTGTTGTGTTACACAAGGATTCTGTAATTTTTTTATGATGAGTCACCTCATCACCTTTCAGCTTCTGGTTAATAATAATGCTCATGGTAAATTCCCTGGTAAATTCAAAATACAAAGAAGTTTTAAGAAATTATCTTTTGCAATGCCATATATTCTCTTCATCATAGGGCAAGATGAGTTCTGGTTAGATTTTTTTTTATCATAGTCTCAAATAGATCAGGAACATTTAATCCAATAACCTAAATCAATGTATCTTTAACTTTGATCACTCTAAAGGCAATTTCATTCATCAACTTATGAAATCCTTTACAGTTTTCACTCTTGTTATCAATTTTATTTTCTGGATTCAACTCCTGGAGCAGAAAAACCTTCTGTATTCACTACATTCACCTTAGCTATTGCCTTTTGGGTCCTCATGTTCTCCCAGGATCCACCTGTAGCAGCAGCTTGACTGAGTATCAATATTTCAGACATAAGATTTCTACAGAATCCAGATTTCCTTACACATGCTGCATTGGCAACCTTTCAATTTCTAGGTGACATTAGTCAGAATATCCACTGGGTTGGAACTCACATTCATGGTAATTTTGAGCTATATTTTATAATCTAGGGAAAATTAATTTAAAGTAATTCACATTTGTCTGTACCAGATTGATATGACTCTCTCCCTCATGCTGGCAGTCTCTTTCAGTGACTATCACTATCTTAGAACTGGCAGTGACACAGTAATCTTTATCTGCAATAATTTTAGGAGCCAGGACAAATAAGCCCCCATATTGCAGAGCCATCATTTCTCCTTGGAGTTTGTCAACAAGAGCAATTTCATCAGCAAGACTCTTTCCAAGTATGCTGATGGCACAGACCACATCAACTTAACAGACACAATGACAGGAATCTTAATGTTTGAGGCCAATTCCTCTTCTACAACTGTTGTTTTTTTTTCTTTATATAGACATTGTGTTCTTCCTGGACAGGGGTCAATCAATGGCGATGAAATTTGCCTATAATGGAAAAAAGTGTCATCTGTGGGTTTCTCCTTTTTTCTTTTTGCCTTAGTCACAAGGCACCATATATGTTAATTTGAATCATGACAGCTACTAAAATTATGAAAAAAGTTTGTGAGCTGGAAATCTCCATATAAGACCAAATTTTGACAGTACTGTATTTAATTTTTTAAAAAACAATCAGAGCAGGTAACTAAAATTATAACTTAGACTCTCCTACCCCACCAAAACAAAAATAGTGGAACATATTGCCATCCAGTTTACCACAAAAATATTTTCAGATATACAAATTTTAAAAGTACTTTGAATATATATGTATAATTTCATTCCAAATTATTTTCAAAAACAGTAATATGAGAAAAATGTGACATACACAGACATATATGTGTGTATATGTCATAGATGATTTCACAAGCCACATGACACAAAAACTGTGTTGCTTACATAATCTTTTGCCAGTCCTATACCTTATATGAACCTGAATTGCCTGACATTAATGTTCCCCTTCACTGTGCATCTTTACACTGTAATTACACCAGACCAGTGAATTAAAAGCAGTAACATGATACAATTTTTAGAAAGTAGATAGATTCTTATCATGTAATGAATACCTTAGGTTCATCCTAGCTATTTTTTCCCTATGACCAAGGAAACAGTAATAAAAAAGGCACCACACATGGTTCTCAGTTTATGAAATAAAAAAGCATCTATCTCATGTGGCATGAGTGCTGAGTTGTGGTCCAAGTATTTCACATTTCCAGGCTATATGGGTTCATTTTTAAGCTCCTCAATGCACACTCCACTGGGTGAAGAAGCCCAGTTTACTCCAAAGCTCAAACTGCTTCAAAATTTCATTAAGAGTCCAAGGCTCTACAGAAGACATGATTTCTGAATATCTTATTTGGTTTTGTATTCAAAATAGCTATTCATTACTGACAAAGCAAAATAAAGCAGTTGCATAGCAGTAAAGCGGCCTGCTCTTTGTTTGGAAGCCTTTCAGATTTAACCCAGTGTAGCTTGAGAAAAGCTTAGGTGGTTCTAGAAGTTCTGAAAAACAAAAGAAATCTTTTCAAATTGGCTACTTCTTCACTGCCAATCCTTTTAGATCCAATTTCTGTCATGGGGCTTTTTTGAGGGGATAGGGGAAACTCTCTGAAAACCCTTAGGAGAAATGAGTTTTGAATTTAGAAATAAACAGTATGACTTTCATAAGGGAAATCAAATCTTCCTCTCCCCACTTTCTGTCTGTTTGTCTATCTCTGTCTCTGACTCTACCTCTGTCCTGTCAATAAACAGATATTTCATCTTTACCTTTATTGTAAGTTTTCCATATGCCATGTTATATGTTATTTAGTAATGATAATACTTAATATTTTTAAATGGGAATTTTAACCATTTGTATACACTCTCCACTGACACAGACCTCAGCCCTTTTAGGAAGGCTTTGTCATTTTTGTGATCCTTGTGTTTGAAAAAAGACAAACAAAAAAAACAAAAAATTAAAAAAAAAAACGTAGCCAGGTGGCCAATCATTTGGTGATGCATTTTTCTGAATTTAGCTTCGTAGGGCATAAAAAGAAACATTGTTTGCCTCTGGGCCATTATTGTCCTTTCCCACCTTACTCATCTTTTCCAGCTTAGTAGCACCTCCCAACACTTGTGCTCTACTAGCAGAACCTTCAAGCCATCTGGGTTGCCTCTATTCGAGGATGAGAACTTAGAATAAAATTTCAGTTGGGAAGTAAAAATGATTATGATGAGGCTGATAACAAGGAAAACACTATCAGCAATAGTAATTGTTAGGGATTGACTTTGTAGAGTTTCTAAATTGGTTTTGTTTTGTTTTTTTGCTTCTTTCTTACTTGCACCCCTAGGAAATAGTTAGAGAAAATGTTATTAATCCTGCTTTATAGAAGAGTATAAACTTAGGCTAAGAGAAGTATAGAGATGGTCCCAAAGTCACACAGCTATTAAATGGCGGAGCTATTCGACAAATTTCAGACTTGTAACTTCAAGTCCAGAGATCTTTAAGGAAAAAAAAACACCCTCCAAATTAATAATAATTCAAAATCTCATTTGTATTGAGCTATGCCATTTATTCAGTGTTTGGCAAGGATTGCTTTTTGAACCTATTGATAATCCTATAAAGTAGATAGAACAGATATTATTATCCCATTTTACAGGGGAGGAAAGAAGGCTTATAGACTAAATGACTTGTTCTAGTTCTTATCATCACCACCACCATCGCCATTGTCATCATCACCATGACCGTCATCATCATCATTATCACTATCATTCTCATCATAGCACAAATTAAAAAAATATGGTCTTATCAACCTGTGCAATAGTTCATAGCACATTTAATATGAAAGAGGAAAAAACTTTATGAGACTTTCTGTCTGAATTCCATCACTCATAATGCAAATCATTTTCCTATATGAAGAACAATTCACATTACTATAGTGTTTTAAGATTTGTAAAGTGCTTTACATATATTATCACATTTAACAGTCCTGTGAAGTTGCCATGTGGCTTATATAGCTAGTAAATAATCTAAGGGGCACTAGAATCCAGGACTTGTAACTCCTAATCCAGTCTTCCTTAAGGACATATATCTGCATAGACTATTATTTATATGTTTGTTTATTTTCCCCAGAACTTCAGGTCAAATGTTCATGACAGTTCTTCTGAAGAACCCCACTGGTAAAACAGCACAGAAGCTTACTTTATGTTATTCTGTTTCAAAATCCCTCACTATGGTGCTATCCTATTACCAGCTGGGGTTCATGAATCAATATCTACTTCCTCACATCTTTCCACCCAAGACAGTGTTTTTTTTTCTCTCTTCAGGGAAATTTTGACGTAAGTTTCTTAAATAAGGTTGGACAGGTATAGTGATTACTCATATTTTTCAAATACATTCTTTTTCTTAAAGAAAACAACCGTTGCAAGATGATATATAAATACAAAGGTAGTAGTAATAATAGTGGTACTAGTGGTGGTGCTGCGATGGTAGTGGTGGTACTGGTGGTTATAGTGTGTTGTGTACATGTGTGTGTTGTTTTGTTTTGTTTTTGAACTTGGTGCCAAAGTTTAATAGATTTGTAGCACCTCATCATGGGAATAGTCTTAGAAAAGGTGAAATTACTGCTACCTGTCTATCTGAACTTCATTGTCTCCAGAAACTCATCTTCCTGAAAGATCACATAAACTCTGAATTTTAAATATCCTCCATACTTCCCTACACCTTATGACCACCCCTCTCTCTCTGAATGAAGAGGACTGAGGGTGGATTTGTGAGTTAATTTCAAATCCTGTTGCAATCTAGTCTCAAAGCCCACTGGTATAAAGCTCTCTCCTTATTGGGTGAGATCATCACCATTGGTAGACACCTGCATGAGGGGTGGGGCAAGTTGGAGAGAGAAGACATTCACTTCTTTTAGTACTGGAGAGTCACTTGAGCTATTTCAAGTATCTTCAAGCACTTCTGGATTTCAACTTTGACAAAGAAGATGAAAAATGCCAACCGCTCTTCAGGTAACTAAAGGAAAAGGTTAAGGTAAGAAGCAAAAAGAACTGGCAATTCCCATCAAGTCTCTACCCCAGCATGTTGTACTAGAGAATTAAGAGAATTTTTTATTGCTCTTTGGATGAAATCTAGAATTCTCTCTCTCTCTCTCTCTCTCTCTCTCTCTCTCTCTCTCTCTCTCTCTCTTTTTCCTTTTCTCTTCTTCTCTCCTCTCTCTTCTCTCTTCACTCCAAATGTGAAATCTCCTTCACTCTGTATTTTTATATTTCAGTCATTTTTCAGTTGTCTTCAACTCTTCACTCTTGAAGCTATTGTATTCTTGGCAAATATATTGGAGTGGTTTGCCATTTCCTTCTGTAGCACATTTTACAGATAAGGAAACTGAGGCAAACAGGACTAAGTGACTTGCCCAGGTTATGTTATGAGTTATGACTCACTTGTTCTTGTGACTCATAATCAGTAAGTGCCTGAAACCAGATATGAATTCAGAAAGACGTGTCTTACCTACT
This sequence comes from Gymnobelideus leadbeateri, assembly GCA_011680675.1. Lineage (NCBI taxonomy): Eukaryota > Metazoa > Chordata > Mammalia > Diprotodontia > Petauridae > Gymnobelideus > Gymnobelideus leadbeateri. The sequence goes on from WOXC01003195.1 coordinate 104,059, forward strand.
CCAGGCACAGTTCTGTTTTGCTAACAACTTGGAAAATGGACTTTTTTGCTATTGATTATGTATGTTCTTTGTAGATCTAGTATTTGGTGTGGAAGGAGGGATGTCTTGGATATAATGTTTGGGGTCCTACCTCCTCCATTAATAAATGGTGATCAGATGTTATCTTAAACATATAAATGATATCCCTTATACCAGGGCTAGGGAACCTGTGGCTTTAAGGCCATATATGGTCATCTAGAGTATCAAGTGCAGCCCTTTGACTGAATATAAACTTCATGTAACAAATCCCCTTAAAAAAAGAATATATTCAATAAAACTGGGACTCGGTCAAAAAGCTGCACACAACAACCTAGAAAGTCACATGTGGCCTTGAGTCAACAAGTTCCCTACCTCTGCCCTAGACTAAATAGATATAATTTTAGCCAGATATATTCTGTCTCAGATGACAGCAGAATATCTAAGTTTCTGACCCCAACCTTCTTCTTCCTCTCCTGGGAGGAATTAAAGTCTCCTGGCAGCAATTAAAGAGAAGGGTAAGGAGAGAGGAGCCTAGAGAGCACTATTTTGTCTCCCTTTAAGCCACACAATGACATCCCCATGCCACATTCATGGGGAAGTCCTTACTATACTCTTTTAAACAGGAGGCCAGTGCTTAGCACAATCCTTAATAATGTGATGTATGCAATGTGTATATGTATATATGTGTATATACATATACATTTATGTATACATATGTATATATGGAGAGAGAGAGAGAGAGAGAGAGATTCAATATATTATGTGATTCCATAAGGGATGTCAAACTTCTCAACCATTATGTCTCCCCAAATCTGTGTTCGATTTCTAGCCACTGGAGATGCTCACGTGGATTAAACAAATAGAGAATGCATTAACTGTAGAGTATCACTTTTACTGGTTCCTGGGAGAAGCAAGATAGATATTCTATTCACAGACCAACTTGGCTTGTATGGTTGACCAAATTTGTTATCTATCTTTAGTTTTTTGTTTAGTTTGGGAAACAGACACTAGGAAATTAAAGGGACAGTACAGAGGTCAGGTAAATGCTGATTAAATGGTTTTGGTGATGGTATTGCTTTCTTTGTTTATAATGAGCACATATATAACAGCAAAGAGGGTGGGGTATTTTGAAAAAAAATCACTCCCTTTCTATTCATAGAATTGAATTAGATGCTCCCTAATATTCTAAATGTTATAATCCCCATAGATGATATGTGGGTATGTCTGTATATTCAACTGTGTGCAAAAAATAAAATTGGGAAGAAAGAGATAAATATTCCTATGTTTGCACATGTGTGTGTATGTGTGTTGTGGTGGTATCAAGCCAATGATCTACCCATAAAATGGGTAGATCATTGGCATCTGAAAGCACTGGCCAGAAGTTGATGGACGGACCTTAGGGCTCCCAGTTTAAAGCAAGCAAAGTCATGTTTTGTTTTTGGAGTCATAGGTGGGAACCAAAGGTATTTTCACTAAAGCAAGTCTATAAATTGTCAAGGTCAGACCAAAATCCTTGGTAGATGACAAATACCAAGGCTTAGGAAGCCTCTGCCAAATCATTGAGATGAAGATTTCCATTATCTCTAATTTTATGTGTCTGTATTTTTCAAATTTTATTATTTTAATCTATTTTCTTATTGAATGCTAGTAAATCTTTTAAATAAATCCAGTCTTAATCTCTAAGGAAAAGGAGGACTAGGGGCAAGTGTTAAAGAGATTTCAATAACACATTAAAGGGTAACAAATAAAATAGAGTAAGGAAGAAAGATGAGAAATAAAGAAATAAATCTTGATGTCTATGAATCTGGCTACTCCTTCAAAGCTTGGTTTCCAAGAGTAGATAAGCCTGAAAAGGAAGGGTATATGAAGTTGCAGAAATGTAACTAATACAAATAACCTTTCAGTTCAATTCAAGAACAATATAATAAAATTAAGTAATAATAGCTTATATGTAAAGCACTTATTATATGCCAGGCACTGTGTTACATGCTTCAAGATTACTACCTCATTTGATCTGCAAAACAACCCTGGGAGTTGGGCACTATTATCATCTCAATTTTACTGTTGAGGAAACTGAGGAACATAGAGGTTAAGTGATTTGCCTTGGGTGGAATGGATAATGTGTGCCTATGATCAGATTTCAACTTAAGTTTTCCTGATGTAAGCCCAACTCTCTATCTAGTACGCCACTTACATGCCAAACATCGAATATCTACTAAATACAGGACTTTGAATAAGATATAACGTTTAGATCAGACATCTCCTACCTTCATGGAGTTTAAAGTCAATTTTTCCTAGGAATATATGTTTTAGGTGAACTGTATGGATTACTACCTTTTTAAACTTACTTATTTTTTTCAGTTAACAAGCTTACTTTAATTAAACTACCATATATCATTTACCTAGTTCAGGGGAAAAAGGTCAACACCCAGAACTTCAGAGTATACAGACAGTAGTTTCAAAACAGAGAAACAGAAAGATAAAGCAGACAGGTTTCAAGCTGCCCAACAATTACATACATCAATACCAAATCCCAGTTACCAGAGTGGGAAGCATCAATAAATGGGTTTTCAATACAAGGTGGGGGTGGTCTTCAACAGCTGCCCAGAGTCTCATCTGGTCAAATCATACAACACTTCTCAAAGTGAGCCCCAAAGCAAAGCCTCCCATCAGGGTTTATATGGCTCAGAGAATGTAACAACCTTCTTGAAGGCACTGCCCAATCACAAAGTATCAAGATGTGGGCTTTCCTGAAAAACAAGCCTCCTGCCACAGGCTCCAGGTGCACTTAACATAGGGGCAGGGAAGATCTTTAAATTTGCATTTCCATTCATTCAACCCCAAGACCTTTCATGCCCATAGCATACACAATTTACATTTGAATTAGCACTAAACATTTCTTAGGTCACATTTCCAAGGTACATAAGAAAATCACAATATAATCTCAAAGTACAATAGTCCAAGTGTTCCACTCATGTGGCAAAGTCTTGATTAACTCAGTCACTTATCAGTAGTTTCAAAAATACATGGTCAAAGTCTTCCACTCATGGGGCAAAGTCTTGATTAACTCAATTAGTTACTTTTTGGTAACAATATCTCAAAGTACTTAAGTACAATCAGTCACTTATTCAGCACTATCAGTCACTTATTCAGCAAAGTCTTACTAAGTATGCCCATAGCATAGACAATTTGCATTTCAATTAGCATTAACCAACTCTTTGGTCATATTTTCAAGGTACATTTAAAGTTACCCAAGTGGCCACTGGGCCTTAAACAAAGTACATTGCATTATCACATCAATTCAAAACTAGAGTCCAAATAAAGTTTTCTTGGGAGGAGGGGGGTATCCTTCCCATAACACTGTTCCAGCCCCTGCTTCCAAGTCCAGAGGGGGCTGGGCAACAAAACCAAGATGGGGCCCTTGGGGGTCCATGGTACTTCACCCCACCCACCATAGTCAGAAGTCCATCCTCCCCCTGGGTCCCAAACTGTGGGATACAGCAAGAAAACACATTCAGTGCCACTGCTTTGCCTCACAGTCCTTATCCAGTGGCTGAATTCCAAACTCCTGGGTTCCTTCTCCTCCAGCAGAAGGAAGTAGCTCCTGGTTTCTCCACAGGTCTCCATGCAGGCAGCTCACCATTCCTGCTCTCAGCTCAGTGAAGTCAGCATGCAGGCCATTCTTCTCTCCTGCTCCATGGCTCCACAAAGTCACAGCTACCACAACTGGGAAACAAACAATTATCCCAGCCCCCATACTTTCCTTTTACTCAGCAGATCCCATCCTGGTCACCATTTTGTAGCAGCAAGCACCTCAACATCCCCAGGGGGGCTGCCAACACAGGTTCTTAGATCTGCTTTTCAAAAGGAAAGCAACTCAAAATGGGTTAACAAGCTTACTTTAATCAAACAAACATATATCATTTACAGGGGAAAAAGGTCAGAACCCTGAACTTCACAGTTTACAGACAGTAGTTTCAAAACAGAGAAACAGACAGATCAAGCAGAAGGTTTCCAAACTGCCCAACCATTACATACATCAATACCAAATCACAGTTACCAGAGAGGGAAGAATCAACATCTGGGTTTTCAAAGGAGGAAGGGGGTGGGGGGGCTCTCAAAGGCTGCCCAGAGTCTTATCTGGTCAAATCACACAACACTTCTCAAAGTGAGCCTCCTACCTCTTTGAACTTATGTAAGTATGTTGTCTATAAAGGCATACATGGGACTAATTGTAAGGTCTACACAACAGAAACCTTTCCACCTGTACGGTATTTGAAGAGATAAACCAATTCCAGGTAAGTCTTTATTACTCACTCAAAAAGGATGAATATGCAAAGGAGTACCTTCTATATGTCCTCATAACGTTTTTACTTTACACTTTCCCTATAATTTTTGCTATTGCCTAGATGATTTGAAATGATTTACAGTATTACAAGCATTCAGAAGGATATGGATTCATCATAAAGTATAAATAGGATTAATTATTACTTACTAGCCTGAAAAAATGATGAAGTATAGAGTGTAAATTTCAAGTGCCAAGGACTGGTGTAAATGACAATATTTTAAATAAAATTTTCTTTTCATTTTGAAAGAAAATGCCTTTGACAAAACTTATCATATATTCCATTTTATTCTTTTCCGTGGCAAAACACAAACAGGATTTTAACTACCATAAAAAAAGGGTATAATCCAAACTCAATAGATGATTAACAGAATAATATCTGATTTCATTTCTGTTTCTACATTATGGTTATTATCTCAATTGTTTTGCCACATAAGTGATAAATGAGGCATTATAATGATAGTAATGTGTTCTCTTTATATAACTAATCTTTGAATCAATGGTAAGGAAAAGAGCCAGCACTTTTGTAATGCATTAACGTTTATAAAGTACTTTGTATATGATGACTCTTAGAGAGAGTTAAGTCCTTTCTTGCCCACATACTGGCTGTGTAGTTATGGACCAGTCACTTAAACTCTTGGTCTCCTAGGCAACTCTCCAATTATATATTTTGCAGATGATAAGCTAAACTGCACCAAAGAAGGGATTTGCCATGCTGGAAGAACTTTACACCAATGAAATTGTAGGTCCAGCTCCATTAAAAAATATAATTTGAAGTTTATGACCACACAATCTCTTTCCATTCTTTGTAGGAACACAATTTCATCTCTAAACTTTGAACAGTCTTCTGCCAATATGAAATTCCATGCAATGATCTAAGTTTGGCTAACATTTGCAAAATTTCCAACACATCCTTATTTGTGCATTCTCACAGTAGCTATTTCTAAAGTTATAAAAATGTATCCTAGGAATTCTTGAGTTCTATTCTGTCAGAGTTATTCATATGACAACTATAAACTAAAATAGCCAACTCTAAGTTCCCAAAGTACATGTACCAAGTTACTGAACACCTATTTGTCTGAAAATCATAGTCCTAGATGTGAATAATATCCTCACTTATATACAAATGTACATAAGATTTTATTTTCCAAGACTTGATCATAGAAGTGATATGCAGAAGATGTTATACATCATATGCCTGTCAAATATCACAACATGCATGAAAAAATATTCAGTTCAGGATGATCCATAAAGATCTCTCCAGAAATGGAAATAATAAATAAATAATCAGTCATCTAAAGAGTCATTAAGTCAGTCAACAAGCATTTATTAAGTACTTAATAAAAGTCACTCAAATAAGAAAAGGTGAATTTAGTTATTCTTCTATGGAGAAATGATCTCATTAATCATAATGAGCTTCAAAAGTATAGTTCAACACTATCTAGTCTGTCAGTCAATAAACATCTATTTAATGCGTACTGTGTTCCAGGCTCATATACAATTTTGGTCTGTGTGTTTCTGTAAAGTATCTACAGAGGATTCATCCAATATTCATGGCCTCCCCCCACAAAAAAAGAAAGAAAAACTGGCAGAGAAAGATTAAGTTGGTCCTTTTCATATAAAAAAGCGACCATGCAGCACTCAAGTTTTCATCTATTGTCTCTCATCCTCCATATGTGAACATTCTACTTCCTTTTCTGAGCATATTCGTGCTTTCTGATGCCTTTAATACCAACATTCAAATAAATGATACATAAACTTTAATAAGTGGGAACTATAGTTTAGAAAGTAGCATAATTGGGGCGGCTAGGTGGCGCAGTGAGTAGAGCACCAGCCCTGGAGTCAGAAGGACCTGAGTTCGGTTCTGGCCTCAGACACTTAACAAACACAAACAAAAACCTAGCCATGTGACCTTGGGCAAGTTACTTAACACCAATTGCCCTCTAAAAAGCAAAAAAAAAAAAAAAAGTAGCATAATTAACTGTTGCTGATTAGTTAGGTAAAATAGCCTTCTTTCAATGCAGATTATCTTGGAAATCTAAGCTCTTTCTCCTGCATCAACAATCTACTGTCACCCAGTAGTCCAAATAGTCCAAAGCTCACAAGTCCAGTTAAAAATTGAGCAAGTTCTCAGACTGGGGAGAATAAAACTATAGGGCAGAACCCACTTTTCAGTTTCCTTATCTACAGAAGAGGGATACTGGCATGTATCTTTTATATGTACCTTTATATATGTAAAGACTGTTTTTATTTTGGCTTTTGTTTGGGGGGGGTAGGACAGGTGGGGTTAAGTGACTTGCCCAAGGTCACAAAGCTAGTTTTGTGTTAAGTGTCTGAGGCTGAATTTGAACTGAAGTCCTCCTGACTCCAAGGCCAGTGTTCTATTCACTGTGCCACCTAGATGCCCCTGTAGAGACTATTTTAATAATTAATGCTATATTTATAAGAATGATGGCTTATTTTCATTCTGGGTATATAGAAGGCAACTCCCCGGAAAAGGATGGGTCATTAGTTGTGAAGTGAATGCTTTAGAATAGAAATGAATATCAATGTCAGAATATCACTCTCAACTCAGTTGATGTTGGTACAGTTAAGACAACAAGATCAGAATCATAGGAGTACACAGATTCACTATACTAGTGAAATCTGAGGTAGGGGTCCCATGGCCCATTCCACCTCAGGGCAATTTTACATTACTTTTGATACTCCTCCCTTGTTTTGTCCTTATTCATAGCTTTTCAAACCTCAACTCTCATTACACTCAGCACTTTTTTTCACTGCTCCTTAGCTTAGTGGGATGAAAGATGTGACATAAACATGAAGACTGAACATTCCACACATTTCATTTATCTACCCTCAAAAAAGTCTTCACCTCTACAATCAATTATTTTACTTTTCCATGTTTCACTATCTATCTAGCTCCCCAGAAGTCATTTCTTCTCTTCTCAAGCCAACTATAACACTCATCTATTCACCTGCATTTTCAAAGTACATTTCCTCATATTTAAAACTATAAAGTGACACCATCCTTTACATCTCCTCAATTCTATACACAAAATAACCTCTAAATCACTCCCCCCACCTCTACTCCAGCATGAACAATATCTCATCCTTGCCAAGGAAAAAACCTTATAATTTTGTCTCTGATCTTTTAATTCATTATATTTAAGTTGAGTCTGGGGGATCACTTCTGTAATCATTCTCTCTCTCTCTCTCTCTCTCTCTCTCTCTCTCTCTCTCTCTCTCTCTCTCTTCTCCCCACCCAATAGATCAATAGATTGGATATGGAAGTGGGAAAGGGTAAGATATATTGAAGAATACAAGATGACTCAAGGGTTGTAAGGCTGATGGACTGTGAAGATGTGGTTAATTTCTATAATAATAGGAAAAGTGGAGTCAGGATTTAGGGGAAAAGAAAGTGAGTTGGGTTTTGGATATGTTAAGTTTAATATGTCTACTGGACATCCCATTTGAAATGTTTGAAATGCAGTTGGAGATGCAAGATTAGAGGTTAGGAGAGAATAGATAGATTTGAGAATCTTCAGAATAAAGATGGCAATAAAATCTGTGGATACTGATAAGATCACCAAGTAAAGTAGTATATAGATGTATATATAGTATATATTATAGTATATAGTATATATTAAGACAGAATACTGAGAAATACCCCCCTTTGGTTTGAGGGCATGATCTGCATCAGGATACAGAAAAGGAGACAGAGAAGACTTGGTCAGAGAGATTGGTGTTGCCCAGAACCTGTATTTATGTCTTGAATATAGTATGTGCTTCACAAATGTTTGTTGAATGAATAGATATTTGGATGAAGATAGAATTTAATCACAAGAACAAATTGAGAAAAAATAGATTCAACAAAAGTATCAGTGAGAACGAACCTTGTGATCCCAGGGCAATATTATTCAATACTTGTCTGGGACAAAACATTAATGAGGTAAGGAAGGGCAATGGAATGAGGTAATTGAAGTGATTTTATTGGGGGAAATTTGGTGAAGGCAAACCAGCTAAGATTAGAGAAAGCACGCATGAAGCAAAAGAAAACAAAATACAGGTCCACAGCCATGACAGAGAAGTCAGGTAAGTCAGGAAATAATTTAGGAGTCCAAAGAGGAGATAACTTGAGATGTATAAGTGTCTTTCTTGAATTTTGTGAATTTAAGGTTAAGTAGGCAAAGAGTTTAGAGCTAATGAGGAGAGACTATACTGGAGGAATATAAAACAGAAAATGTTAAGCCAGAATATATCCAAAAGAGGAAACAGGTGGTAAAATGGAAAACATGTACTATAAGAACCTGCTGAATAATATCAGGATGCTGAGCTTTGAAATATCAATCAACAACTATATATCGTGATCTTATTATATGTCATGCACTATACTACAATCTATGACTACAAGGACAAGAGTTAAATAGACCCTTTCCTCAAGTGGCTTACATTCTTCTAGTGGAGATATTAATCACAAACATATAAGTAGAGATATATAGGGAATGTATACAGTTTGAAAATAAGGGCATCGGCCATTATGGGAATTAAAAGATTTCAGTTGTAAAATATTAATTTGAAATTCTTTTTTAAAGGAAGTCAGAGATTCTGAGAGGCAAAAACGAGTGGGAAATATATTGCAAGCACACGTGGTTGGGGGAGAACAACACTTTTTCTTTATTTAAATGTTTGGTGAATCGTTATCCAAAATGGGACAATTATGTCACAGTACATAGAAAGCTTTCCTCAGAGTAAGGATTCTTGGATTTAAGTCCTATGTCTTACCTATCCTGAAGCTATGTGATTTTCAACAAACTATTTAAAGTCTCTTTGTGCTCTATAAACCTTTCTAAGAGTTTAATTTAAAAGGAAGATGCTAGTCTAGACTGGTAAAAATTTTCCACATTTGAGAATTTTCTCTACCCAGAAAATCACAGATTTACTTCCTATTGTTACTCAGATAGATGAGGGATTAAATTGGTTTGTTTGTTTTGGTGTTGGATACGGTAAAAATAAGAATCTGAGGTCTGGACAAGATACTGAAGCTGGAGGTACTGCTTTGGGTGTCATCCACAGAGAGGGTGAAGACTTGGGAGTGAAAGAGATCCCCAAGAAAGAATGTTAGAAAGACAAGGACAGAGCACCAAAAAGTACCCAAGATTAGGTAGCCAGGAGAGGAAGAGAAGCCATTGAGGAAGCTAGGGGAAAAATTTATACAAAGAAATAATAGTTGAACCAAGATAGCATGATAAAAACAGAGGAAAAAAGACTTTCAAGAGGAAGAGGTTCACAGTATTTAATGGAGCAAAACGATCAAGAAAATTACAGAGAACACTGTACCATTTCTTTTGATTAGGAAGTTATTAGTGACCTTTGAAAAGTCACCTAGAGGGGTGGCTAGGTGGCACAGTGAGTAACAGCGCCAGCTCTGGAGTCACGATGACCCACATCGGTTTCAGGCTCAGTACTTAGCACCCACATATAAATAACTAGCCGTGTAACCTTGAGCAACTTAACCCCAATTGCTTAAAAAATTTTTTTAAAAAAGGCACCCAGATGCCACAGTGGAATGTTACAGTAAACGAAGACCTAGAATACCTTACATATTTCCAGATTCCTTATCACCCTAAAGTATCTTGAAATGTCTTCCCTCAAATCTTCACCATAAGAGAAGCTGATTCAACATAACCACAGGTGGTAAAATAAAGCTTTCATTTGTCTGAATTATAGGAACCATTCTCCCTACTATTATCTATTAAAAGGATGATATTTAAATTAATGCAATATATTAACCTCTATGCAATCTGAAAAAAGTAAAGTAATTTATAAACTGCCAGATTTTTGGAGAAAGATGCTTGCTTCCAGTTAAAACTAGTTTTCCATCAATGCTTTGCTTCATTAATCTTCTAAGAAAGAAACTGAAAAGCTTAATATCTCCATGTCAGACTTTGAAATGGAGGATGCTACATTGGCAGCAAAATGAGCAAATGTAATTTTACAACAATATGAGGTCCTAAGAAGAAAGATCTACATCTCTCCCCACCCAGTTGAATTTTGGCTTGATTATTTAACTGAAAATTTAAGAAAGGCATTCTAGATTAATTTATGACTGGTGGTGATAGAAAGAGAAATGAAGGATTATGAAATAAAGGAACTGTCCATTTAAAAGTTGGTATAAACAAATGAAATTTAAAATCTATGATGGAATAGATGCCACATTTTTCCAAAGATGTTGGTATAATGTGTCTCCTTGGATTTGAATATACTGACTTCCCACATGGATGACAAGCAGAAAGATAGATAAGAAAATTCAGATTCATCACCCAAACTGAGTAGAATGTCTTGCAATTTAGTTGTCAAGAAATAAAAGTCCAAAGAGAGAAGGATGATTTTTGTGACTGTGTCCATGTAATGATTAAAAAATCTTTAATTAAAGATATAGGAATTAAATAAATCCATGCAGGAGATGTAAAAGATGGAAAAAATGAAAGCAGCTATTTCTTAGGTGAGATATGGGGAACTCCATAATGTAAGTAGACTTACAACTGTACAAGTAAGAAAAACTCATCTCCACAGAACTTTATCATGACCTTGTACAGGCTTCTTTTAGTTCCCCTCCAACTTTATTCACCCCCCTTTCAGTCCCTTTGATGTGATCTGTCCCATTGGATTGCCAGTTCCTTTAGGGTAGTGGCTATCATTTTGCTTCTGTTTCTACTGTTAGCACTTAGCACTGTGTTTAGCACAAAGTAAATGTTTAATATATACTTGATGACATAACTTTAAATCTGAATTAATGAAATAGAAAGGGCACTGGACTTGGAGGCAGAATGAGGAGAATTCAAATCATTCCCCAGATAGTCATTGGCTATAGGAACTTGAACAAGTCATTTAATGTCTCTCAATCTTTTATTTGTTTCTTTTTACTTTTGTTTTGAGATTTTTTGTTGTTTTTGGTTTTTGGTTAATTTTTAAAAGGTGCAGCTTTGTCGCACAGTGGGTAAAGTGCTAGGCCTGAACTAAGGAAAACTCATCTTCCTGAGGTCAAATCTGGCCTCAGATGTTTACTAGCTCAGTGACCCTGATAAGTCACTTAATTCTATTTGCCTCAGTTTCCTCATCTATAAAATGAACTGGAGAAGGAAATGACAAAGCATTCCAGTAATTTTGCCAAGAAAACCAAAAAATGGGGTCACAAAGAGTCAAACACAACTGAAATGACTAAATAAAAAAAAGTTGTCAAACAGCATTTATATAACAGGGGTAATTTAGGGTCCAAATAAGTATACATGGTGTTTGCAAATCTTAAATGAAATATAGGTGTTGGATACTATTATTAGAGATGGAAGGAATAGTAGGCCTATTTTCTTCTATATAGACAAAATTTTCTAGATAGGAAAAAAAAGCTGCCTTGGGGTTAGGGTCTATTTTATGAAAATTCTTTTACTCTGATTTTGTTCCCTTCTAAGTTTTGTGGATCTCCTTGTTAAACTATCTGGCTGAACACCAGAATCTTTGCCTTGCTGTGTTTTGTTTGCTTTGCATCTTCATCATCCTTGTCCATTTTTATTTGCTTTTCTTGAAGCACAAAACATTGCATTTTCATTAATATGTAGGAATTAATGCTAACGTCTCTACCATAGAAATGGGTTAAGTATCTGTAGAATTTTCTGGAAAAAGTAAGTTTAGGAAATCACATCAATATCCTTTAGATTCCCTAAGAGACTAAAAACTCCTTAAGGGCAGGGATTATCCCTTATGTATTTATAGTCACAGCAAGTAAAAGAGTTGATGACACAGAGTAGGCATGTGATAAGTGCTTTCAGATTGATGGATAGATTAGAAGATATGATTCCAAAATATTTCGAGGTGTACTCTTCATTGAACACTAGACAAGGTGTAAGAAGAAAAGGTATTCAAGAATGTTGTAGTTAGAGAAGTTAGTATCTTAACACAGATGATTTTCTGCTTTATGAAGAAATGGGAATCTGAGTTTTATTTTTTTTTCCAAAATATTTCTAGAGACCCTTAACAAAACTAGAAGTCTGAATTGAGAGGTCAATTAATGCATTTCTGGTATAGTTCTCAAGATACAAGAATTGTGCAAACCTGGCACTGCCTGGAATTCACATGCCATAAATCTGTCATAAACACAACGTCTATTATTAGCTGTTCTCTCTTGGGTAGAGTTTTTATCAGGCATTAGCGTTCAAACAGTCAAACAACATTAGATAGCACATAGGGTGTGTTTTAGCATCCCACTTTCCTGATTGAGGGCAGATGTTACATACTCTCAACTTTACCCATAGAGAACTTTTGTAACAATTTAAAGAATAAGCAATAAGCATTAGTTGCTCCACAGTAATGATTATAGACAATACTTTGAGTCTTTCTAGACCCTCCATTAGAATGTCTGAGTTATAGAAGTAAAGCAGGTCAGAATTACAGTATTCTCACTTTGACGACTATATGCTTATCATAGACATGGAAATATGGCTACATGTTAGATGAATTTCTGGTTGCCACATATGATAAAATTGTTCAACTTGGCTACAGTTATCAACAGATTCCGCCACCATATTTATATTCTTAGTCAAGCTCTAAGCACTCTGCAGTGTCAGATATGGAAGACACCAAGGTCATCCATTACATCCTGGGCCATCACTAGTCAGCTTGACTTTTTTCTTGCCACTGAAACTCAATCAATCTGGAAGAGAGAGTGAAACTGACACATGTGCAATTCTGCCTCACTTAAATCTAATTCATGAGCAAGGGTGATGTCACTGGACTTCTTTGAAAATGAATGACCACCACCAATAGCAACTCTCAGTCATCTCTATTGATCTGAATCAATATTCAGGCTTATTTGCTGTGTGTCACTCTACAAGGAACAGAGAACCCCTTTATATTGAAGCCTTTTTATTTATTTTTTTTTGTTTTGTTTTGTTTTGTTTTGGAGGGCAATTGGGGTTAAGTAACTTGCCCAAGGTCACACGGCTAGGTTTTTTGTTTGTGTGTGCGTGAAGTGTCTGAGGCCGGATCCGAACTCAGGTCCTTCTGACTCCAGGGCCGATGCTCTACTCACTGCACTGAAGCCTTTTTAGATGGTCATTTAATTAGATTCTACTCTTCCTGTTCTACAATTTTAAAATACCATATAGAATCAAGAAAACTGAAGTCATAAAGTAAATATAAACCTGTTAATATATGTCTTTTTATATGTTGCATCATTTAATTACCTGTGTATCAACTATCACTTCTAAGAAATCTCCATAGCAGAAAAGGATATTGTTCTTTCTTAGCATCTTCCTACTTGATATTCTACAACCACTACAATTTCTTATACCACTCTGTAAATGCCCATCATCCTCCCTATTCACCTGTTCATTAGACCTCAAAATTAAAGAACTTAAAAAAAAAGCACTTTTCTTATTTCATCTGTGTCTCCAAAACTTACAACAGATCATTGTATGAAATACTTATTTAATCTTTTTAAACAGAAATTGAAATATTGTCTTTTGAAGTCCAATCTGAGTGGACATTCTACTTACCCTGATTGATTCTGGAACAAAACAGTGAACAATAAGGTACTGAAAGATAATTGAGCATATTATTTTTGAGCTGTGAGAATTAATGTTTCCTTTCGGTCACTTTCAACTGATTCAATTATTATACTGCATTCCATTTTATTTTAGTGCTATAAGGTACTTTATAATAATAAGGCATTGAAAGTGACAATTGAAGGCTAAATTATGTAGAAATAAATTAATTTTAAAAGAACCTTCATATCAGCAAATATCACATGAATCCAACATAGCAGGCCTTCTGAGCTCATGAGAGTTATGTCTGTATTCAGTGAATACTATGGTGAAATAATTAGAAAGGAAAAATTACAAAATTTCAATTATATAAAAATTCAAATGAATAAATAAAAGGAATAGAGTTAAATTATAAGAGAAAATATTAACTGAGAAACCATATTTATAGTTTTGTGATGAATCTTACTTTTCCAAGACATATAAGGAACTGATATATATATATATATATATATATATATATATATATATATATATATATATATATGCAAAAGCCATTGCAAGTAAAGAGTCAAAAGATAAGAATATAAAGATTTATTCTTTTTTATGTTATTTTTTTATTAAATTTTATGTTTATTTTTAGTTTACATCATTCATTTCCACAATATTTTTTGTTACAAATTTTCTCCCCTTCCTTCCCCTACCCACCACCCCAAAACAGGGATCCCACTGAATAACCTGACCCCAATCTGCTCTCTCCTATATCTTCCCCATCTCCCCTCTGACTTTTCAGTAGGGCAAGATCGATCTCTATGCCCCAGTGCCTATATATCTTATTTACCAGTTGCATGAATAAAAGAAATTTTATATATATATATATATATATATATATTTGATTTTAAAACTTTGAATTTCAGATTCTTTTCCTTCCTCCCTCCTTCACCTTACCCAACTTTACTGGGAAGATAAGCAATTTAATATAGGTTGTACATGGGTAGCTATGCATAACTTTTCCATACTGGATATATTGTGAAAGACTGACTATATTTCCCTCCATCCTATCCCACCCCCACTAGTTCTATTCTCTACTTTGACCTTGTCTCTTTTCAAAAGTGTGTGCTTCCAACTCCGCTCCCCCCAATCTGCCCTCCCCTCCATCATTCCCCCTCTCTTCCCCTTCCCCCCTACTCTCCTGTAGGGTAAATACCCTATTTATTGTGTATGTCATTCTCTCCCTAAGTCAAATTCAATGAGAATGAGGTGACTCATTCCCTTTTGCCTTCCTGTTCTTTCCCTCCATTTTCCCTTGCCTCTTCTATATGAGATAGCTTACCCCATTCTGTCTCTACTCATCTCTCATTATATTCCTCTCTCACTTCTCAATTTCACCTTTTAAGTATCATCCCTTCCTATTAAATTGGTCCTGTGCCCTCTTTCTATGTATACCTGTACACATATATACATGCTGTCACATATATATTCATATGCCCTTATACCCACCTATATAGACATATATATGTATGTATGTATGTATGTGTTTATGTATATTTACATTCCCTTCCACTGTTCTCATACTGAGAAAAGTTTCAGAAGTTACAATGATCATTTTTCCATGTAGGGATGTAAAAATTTCAACTTTGATAAGTTCCTTATTATTTCTTTTCCCTTTTTAACTTCTCATGCTTCTCTTGCTTCTTGAATCTGAATGTCAAATTTACTATTCAATTCTGGTTTTTTCATCATGAATGCCTGAAAGTCCTCTATTCCAATGAATGGCTATATTTTCCCCAGAAACATGATACTCAGTTTTGCTGGGTAGGTAATTCTTGGTTTTAATCCCAGCTCCTTTGACCTCTGGAATATCACATTCTAAGCCCTTCAATCCTTCATCGTAGAAGCTGCCAGATCCTGTTATCCTGATGGTGTTTCCACAATATTGAAATTGTTTCTTTCTGGTGCTTGTAATGTTTTCTCCTTGATCTTGGAACTCTGGGACCTGGCTGTAATATTCCTAGGAGCTTTCTTTCTGGGATCTCTTTCAGGAGGTGATTGGTGGATTCTTTCAACCTCTGTTTTACCCTCTGGTTCTAAAACATCAAGGCAATTTTCCTTGAGAATTTCTTTAAGGATGATTCCTAGATTATTTTTTTGATCATGGCTTTCAGGTAGTCCAATAATTTTTAAATTCTCTCTCCTGGATCTATTTTCCAGGTCAGTGGTTTTTCCATTGGGATATTTCACATTTCCTTCTATTTTTTTCATTTGTTTGGATCTGTTTAATAGTAATTTGATTTCTCATAAATTCATTAGCTTCCATTTGCTTCAATATAATTCTGAAAGAATGATTCTCTTCAGTGAGCTTTTGAGATTCTTTTTCCATCTGGCAAATTTGACTCTTTAAAACATTCTTCTCCTCATTGCCTTTTTGAGCCTCTTTTGCCATTTGAATTAGTCTATTTTTTTAAGGTGTTATTTTCTTCAGTCAGGTTGTTGACTCTCTTTTCATGATTTTCTTGCATCATTCTCATTTCTCTTCCCAATTTTTTCTTCCACTTCTCTAATTTGATTTTCAAAATCCTTTTTATGGTCCTCTATGGCCTGTAACCAATTCATATTTTTTCTTGGAAGCTTTTGGTGCAAGAATTCTGACTTCTTGTCTTCCTCCTGTTCCATGCCTTGATCCTTTTTTTCCCCAAATAAAAAACCAATGTCAGACCACTGGGTTTGCCCTCCTTCCCCCACTGGGTCATATTACCACTCAACCACTTGACTCTTGAGCTTTTTGTCACAATAGAACTTGCTTTCCGAGAGGAGAGCTTTGTACCAAATCACTGGGGTTTTGCTGCTGGAGCTATTATTTGGGAGCTCTTTCAGAAGCCTCCACTGGCTCTGGCACACTGGTCACACATCATAGGACCTCTACCCAGGACAGGGATCTAGATGCAAGCAAGTTGTAAGGAAGCAGTATTATGCCTCAGACTCGTGGCTTGCTCTCCCTAAAATCTGAGAGTCAGGAGCTCTGAAGCAGCCATGAGGTTTTAGCCACTGTCCCTAAGCCACTTCTTGCCCTGGGAGCAGAGGCCAAACCCCATTTCTGGACTCACTGCTCCCAAAGTCCACTGACATTTCTCTTTGTCTTTGGCATTTCTGGGTTCACTGGAAACTGCCACAGCTGCTAGTGTTCCACTCTCCTGAAATCCCTCTAGCCATGGCTGGTAGGGCCACTGTGAGGATAAAACCGAGGACTCATGCATGGCTGGGCTTGGCTTCCAGGGCTGTGTACTGTACCCTTCCTGCTGGCCTGTTAGGCTGTCTTCAGAGGTTAGTTTCTCTCTGTCATTTTGTGGGTTTTTTAGCTCTAAAGTTTGTTTAGAGTCATTTTGTACATGTATTGGGGGAAGTGGAAGTAGGAGCACCACAGAAGTCCTGTTTTTACTTTGACATCTTGGCTCTGCCCCCAGAATATAAAGTTTTTAAGCAAAGAAATCCAAGCTATCAACAATATAAGATAATATTCTAAACCATAAAGAATTAGAGAAATGGTTATTAGAGTAACTCTGAGCTTCAACATCACCGCCATCATCTTGGCAAATATGACCAAAAAAAAAGAAAGAAAGAAAATTACAACTAGGGGGCAGCTAGGTGGCGCAGTGAGTAGAGCATCGGCCCTGGAGTCAGAAGGACCTGAGTTCGGATCCAGCCTCAGACACTTAATGCACAAACAAACAAACAACAACAACAACAACAAAAACTAGCCATGTGACCTTGGGCAAGTTACTTAACCCCAATTGCCTTCCAAAAAGCAAAAAACCAAAAAAAAAAAAAATAACAACTGTCATAGGGGCAGCCATGAAAAAGGTATACTAATTCACTATTAGTGGAGTAGTGATCTACACTACTCATTCTGGAGAACTATTTGAAATTTTACTCAGTAAATCACTAAGTTGTACATAAACTTTGAGCTAGTATTATATTAACTAGGGATATACCCAGAGAGATTAAAGACAAAAGGAAAGGACCAATATATATTTGGTCATCTGGTTCTAGCAAGAACTGAAAACTATGGGGGAGGAGGGTCCATTAAATGAAAACCAGGAAACAAATTATGTTATGTGAACTTAATGAAATAGTATTATTATGTAAAAGTTATATTTAAGAACAACCTTAAATAAATCTCACTTGACATGTGAATTTTATATATATAATATCTATTATCCTTCCCATTATGGAAAGTGAATTACCCCCACAATCATACATTCAAAGAAACACTTAGCACCATATATAGGAAATAACATGGAGAGAAAAAGACAATCACCTTCCCTTTCCAAGATGTCATCTGCAGAACTCAATAGCATTACATCAGAGCCCTGAAACAATGGGTATTGATTAAGAAATTTGGAGACACTACCTACCTTCTCTTTTTCCATCTAAATTATCATTAGTCCTTAAACTTATCTTTGCAAAGGGTGACCTCCCTTGTTCTCATCATTCTGTCCAAACTCTAGATGTATTGGAATGGTATCTTTCTAATATCTGGTGCTAAAAACTATATAAAACAGTAGAGCACTGGTTGCATGATGTCAGAAAATTATGAAATTCTGACATAACACCATACACACTATAGGAAATAAGAGTGTGTGTATGTATGAATGTATATGCATATGTATATATATATATACATACATATATAACATATTATTCTATTAAAAACATTTATTTTCTCTACTCCCCCCCATCCTCTTTGCCCTACTAAAACAACCAAAACAACAAAAACCTTTGAAACAAATATGCATTGTCAAGCAAAACAAATTTTTACATTCTCTGTAGCCAAAAATTTATGTCTCATTCTACAGCTGTCAGAGTTCTGTTGAATCATATTGAGTTTGAAGTTGCATGAATCTCCCCATTTTTTAATGAACCATTTTCCAAGTTTGCCTCCTTTATTCTATTTTGGTGTACTTTAGGGTTTTTAAAATTAGAATATAGAACTTTATTCTTAGTAAATTTCATAGTATTTATCTTAATCTATTCTAGTCTGTTTCTGTCTCCCTGTGCCTTTGTGTCTTCCTCTTTCTCTACCTCTGTCTCCATATGTCCATCTCTCTCTCTCTCCCATTCTACTTATCTCTATGTCTCTTTCTCTTCTTCTCCTCATCCTCACCCCCACCCTCATCCTTCTCTCTCTCTCTCCCTCTCTCTCTCTCTCTCTCTCTCTCTCTCTCTCTCTCTCTCTCAATGGAGAAAAGCCATAATTGTGGAGATATAACTCCATGTAAATGTCTGTACAGATAAGACTTTGCAGTGCAGTGATTTTACTAATTTAGATTCAATTAATAGTATCTCTAAAATGCCTACTATATGCAAAGCAGTATACATTTGGAAATCAGTGCCTGATCTGTATGAGCTTACATTCTCCTGGGAAGGCACTATATTGTATTTATCAGTTATTTCTCTGGATGCAGATGACACCTTTCTCCAAAAGTATATTAGAGTTAATTGGATATTTACGATAGCTTTGAAATTTGTAACAAACTTCTGCTCTGCAGTGAGTCTATATAAATATTTTAGCATCACACAAATGGTTAAGAAAAAAATTTTCTGAATTTATAAAAATATGTTATATTTTTAATTTTTAAATTCAATTACCAAACATACATTTTAATATCTCCCACTTGCCCACCACATGGAAAGAAGGAAAGGTGGGAGGGTGTGGGGAAAGAAGGAAGGAAGGAAGGCAGGAAGGGAGGGAGGGAAGGAGGGAGGAGGAAAGGTTTCCATAGAAGTACAGTTAAAAAAAAAAACACATTCCTATATTGTCCACATAAAAATACATTCCTTTCTTAACTTTCCATATTGCTCCATTATCTCACTATGGGTAGTATTTTTCTTATTAATACACCGAAATAATTTTTTTATTAAATGCTTTATTAACTTCAATTTTACATCATTCATTTCCAAAAGATTTTGAGATACAAATTTTCTCCCTGTTTTCCCCTACCCACACCCCCAAAATAGTGATCCCACTGGATATCTCCGCCTCCATTCTGCTCTTTCCCACATCTTCTCCCATACACCTTCGACTTTCCAGTAGAGCATGGTGGATCTCTATGCCCCAGTGCCTGTATATCTTATTTCCCAGTTACATGTAAAATAATATTAATAATAGTATATGATATGATCTCTCACTATATGTATATATATATATATGTGTATGTATATATATATATGGTTGTGTGTATATATATTTAAACATTTGATTTTAAAACTTTGAACTACAGATTCATTCCCTTCCTCCCTTGTCACCCACCCTTACTGGGAAGATAAGTAATTCAGTATAGGTTGTACATGTATAGCTATGCAAAACATTTCCATAGTGGATATATTGTAAAAAGACTGGGGGCGGCTAGGTGGCGCAGTGAATAGAGCGCCGGCCCTGGAATCAGAAGGACCTGAGTTCGGAGCCGGCCTCCGACACTTAATCCGCACAAACAAAAACCTAGCCGTGTAACCTTGGGCAAGTTACTTAACCCCAATTGCCCTAAAGGGGCGGCTAGGTGGCGCAGTGAGTAAGAGCGCCGGCCTCGGAGTTTGGATGACCCGAGATCAGATCCGGCCTCAGAAAATGAGCACCCACGCATAAATAATGACTAGCCGTGTAACCTTGAGCAAGTTACTTAACCCCAATTGCTTTAAAAAAAAAAAAAAAAAAGACTGACTATATTTCCCTCCATCCTATCCCACCTACCACTTGTTCTATTCTTTGCTTTGATCCTGCCCCTTTCCAAAAGTGGGTCCTTCTAACTTCCCTCCCCACCAGCCTGCCCTCACTTCCATCATCCCCCTCTCGTCACCTTCCCCCCTACTCACCTTTAGGGTGAGATGCCCTATTTAGTGTGTATGCCATTCCCTCCCTAAGCCAAATTTAATGAGAATAAGGTTGACCTATTCCCTTTTGCCTTTCTGTTCTTCCCCTCCATTGTAACTAGTTTCTCTTTCCTCTTCTATATGAGAAAATTTACCCCATTCTGTCTCTCCCCATTTCCTCTCATTATATTCTTATTATATCCCTCTCTCACCTCTTAATTACACCTTTTAAGTATCATCCCTTCTTATAAAATTGGTTCTGTGCCCTCTATCTATGTATACCTGTACACATATATGCATACATTCACATATGAATTCATATGCCTATATACCCTCTGTATTAACAATGCAATATTCACTATGCCTATGGCAATTATAAATAGGCTTATGTGGTTATTAATCACAAAATATATCAGTCTCTCTATATGGGGGATAAAGCCAGAGAATTTATTAAAATACCAAATAACCGAGTCCCAAAACCAGAAAGTCAAAGCCATCAGGGCAGTCACGAAATTGGCACAAGCAGCCAACATAGTAAACAACCACATTCTCAAGCCCTCAAAACAGAACAGGCTACTTCAGGCAAAGGTCCTTCTCTCCTGACTCTCAGCAACTGCTCAGCGTCCATGAATCGTGCTCACAACAGCTCCGGCCCCCCGCAGTTCCAGTTCCCGGCAGCCCCCAACAAGAGTCCTTAGCAGAAATTCTGGCTGGCTTAAAAAAAGAGATTTGGGCCTCGACCTCTACCTTGGCTGCTGCTGCTGCTGCTGCTGCTGCTGTTGCTGTGGCCACCAACAGTCCCCAACAGTCCCCAACGGAACTCTAGCTTTTTTTTCCCTCTTACTCTTGCCCCGCCCCTTCCTGCTATGTCAGCAAGTCCAATGGGGCATGGAAGATCTTTAAATCCCATAACCCTTACACCCTCCTGTATATACATATATATGTGTATATACATATACATGTATACATATATATACATATATATATGTGTGTGTGTGTGTGTGTGTGTGTGTGTGTACATACAGCGTGAGAAAAGTTTCACAAGTTACAATTATCATATTTTTATGTAGAAATGCAAATAGTTCAACTTTGATAAATTCTGTATGATTCTTTTTTCCCTGTTTACCTTGTCATTCTTCTCTTGCTTATTGTATCTGAATGTCAAATTTTCTATTCAATTCTGTTTTTTTTTTTCATCAAGAATGCTTAAAAGTCCTCTGTTCCACTGAATGACCATATTTTCCCCTGAAACATGATGCTCAGTTTTGCTGGGTAGGTGATTTGTGGTTTTAATCCCAGCTCCTTTGACACCTGAAATATCATATTCCAAGCCCTTAGATCCCCTCAGTGTAGAAGCTGCCAGATTCTGTGTTATCCTGATTGTGTTTCCACAATATTCAAATTGCTTCTTCTTGGTGCTTGTAATGTTTTCTCCTTGATCTTGGAATGAACCTGGCTATAATATTCCTAGGACATTTTCTTTTTGGAATCTTTTTCAGGAGGTGATCAGTGGATTCTTTCAACCTATATTTTGCCCTCTGGTTCTAAAACATCAGGCCAATTTTCCTTGAGAATTTCTTGAAGGATAATTTCTAGATTATTTTTTTGATCATGGCTTTCAGGTAGTCCAATAATTTTAAAATTCTCTCTCCTGGATCTATTTTCCAGGTCAGTGGTTTTCCCAGTGAGCTATTTCACGTTGCCTTCTATTTGTTCATTTGTTTGGATCTGTTTAATAGTAATTTGATTTCTCATAAAGTCATTAGCTTCCATTTGATCCAATCTAATTCTGAAGGAATAATTCTCTTCAGTGAGCTTTTGAGATTCTTTTTCCATCTGGCAAATTCGACTTTTTAAGGCATTCTTCTCTTCATTGCCTTTTTGAGTCTCTTTTGCCATTTGAGTTAGTTTATTTTTTTATGGTGTTATTTTATTCACTCAGGTCGTTGACTCTCATTTCATAATTTTCTTGCATCATTGTCATT
Organism: Gymnobelideus leadbeateri; assembly: GCA_011680675.1. Lineage (NCBI taxonomy): Eukaryota > Metazoa > Chordata > Mammalia > Diprotodontia > Petauridae > Gymnobelideus > Gymnobelideus leadbeateri. The sequence continues at coordinate 126,804 of WOXC01003195.1, forward strand.
TCTCTTCCCAATTTTCCTCCACTTCTCTTATTTGGTTTTCAAAATCCTTTTTATGGTCCTCTATGGCCTGTAACCAGTTCATATTTTTCCTTGGAAGCTTTTGGTGCAGGAGTTCTGACTTCTTGACTTCCTCCTGTTCCATGCTTTGATCCTTTTTGTCTCCAAAATAGGAATGTAAAGTTGGCTTGCTCCACTTGCTTTACTTCCCTTCTTTGCTCATATTTCCACTTAATGACTTGACTTTTGTGCTTTCTGCCACAATATGACTCTCCTATCAGACAGGGGAGCTTTGTCCCAATTGCTATTTTTTTTCATTTGCTGAAGGTATTAGTTGGGTGCCCTCTTTGAAGCCTCCACACATTCTAGCAAGCTTGCTGCACACCCTAGGACCTCCACCTTTGATTGCAATCCAGATCCAAGCATATTAAAGCAATAGTGATTAACCCTCAGACTGGTTGCTTGGTCCCCCTACAATATGCAGGCCAGGAGTTGAAGCTGCCATGTGGTGCGGCTGCATCATCATTGTGCCTCAGCCACTTCTCATCTCAGGTACAAAGGCTAACCACACTCCTGAACAACTGGATCCCAAAATCCACACTGCACTGACCTCTCACTTTGTCCTTAGTATATATGTGTTGATAACTCTAGAAACCACCACAGCTGCTGGTGATCTGAAGGCCCACTGGCCAGTGGCTGATTGTAGCTGCCCTGAGGCTAAAACCTCTGGCTCATGCAGGGCTGGGGTTGGCTCCCAGAGTGCTGTGTTGGCTGCTTCCTGCTGGCCTGCCATGTTGTCCTCAATGGTAGGTTAGCTTCTCTGTGTCATTTTGTGTGGTCTGTAGCTCCAAAGTTTGTTCAGACTCACCTTTTACATGAAATGGAGGAGGTAGAAGCTGGAGCCCTGCAGAAGTCAAGTTGCTACTCTGCATCTTGACTCTGCCCCCCTGAAATATTCTTTTTTATCATTTCTATGATCAGAATTTTTTGCCTTTCGGAATTGTTTGTTTTTATGATATAAATATTACAGAAGAAATTGTTCTCATTCTGCTTATTTCACTCCCCATCATTTCATATATCTTTTCAGGTCTCCTTGAAAAATATCTTTTTCTTCATTTTTTGCAGAATAATAGTATTCTATTATAATCATATACCATAATTTTTCCACCATTCCATAATTGACACCAAAAATATGTATTATATCCTGTGTTTCGAGAAAAGGTCAAACAGCCTATGCCATTCATAGTCCACTGAATAGTTTGTTTACTCTATCATATTCATATACCAAATACTTCTCTTTAGGACATGCTCATAAATAGCTTTTTTTCTCTTGACTGAAATCAGATGATTTGATACAAGTGCTCAAATTTTACTGATAAACTTAGTAGTTTAAAATATTTAAAATGAAAATTTTAAGAATTAAAAATAAATGTACATTTTAGGATATTAGAAAATATTTTAGAGGTTAAGCAGGACAAATCACTCTCTACCTCCCTTTTATCCTCCTCCACCCCATCTCTGTTGGTATAAAGATAGTATAGATGAAGAAACCAAGGTAACATAATATTGGTGTTTTTCATGGTAATTGCTAGCTTCCCCCCACACATACCCTAATCTCAAAGAATTGGACAAGAGGGAAAAAATATGCAGGCTCCTGAGAGATACAATGTTTGATAATGCACAGGTTCCCCCTGACACCTATAGAAATGTTACTATTTGATGATGAGAAACCAGGGAACCTAATATTTGTCAAAGTGCTTTTCTAGAAAAAGTAAATATATGGATGTAGCTGGCATCTTTCACCAACACAATATGTGTGATTTGATTGCTACCTCAAAAAGAACAAAGGAAACATTTATTACATGGTTGCCAGGTTTAGGTCCTAGAGATGCAAAGGGAAACAAGCAAACAAAAAAATTATCCACCCTTAAATATCTATCATTCAACTGAGGGCCTACAAATTCATTTTAGACAACCGATAATAGTATGGTCACTGAAGAAAATATATCCTTGACCTCACCAATGCCAAAGACATAGTAGAATGTGATCAGACAATGGGACCCTATAGATGTACCATCAAGAGAGCTTTACTTTATTAGTATTCCTCCTTTTTAAAGCCTCCCTGTCTGTCTCTTAACTTTTGGGGAGAGAGGGGAGCTGAAAATATGATTTAATTGGTGTTGGTAAGCCCCAGGGTGAAAACTCTGTCTACCAATACTACTAAGTGTTATAGCCTTAGAGTATTTCTTGGTTTAATAATTTACCAAGAGTATACTATTAAGTGTTTGAGGCCAAATTTATTCTTCCTGATGCCATGGTCAGCTCTCTATCCACAATGCAAAAACTACCTCTTGTATTCAACTTATCAGTGAGAGAATGAGAGAGAGAGAGAGAGACAGAGAGAGAGAGAGAGAAAGAGAGAGAAAGAGAGAGAGAGAGAGAGAGAGAGAGAGAGAGAGAGAGAGAGACAGAATGTAACTAGATGATGTGGACAAAGACACATGATATGGAGATAGATAATTGTAATTGTAGATATTGATAGGTAAATAATTATAGATGATATAGATGTAATGTAAGTGTAGGTATAGAGGCATAGGAAGAGATAAAGATAGAGAGATAAAGATAGAGGAAGAGGCAATATAATTATCAATAAATGATACAGGCATTCATATTCACTGATATATATATATGTATATATATATATATATATATATATATATATATATATATATATCTTTTTTGGTGATTTTTGAGTTTTCTTCTTAAAAAGGTTCTCTCAGGACTTTAGTTTTTAATGTCAAATAGAATATATACTATAAAATAGTCTTTGTAGGTTTCTGATACATTGAATACCTTTTCCTCAGCAAAAATAGCATTTATGGTTGTTTTATTTCAATTTTGTCTAATGATGAGAACAGCACATGGAAGCTCTAACCATGAATATTTGGGGATGATCTCTTTGTAGTCTTCCTAAGCTCATCCATTTTCATCTAGTGTTTAACAGAAAGAGTGTAGATCTGTGCTTAAGGAATTCTTTAACTTTAAAATAAAATATTTATCCCTATATTTCTAGTTTTTAATCTATCTATCTATCTATCTATCTATCTATCTATCTATCTATCTATATCTATCTATCATCTATCTATCTATCTATCTATCTATCTATCTATCTATCTATCTATCTATCTATCTATCTATCTGTTTTGTTTATTGCTTTTTGGAGGGCAATTGGGGTTAAGTGACTTGCCCAAGGTCACACAGCTAGATTTTTGTGTTAAGTGTCTGAGGCCAGATTTGAACTCAGGTCCTCCTGACTCCAGGGCTGGTGCTCCATTCACTGTGCCACCTAGTCACCCCTATCCCTACATTTCTACAAAATGGAGAAAGTACTGGTACTGTGTAAAGTCTAAGTCATTTTATTGTAAAAGTTTCAATGCACAAATTCTTTCCTGAGCTGATTTCTTTATGTAGTAGATAATCATAAATCTAATTATTAGTAAAGAAATTTAAAAGGATACTTCTAGAGCATATTCTTTATTAATAATTCTTTTATAAATTAATGTAGTGTATTGTTATTAACCAAAGTAAAAAGGAAAAAAAAATAGGAATTGACATGGAGGAAGTATTGGGGAGAAGGAAATCAGAAGGAGGTAAATAAAGGTGATTAAGAGTGCTTCTCTTTAAAGCAGGGAAATACAAAAAAAATGATATATCCACCAAAGGAAATACACTGTATAGTACTGTTTTAAATAAGGCTATTGAAAACTACAGTTTCCTTCCTTGCAGCTGGCATTAATTGGTATTCTGGTATAGAGCTGACATATCCCTGTATGGCACATCTGTTAAGTGTAGATTGCAATCAGTAGAATAGGTTTTCCAACAAATGACTTGTCAAAGCTTTGACAGAAGAATAACTTATGCTTAAAGTCAGTCATTCATACTCTGGCACATCAAATGCTCATCCCTACAGAGGTGGGCTCAGCCCCCACAATGAAATCTGGAAGACAGCAAAGAAGCAGCTAAACTCTATATATAATTCAACAAATCCAATTTAAAATGAGAAAGTAAGGCATACTAACTACATATTCTGACATCTCCCTCAGGACATGTGCATTCTACATGGCTACTAATTACTAAAATATAGAGTTTATTGTTGTTGTTATGGGCTTTTTCTTATGTTTGAGAGAGTTCTGGATGCAGTTAGAACCTATTATTACATATATAATTCCACGCAGTAAACTAAATGATAAAATAATAAAAACAAAACAAAACAAAAACAAAAACTCAAACAACAACAACAGCAAAGTTCTTTAAATTAAACATATTGTCCTTGGCCCCTAGAATATGATACCAATATTTTTATGACTTTCTATATGTCATAAAACTGGTGCAAATGAAATGAGATTTAATTATCTTATAATTTATTTCTGTTTTTACAAACTTAATCTACCCATCACTGGAACTCAGTTCAAAGTAAATTGTCTGCTCATTGTGCACAAGATAAGGTTTGGTGACTATGAACCCAGTTATCATCACCATAGCTTGCCTTCTACTTGTAAACATAGAGTAATTTTACTTTTAAGAGGACAGTGTTTTAGTTACCTTGAAAATTATATTTTAAAAACTTACTAATAATGCCCATGATTATTGTATAATAATATTTATTGTTATAAGCAAGTTAACTGAAACAAAGATTCCTAATTAGTTTAAATGGAAACCAAAGAGTCAAGATTGTCCTAAATAAATATGATCAATTTTTATGATTTTGCCTTCAACATGGAGCCTCCTTTCTGCCTTCTCCATTCTCCTTAGATTTCAGGTTCAGTTGGTCAATACCACTTATTCCCCCACTACTTCTTTAAGAAAGGAAACAGGTAACTGGGAAAATATAGTATGTCCCCCATCACCCTTAACTTCCAACAGTATTGCTGAGAATATGGAAAAAAAGAAGCAAAAACCTGTTCCTGCCCCCAAAGAAAGGAGCTAATAATCTGACAAAAGATATAAAAGCAACCAAATATATACAAATGAATATATATATATATATATATATGATAGAACAGAAATAAGAGAAATTAATATAATGGAAGCAAAGGACCCAAATTAAAAGTGGTTGGGAAAAGATTTCCTGCCAAAGATGGGATTTTAGTTGGAACATAAAGGAAGCCATGGAAAGCAAAAGGTAAATGTGAGGAGGTAAACCATTCCAGGAATAGCAGAAAGCTAGAAAAAACATCCCCAGAACAGAGAGATGTAACATTTTATTTATGAACAAACCAGGAAGTCAGTGTCACTGGAACATATTGGGGGGTGCATGATGGGGAGTAAAGTGTTGTTGTTACTGTTGTTATTGTTGTTATTTTTTGTCCTTTGTTCTTGAAGAGGCAATGCCATGACTTTCAAGTAAATTGGATTTAAACCAGGGAGGGCTGTGCAAAATCACCAACCTCACCTCCTCCATCATAGTTGTCTGGACCCAGTGAGATGGAAGGAATGAGAAAAAGAAAAGAGAATAAAATATTTAGGATAAAGGGATATGTGATATTTAGGATAAAGGGATATTCTAGAGGGTACAGTGAAAGGGATAGGTGGTATTTGGTTGAAATATGAAGGGAATAGATGGGAATGGGAATAAGAAATTATATGTGAGTGTTGAGGAATGGGGTTTGGACAATAATCTTACAGGAGTTCAGAATCATTGAGATGTGAAAGGTATGACTGTGGGTGAGAATATTCATCATTAAGCAGAGGACACCATTCTTCCCAACAGAGGTTGGAGAGGGATGAACTTAAAAGAAAGAAATCCTAGGACAAGGAATACACCTATTATTTCGTTTGGCATAAGGAGCTCTCAAGAAAAGGGATTCCATCTATCTATGAAGGTTTACATGTTCTCTGCTGCTTATAATAATAGAGATCTTTCTGGAGCACTGGAAGTTTAAGTGACTTGACCTGGGTCATGTATTCAGTATGTATCTGTAATGAGTTTTAAATCTTCCTGAATTTAGAGGCTGACACTTTTTCCCCACTATTGGAATAGTCCATGCTCTCTAAGTTACAATAGACACATATAGATATAGATACACAGATGGATAAATAGATAGTGATGTGTGTGTGTATACATACATATATATATATATATATATATATATAGAGAGAGAGAGAGAGAGAGAGAGAGAGAGAGAGAGAGAGAGAGAGAGAGATTATATGTAGCTATATAATTATATGTAGCTATATAATGTGTATGCATTGGTTTTAATGGTGTTATTTTTCCTCCCTTTTTGAAGAGCACCAATGACACCAATGGGGTGATATCTTGACTTGAACATGAATTGAATTTAAGTGAGGCAGAGCTATTGTCAGACTCTCTCTTCCAGAGTCATTGAAGTCCAGTGGCAGGGCAAAAGTCGAGAAAACTGACAATGACCCTGGATATGGTGGATGACCTTGGTGTCTTTGGTGTCTGACCAGGCTCTAAGCACTCCACATTACCTGCTACAGCCATTGGAATAAATTGTTCTCATCTGCCTATCCCAGTGGGTAAGTAATCCTTAAAGGAGACATCCTCCTAACTCACCAATCAGTTTGAGATCTGTCAGTTACTCTCAAGAAGGTTTATCCCATCTGGTGATATAGTTATATTGGAGAGTGATCCATGAATGCTTTTGCTTTTTAGAGCCAAAGGTGAGAACTGGGTGATAGGTGGACACCAAAGGTGAATGAACGCCCAGAAAAGGTCTCTGCAAGTCCTCAGATCAAAGACGCTAGTATGTCCTGAACATCCCATTTCTTTTTTTTTTTTTTGGCTTTTTGGAGGGGGAGGCAGGGCAGTTGGGGTTAAATGACTTGTCCAAGGTCATACATCTATTAACTGTTAAGTATGTGAGGCAGGATTTGAAGTCAGGACCTCCTGAGTCCAGGACCAATTCTCTATTCATTGCACCACCTAGCTACCCCCCATTTGTTTATCAAACAAGAGTATACATTGAAATTAAACATCAAAATAAGGATAAAATAAGAATTTCTCTTACATGACTTTCAAAAGATACTCTGTTAAAACTATCTTTTAGATCTATGGATTCAATCATGGTAAAAATCAGGAAATTTTCATGTCAGCAAAATGGTTTAATTTTCTGTTATCATTGACAAAAAGTTGTTATTGCCTTATGAAATTCCAGAAAGTTAAAATGTATGGAATTATATTATTTTAAAAGCCTGACTTGGTTAGCCTAAAGTGAAATATGATTTAAGAACTATAGAAATAAATAGGCATTAGATATTGGAATAAAATTAACAATATTCACTTGATTGTTACAGTGAAAACGAGACTATTAAAATAATATAAATGAGTGAAAAATAAATGTTAACTCACCATAGATTAAATTTCTATTGGGTATAGACAATGAGGAAAACTTAACATTGAAATAAGCTTTCAGCTCCTGTTTACCCTGTTGGAAGTTAAGGGAGATATGGCACATACCCCCCCCCCCCAAAAAAAAAAAAGCTAAGAGACAAAATAATAATTCCTGGTGTGGAAACAAGAGACTAAATCAAAATATTGCACTCAGTACAAGGCTTGGGTCAAGCTACATTAACTGGGATAATCAGATACTTCCTCATCATGGAGGAGGTATGCTATCTGATATTAGAAGAATCAGGATATTACAAGATGTAAATGTGAAAAGAAGACATTTTAGACTAAAAAAAAAAACAACATCAGCAAAGACAACTGGAAAGTGGGTTTTGTAAGAGTGCAATTTGACTCACTCACAGAGTACATGGAGGGCAATAGTATAAGACTAGAAAGATGCATTGGAACCAGATTATGAGAAGGTCTTAAGGAGTATGAGAAAGAAATTAAACTGTATGTGCTAGACATTAGAAAGTTAATCTAATCTTCTTATAGTTTAACTAAATCTATGCATATGATTAGCATTGCAAAAATATGCTGAGATTATTGAGTTAGGAGAGATAGGAAAGACAAGGAAAATGGTCTATTGGTAATCAGGGATATAAGTAATCTCAGAGGGAAATAAGACAAATGATACGTTTAGAGATATTACTGAGATAGTAAAACATAGAACTTGGCAACTAATTAGATATAGAATGTGGAGGAGAGAGGAAAAAAAATTGATAAAACCAAGGTTTTTTAAATGGAAGACTAGGTAAAGGGAGATGTTGCTGACAAGAATAGTGAAGACAGAAGTAAGGAGCAGGATTCTGAGGAAAGATAAAGAACTCAATTTTAAACATGCTGAGTTTGAGTTACCAGCAAAACATTCAAGTAAAGATGCTTGTAAGCATTTGGAGCATAAGAGAGTGCCCAAGGCTTTTCTAATACTTCCTGTTGCTGGTGCCAGTAGGTCCACAAGTACCAAATTTACTTCGATATATGTATATGTGTGTATAAGTGTATATACATAAATTTATATAAACATACATTGTTCACAGCATCTCTCTTGCATATGCCATCTCTTAAGGACAGGAACTGTTTCCTTTGTTTCTTAGTGCTTAGATAATATCTGGCACACAGAACATTCTTCCTGGGTACTTTTTGATTAATTGGAGGTCAAGATTTGCTTATTGTTGGAGTTGTAACAGTGAATAAGCTTGCCCCTGGAGAAAGTATGGAGAGAGAAGTGCGAAGAGAAAAAAAGAACTTTTAGACAGATACAATTGTGGGTGGAGTAATAGAGGGGAAAAGGAAGAGAACGAGGCTCTGTAGTCAGGGAAGGAGGAAGAAAAGAGAGCTTAATTCTCCAGGAGAAGAAATGGGAGATTATGATGGACACAGTAACCAGAAAGTTTGATCAATCATTTCAAATGTTTCTGAAAGGACTAAATTGTTGAGGATCACAGAGTTATAGATTTATAACTAGACGAGACCTTCAAGGACAAATAAAAGACGACTGAATTTGCTCATAAGATAGCGATGGTTAATTAGATAATTGATGTCCTCGTGTTTTGGTAGAAAGGTACACTTCAATATAGGTGATTTTATCCCGATTTTCTAGATGAGGAAATTGATGTAGACCATGATTACATGATGTAGCAGCAAGCACCCCAGTGAACCCAGGGTCGCTGCCAACACAAGTTCTTAGATCTGCTTTTCTAAAGGAAAGCAACTCAGAATGTGTTAAGAATCTTGCTTTAATCAATCAAACATATAATATACCTAGCTCAGGGGAAAAAGTTCAGCACCCCAAATTTCAGAGTATACAGAGGTTACAAGAAGAAGTTACAAGACAGAGAAACATTTCAGCAGACAGCCTTCCAAACTGTCTAACCATTACATACATCCATAAATAATCACAGTTACCAGAGAGGGAAGCATCAACATCTGGGTTTTCAAAGTCCCCCAGAGGAGGGGGCTCTCAGCAGTTGCCCCCAATCTTATCTGGTCAAGTCACACGATACTTCTCAAAGTGAGCTCCAAAACAAAGTCTCACATGAGGAATTATAGCCTCCTCCTAGCTCAGAGAAATGTAACAACCCTCTTGACCCATTACCCAATCACAAAGTATCTCCTGAGAAACAAGCCTCCCACCACAGGTTCCAGGTGCACTTAAGCCTAGGGGCAGGGAAAATCTTAAAAATTTACATTCTTATAACAAATGACTTGCCTGGGTTCACACAATTAGTGAGACCAAATTTGAACTCATGACATTCTGACTTAAGGCCCAACCTTATATCCACTATTATCACCTTGTTGCCTAGGAAAAGAATATGTATGTATTCCATTTTAAATGAAAATTCAGAATTTTTTTTTTTGCCTATGGAATTATGCAGAAAGCAAGATCAGAAAGCATATTGGGCTCCAGGGGTAAAAAGGAAGAAATTTCCTTAGGAGGTCCGTCTTTGCATTTGGTAATTCCTTAAGTAATATCTATACCAACTCACTTAAAAGTGCTATTTACATATCGCTACAGATGTTGATATACTTTTCAAAACTGGAAAAAGAACAGAACAACTAGGCTCCAATGCTGGGCATGTGATTTTAATATATTAATTTTGATATTTTTTCTTGTGACAACTCTTGGTCTTTTTCAGTAAAACTTTCCTACTCTAAATTACAATAAGTTATATCCCTTAAATTCCTGGACAATGATCTCTTAACAAGCTTAAGGCCTCATTTCTATCTTCTTTTATTTCCCCTAATTATGCTTTTTTTTACCTATCCTATTTCCTGAGTCTTATTTTCTCAGTTCAATTCAATTAAAAATAATTATTAAAAACTGTGCCTACTTCCCTGTTATACAAATCATTGTACTAGTCCTAGATCTTCATCATTTGGGGTCATATTCTGATGACTTTCCTAGACTTACTCCATCTGCCATAGTTAAATATTTTGTCTATTTCCCTTTTGTCTCAGAAGCTTCTTTCACTCCAACAATGTTTATTATCTCTGACCCACCAAAGAGAATACTATTTTTCACCCTGAACTCTTGTTTCATTTTTTTGAAATCTGCCTTATTATATGTGTCATTAAGCAAAGATGATTACTAATTATTATTTATTGGTCCTTGTTTATGTACAATTTTCTCAGAAGTTTCAAAAGTAAAGGCAGTTAATATCTCTCACATAGGAGAGGTATTAATAGTAATTACTATTGCAACAGACAAATATCATGTTGCTATTGTAATACAGAAAACTGTGAAATGAAGATATTGAATCACAAAACTTATATTGTGTGTATGCATTTTTTTCTTTTTTGTTCTTTACAGACTGTTCAAAGGGATTTTTATTTTTCCCACCATTGAAGACTAAGGAGACTTTAAAATCAAGGTGAAAGAATTGTTCCCCAAAACACTAATTCGTATTTGTGCTTAATTATTGAATGCATGTTTTGTTGATATGTATTCCCTTTTTTATCATATCTTCTAATTTTATACCTATTTTAAGTGTAAATGATACATATATATCATATATCATATATAATAAATCAGCGCTATGTCTCGTTGTTGTGTTTCCCCAAGTGTTGTAATACCTCTAATAATACATTTTGGGGTGAGCATTAGTGTTTGTAATTTATACACTTGGCATGGAACTTAACTCATTAATACATTATAAATTCATTGTAATTATCTTTTCAGGCACACTTTGACCTATTCTTTTAAGCTAGAGAACCTGTGTCTCCTATCGTAAAGAAACAATCACTGTGGTAAAATGATCCCCTCTATGATACTGGTGTAATATACAAAAAGGCTTTATTGGATAGACCCTTGATTTCTTTTGAATAGAGAAGTATCTCCTGCCAAGATAGATTCCTCTATCAATAAAAGTCAATAATAGCTTGGAAATGATACTTGTGGATGGTTGCCTACCTCTCATAAGTACATATCTGAGTTAGGACTTAAAGTCAGGTCTTCTTGACTCAGATGTCAGAATGGTATCTACTGTTATGTTTCCTCTCTGATATTGCTGCAGTGAGTAATTAAATATTACCTTCTGACAAATTTGCTTTGAAGACTGATAAAAATTTTCCCAATTACTTACATTAAACATTATATATATATATATATATATATATATATATATATATATATATATATATATATATATATATATACGATTTAGTTAATATCAGAAATGTGTTAGGTCTTGTGAGAGAGACAAGAAGATGAGACTGTTTACCAATAATTTGTATTTTTATTTGGAGGATTTATATTTGCTCACAGATTTTTTTAAGTTCCATAAATCAAAAGTAATCTGCTAATAAAATTATAGAATCATAAGATTAAAAATATACTTGAATATTATATAATACTCTTCCTAATATTGGAAATACTACCCAACAGTTCTAACAAAATCATATAGCATCTGGTTGTAATAAAGACCTCAATATTATATGAGACACCTCATTTTCTTTCTGGAAAATCCTGATGAGTATAGAAATTTCCCAAAATCTTCCATCCAAGAGTTCTAGTTTTACTGTCTGGACCTATAAAAAAATCTAAATCTCATCCATGAATAGTTCAGATATTAAAGATACTGGTTAAATCTCTCAAGTCTAGATAGGCATTCAACTCTATCTAACTATTTTATTAGTAAAATGGGCACAGAGTTGACCAACACATACATGCCTGTTAGAATTACATCAAGGGGCAGCTAGATGGCATAGTGAATTCAGCACTAGCCCTGGAGTCAGGAGGACCTCAATTCAAATTCAGCCTCAGACACTTAACATTTACTAGAGTTGTGACTTTGGGCGAGTCACTTTACCCCAATTGCCCTGCCTTCCCGCCCTCCAAAATAACAAAAACAAACAAAAACAAACAAAAAGGAACTACATCAAGACTCGGAGCTTTCAGCTTTTATGATCCCCAATTACAATGGCCCCCAGTTAACTAACCACAACCTAGCTGGTGTATTTGTAATTCCCACCCCTATACAAGTTGCATCTATACTCCATTCAACCTGAACTGCTTGCCATACCCCTAATAGCAGTAGCTTTTTTTTTAATTGCATGACTTTTTCACTTTCTATAACCTTTCCCCAAGTTCTATGGGTAGAAACCCAAATTCTTAGATGATTTTCCAAGACCCTCTCTTCCATAAAATTTTCCATGTTATCTTGAATCAGAAATAATCTAACACCCCCCCCCCCGAACTCAATAATATGTAATGTGTCCCTCTCTTACTGATGAACTGCATTTCACATTAAAAAAAAAAAAATAATTGTCCCCAACTTAGCTCTCCTTTTAGAGTATACAATCTACCAAGATGAGTGCAATGCCTTTTACAACTTGCAACACTAGCATGGTACCTTTCACATCATGGTCTCTCAAGAAATATTTATTGAATATATTAACAGATCAATCTCACATCCATAATAATATCACTTCTATTTTCTTTTGTTTTATGCTTACCCCAAAGATCATCACATTTCCTTCCTCAAGTTCATGAATTTATCTGCAGGTATAAGCAATCTCTGCTTTCTAGAACTTCATAAATTATTTCCCCATTCCTTATCTGTTCAAAATAAAATTTACCTTTTTGTTGTTATTCTTTAAGCATGAACAACCACGTCATCAAATCTTAGCAATAACTATGAGACCTGTACATTGAGATGATGATGATCTTATTTGATCCTCAAAACAACTTTGGAAGGAAGATCCTATTATTTTTGATACTTTAGAAATTTTGGTTCAGAGGGGATAAACACCTATCCATAGTCATAAAATCAGCAAGGATCTTAGGCAAGATTTGAACTCTGGCCTTTCAATCTTTCTGACTCCAAGTAATGAGCTATATTATATACAATGCAACACTGTGTCATATATAAAAATTTGAGAGTAGATATTAATTTTTACCCAAAATCTCTCCTATTGTTCTCTCCTCTGAATTAATGGGGCATCCATTCACTATGAATCCTTTTTTCACAATTGCTTTCTAGAGTTTCCAGTTTTGCAGATATTTTTCCCATTAAATTTTATTTAAAGCCTTTATTAATAAATCACTAATTTTTCAGTAAATTATATTTCCCTGGATGGATGCCATAGTATTCCTTATATTAAAATTCATGATATGTTAGGCCTAGAAAGTGTCTTAATCATCTAAACCCCCTCCCTTATATTACAAGTGAAGAAATAGAAACTCTGGGAAAGGAAGTAACCTGCTCAAGCTAACACATGTAGTAAATTGCAAAAGCATGATTTGGTTTCTGATCTTTTGACTCCTAATTTAGTACCTGCAGCATTATTTCATGGTCAGAATTAAATTGTGTCTTTGCTACATCATCAACATCAACATTACCAGTTTTTAAGTTTTACAAAGTACTTCTAAAATACTATTGCATTTTGGTCCTCATATCAACCCTGAAAATTGGGTCCTGTTATTATCCCAGCTTTACATATAAACAAGAAACTCAAGCAGTCAGAGTTTATGATTTTGTCAAGGGTCACAAAAGTCTGTAAATGTCTGTATTCATATTTGAACTCGTCTTTCTAGCACTAGGTGTAGCTCTTTCCACTGAGCCCCTTGCTAATTCTACAATCTTCAACAAGAAACTTAAACTCTTTGGATCTTATTTTCCTTTTTCTCTAAAGGAGGAGGGCTACATTTGATGATATGTAAGTCCTCATCCAGCTTTTCAGCTTAGGTTTCTATCACTTCAAATTCACTTCTCTTCCTACTAACCCACTTTAACAGCTTATTAATGATAGCATCTAGACTGGAACTGAATCTCCTATGTCCCGGAACAGCACTCTTTTCCTATTCATGGATTATGATTAGTGCAGGAAAATCTGCAACCAAAAATAAATAAATAGAACTTATAAAAGATATATTAAGCATGTCCACATTGCTAAAGGATTAATTCACTACAGGGTTTCTTTAAATAGTGAATTCCTCAATGCATTTAAAATGCAATTCAATTTACACAATTTTAAAAACAGTTTTGAGGAGCACATCAATTGTTTAAAGTAATGCATGCCTAGAGCACTTCCAGCATTTAGTACTAATGATATATTTTTTTATGTCATAATATTGGTCCTTGACAAATCAGCGCTGGCACATCAGGTTATCCACTTTATCTTGACACCTAAATTAAATTTAATTTGGGGGAAGGAAGATCAAATATATGTCCCATTTCAAAACTCCGGTCATGTTTATCTGCTAACTTGAAGCCAATGTATTCTAGAATAATATGCACTGAATTTTTTATCATCATTTAAGTGAAAAAGAAGGTAGAAAAAATTCTGATGACCTGAAGGAGAATTATCTTTGGAAATGTGCCAAGTACAGGCACACTGTGCTTGGCAATAAGTAGTGTTCTCCACCTGTCATTTTCATAAAGAATTAAGATTGACAGAATGTGCCCTCACATGGAAATAACAGTGATGGTGCATCTTCACAAAGGGCAAAATCATGCAGAACTTGCTAGGTTAAAATGGTTTAATTTGGTTTTTGATTTTAATATTATATATTCATAGAAATATATTTTCCTTGAAAATACTGTTGTAGTAAAAGTTGACAGTTTTGTTTAGCTAATTAATTTGAGAGATTTCATAAAAAATAGAACTCTTTTAAACATTTTTGATACATTTTGCCATCAGTTACTCAGAAGATTATGATCCCCATTTGCCTATGAATTCAATTTGAATTGTTTTTCAAATATGTTTCTATAATGTTTATTTCCTAGTAAAAGTGGTAAGATCAACAAGAGTCATGCAATAAAATAAATATGTTACTTCACAGAGGAATATCTTCTTTTTCTCTGAGTTTACAAAAACACATTGAAGCTATAAAGCTCATCAGGGTAAATGGGTGGCATCAACAGAAAATAATGGTCTCCATTATTTCAACAAAATTTTGAAGAGTCAAAGGAAGCATGGTCAAAACAAATCTCAGAAAATTTTATTAGATTATTTTTACTTGATATAAGTAAGGGAAATGTGACACAAACATAATTTCCAAGCTTTCAAATAAATTTTATTGGTCTCAGAATATCTGGTAAATATGCTAATGCATTGGTATTGGGAGAACTGGTCAAACAAGTGCATGTTGGTGTCTATGGTAGGGATCTTGCCTTTGATATAGCCCACACACAGGTATTCTGTACTCATTTCCTCTCCACTTACTGTTCAACAAAGAAGTCTTCTAGTTGACTGTTAAGTTGTGAATAAGTGTATATACAAAAATTTCTCTAGCAAAGGGAATCAATGTCTCTTTCTTTCCTTTTGGACACCATGTGAAAGAATGACTGTCTGAACTTCAGAGAGCCAGTGTTATGATGAACTTTATTCCCCATAATTCATAATAAGGTGGCCAATAAGCACATGGTCTCTGAGGAAGACTATTCATCATTCTCCTGTTTGCATGTTCCTTTCTTTATTACAAGACATTGTGAGGTATTGAAAAGCCAGACAAGCCATCGGATCTCCAGCAGCCCAGACCAAGAAAGAGGCAGTCATAAAGAATAACCTTCTTAAACCAGGAGAACTTGTACTCAATTACAGATACATTATATCTGTGATGACTGACTGATAAACTGGGCTCCTCCCAGCAATGCAACACTAAAGACAACCCCAAAAGACTCATGATGGAAAGGGATATCCACATCCAGAGAAAAAAGTGTGAACACAGATTGAAGCAAACTACATATTCTTTCTCTTTTTTGTTTTGTTGAGTTTCTTCTTTCTCATTGTTCATTTCATTGGTTATAATTCTTCCTTAAAACTTGACTAATGTTTAATGTGAAGGTATTTTTAGAACCTTTATAGGATAGCATGACACCAAGGGCTGAGGTAAGGGAGTAGGAGAAGGAGAGGGAGAAAATTTGGACTCAAGGGATTGTGGAGCTGAATGCTATAAACTAAAATAAATGAACAAATTTGTAAAACAGAATAACCTTCTTGTTAAAGTGTGGCAATAATCTTTCTAGTAGTCAAGAAACTAAGTCACATAAGAAAAGACTTGCACATTGGTTATTATGCAACGAGAAATTAATTCAGTAGTGGAAATGCTTATAACAACTATTTAAGGATTAAGCCTGCACTCCTCAGAGACTGAGAAGGTAGGTGGAAGTGTGTATCCTAGTTTAGAAGGAGATATTTATATTTGCATTCCTGATACATATTTTCAGTAAAGACCATTTTATAAAAGTTAAATATATTTATTGATTATCAAATATATGGAGATTCAGTATGTCAATAGATTGCTAGATGGCATTGAAGGTATAATTGGTTTAGTCGATTAGCTGATATGGGGATACCAGAATGGGAGCTCAAAATAATAGCATTTGAAAAGCACCCTAAACCATCAGGGAAACCCTAGAATCCTTATGAAGAAGTGTGGTAACTAAGATTTTCCCTCCAATATACTGCTTCCCTTCTTATCCAACAGTTATTGCTGTTGCTCATGAAACAACTTTATGTTTTCTAGTACTTTTTCATTTTAAAAATATTATGACCTTTACTATAGAAGTCATATATTCATTTAAAACTTATTAAGATTTATGGTCCTTGCTTTTGTTTAAACCAAATTGCTGCCAGATTCCATGCAGATTTCCCTAGCAATTCTTGTCAAGTAAGAATTTCTAATCTTGGTGATTTTATTTTTGAAGATTATAGCATATTAGGCTTTTTAGTTCAATTATATTTTATTCTTCCATGTCATATCTGTTTTATTGTGCTGCTTTTCTGTTTAAATAGAACTGAATAATTTTAAATAGTATTGATTTAAATTTTTGATTTACAGAATTTCTATTCCCATTTTATTCCTAATTTTTTATTAATTCTTGATATTCTAGGTTAATTCTTGATATTCCTTCACATTAATTGCTATTATTTTTGTCTAGCTCTGCAAAATATTCCTTCAGTAATTTGATTGCCATGTCACTAAACCTGTAAATTAATTTTGGTAATACTGTTCTATTTGCAAAGCCCAAAATGAATATGACATCTCTCCAAACCAAACAATTAAATCATTCTTTATTTCTTTAAGGATTATTTTGTTTTGTATATAGAGTTTTCCTCTGGTAGACTGTCACAAATTTTATGAGTATTTATTTTATTTTAAACGGGACTTTCCTTTATAATACTTACTTTTTGGATCTTGCTATCACCACATAGAAATGTGGTTGATTGTTGTGGTTTTACTTCATACCTTGTTGCTTTTTTTAAAAATTATATATATATATATATATTTATTTATTTATTTTTCAACATTCATTTCCACAAGATATTGAGTTACAAAATTTTTCCCCGTTTTTCCCCTACCCCACCCCAAAATAGCGAGCCTACTGAATATCCCTTTCCCTAATCTGTTCTCTCTTATATCCTCCCTTATTCCCTCCCCCACCCCAAATTTCTAGTAGGGCAAGATATACAGTGCCTGTATATCTTATTTCCAAGTTGCATATAACATGCATTAACATTTGTTTTTTGAAACGCTGGGTTCCAGATTCTTTGTCTTCTTTCCTCCTCACCCACCATTACTGGGAAGATAAGCAATTCAACATAGGTCATACATGTGTAGTTACACAAAACATTTCCATAGTAGTTATATTGTGAAAGACTAACTATATTTCCCTCCATCCATTCACCCCTTTTTATATATATATATATATATATATATATATATATATATATATATATATATATATATATATATATTTATATATATTTGAAACATTTAATGTTAATACCTCGAATTTCAGATCCATTTCCTTCCTCCCTTGTCACCCATTCCCTCTGGGGAGATAAGTAATTCAGTATATGTTGTACATATCTAGCTATGCAAAACATTATCATAGTAGATATATTGTACAAGGATGCTTATAATTCCCTTCCACCTGTGCTACCCCCCACCTGGTCCATTCCCTACTTGATCCTGTCCCTCTTCTATAGTGGGTACTTCCAACCTCCCCTCCTCCCAAGGATGCCCTCCCATCCATCATCCTACCTCTCATCCCCCTTCCCCCTATTCTGCGGCAGGTTGAGATATCACATTTAGTATGTATGTCATTCTCTCCCTGAACCAAATTCAATGATAATGTAGTTTTGCCTTTTTTGCCTTCCTATTCTTCCCCTCCCTTGCAACCATTTCCCCTTGCTTCTTCTACATGACAAAGTTTACCCTACCCTGTCTCTCCCCATATCCTCTTGCCACTTTCCTCTCTCACCTCATAATTACATCCCTTGAGTATTCTCCCTTTCCAACAAATTCAACTTTGCTCTCTATCCATATATAACTGTAACCATATACACACACATTCACATATGTATTCATATGACCACACACCCTTCTTCCATTATTTACATAGTGAGAAAGATATCAGTCACAGCTATTGCTTTTCCATATAGGAATATAAATAGTTCAACTTTGTTAAGTTCCTTTTGATTTCTTTTCCCTGATTACCTTCTCAGGCATCTCTTCCTTCTTGAGGCTGGATGTCAAATTTTCTATTCAATTCTGGTTTTTTCCTCAAGAATGCTTGAAAGTCCTCTATTCCACTGAATGACCATATTTTCCCCTGAAACAAAATACTCAGTTTTGCTGGGTAGGTGACCCTTGGGTTCATTCCCAGCTCTTTTGCCCTCTGGAATATCATATTCCATGCCCTTCGATCCCTCAGTGTAGAAGCTGCCAGGTCCTGGGCTATTCTGATTGTGTTTCCACAATATTGAAATTGTTTCTTCCTGGCTGCTTGTAGTATTTTCTCCTTGATCTGGGGATTCTGGAACCTGGCTATAATATTCCTGGGAGTTTTCTTTTTGGGATCTTTTTCAGGAGGTGATTGGTGGATTCTTTCAACCTCTCTTTTGCCCTCTGGATCAAGAACATCAGGGCAATTTTTCTTGAGAATTTCTTGGAGGGTGATTTCTAAGTTCTTTCTTTGATCATGGCTTTCAGGTAGTCCAATAATTTTTAAATTGTCTCTCCTGGATCTATTTTCCAGGTCAGTGGTTTTTCCCATGAGATATTTCACATTGCCTTCTAATCTTTCATTTGTTTGGATCTGCTTAACAGCATCTTGATTTCTCATAAAGTCATTAGCTTCCATTTGCTCCAGTCTAACTCTGAAGGAATGAATCTCCTCAGTGAACTTTTGAGATTCTTTTTCCATCTGGCAAATTCGACTTTTTAAGGCATTCTTCTCCTCATTGCCCTTTTGGGCCTCCTTTGCCATTTGAGTTAGTCTATTTTTTAAGGTGTTGTTTTCCTCAGTCAGGCTGTTGACCCTCATTTCATACTTTTCCTGCATCCTTCTCATTTCTCTTTCCAATTTTTCCTCCACTTCTCTTATTTGATTTTTATAGTCCTTCTTAAGGTCCTCTATGGCCTGCAACCCGCTTTTGTTTTCCCCTGGGGCTTTTGGAGCAGGACTTCTGACCTCACAGTCCTTTTCCTGCTCTATGCCCCCAAAATAGGAGTCTAGGGTTGCATTTTTCTGTTTCCTTTGCCTTGGCATGTTGCTACTTAATTACTTGACTTTTGGGCTTGTTGCCACACTATGGCTTTAAGGCCAGATAGAGGAATTTTCATCCCGAACGTGTGGGGGGCAACTTCCGTTTCTGGCAAGCTGTAAACCCACCCACGACTTCCACCCCAGATCACAATCCAGATCTAGGGAGGTTAAAGCAAGAGCGATTACCCCCCAAGACTGATTGCTGGATCTCCCTACAATTCGCAGGCCAGGAGCTGGAGCTGCCTCTGAAAACTACAATATGGTGTGTCTACTCCGTGGCTTCTAGCCCCCAGGGGAGGGAGCCGACCCATTCCCCAAATACAGGTCCCAAAGTCCATAGGACACTAACCTCATACTTTGTCCTAGGCATGTCTATGTTGATAATTCTGGAATCGCCACAGCTACTGGTGTTCTGGGGTCTCTCCAGCCAGCTGCAGGCCCTGCCGCCCTGGGGCTAAAACCTCGGCTCATGGGACCTGGGCTCGCTCCCGTGCTCTGTGTGCTGTGCGCTGCCCACTTCCAGAGAGATATACTGGTCCTTTCTGCAGGGCTGCTGGGCTGTCCTCAGTGGGAGGTTAGCTTCTCTGTGTTGCTCTGTGGGTGTTGGGGCTCCAGGGGTTGTTCAGAGTCTCCTTTTACATAGTTTGGGGAGAATCTGGGGGCAGAGTGGCTTGGATGAGCTGTTTCTACTCTGCCATCTTGGCTCCGCCCCCCCCATACCTTGTTGCTTTAATAGAGCTATTTCTTTTTTCAATTAATTTTATTAATGATTTCCCTGTATTTTATGAATAAACCAACGTATCACAAGCAAATAGAAATTGATTTCTTTTATTTGTCTATCTTTATTCATGGTTTTAAATCTTTCTCTTTTTAAACTTTTGTTTCTTGAATTTCTAGAGCTAAATAAAATGATAGTGGAGAAAACAGCTATCCTTATGCAGCAGGGATTTGGCACAGGCTCAAACCACTTTAAAAGGAGGCACCCATGTTGGGGCACCAGGGATTTCTTTGAAGCAGACCTTGTGCATGAATTGATCTTCTTAATGACCCCCCACTATTGTTACATATTTATTGATTTATTAATTTTCATTTCAAGAAAGCCTGTATGCTATATGCTACATATTGTATTGAGAGCTGTCCATTTTTCTTTGCTTCCTTGTAAATTTTCTTTTGTTCTCTGCTTTGCACTTTTTTATTCCCCCCCACCCCAAAAGGTTACATTTAATTGTGGGTATATTTCTCTATGGCTATAGGTATATGCATACACATATACATACAGACAAATAGATATATACATTCCCAAACACATTACTACTAATCTTTGTTTTTTTATGTTTGTACATATCTCTTATTTCCTATCACTCCTGCCTTCTCTACTTCTACCCACTACTTTGTGCTCCCATTATTTTCCCACCCCTCTCCAAGGATGCCTCCCCTATCCTCTGATTCCCTTAAATCTAAAAACCCATCTTTTACCTATTCCCTCACCCTCCCTTGCAAAGATTCCTCCCTTGTGTTCTCCACTCTCACTATCCCCTTACCATTTTATTTCTTCTGAAATTAGAATACTTTTATACTCTTCTAAATATATATATATATATATATATGTATATATATATATATATGTATGTATTGTTCCCTCTTACACCCATTGCCTTTGAAAGTAGGCTGACAGAAATACCAGCCTTCCTCCCCCATCTAATTCCTCTGTATCAATTCTTCCTCTAGCGCCTCATTTGTATAAAATAATCAAACATTTTAGCTGTTTCTAAATGGCTTTACTTTTTAAAGTCATATACTCAAATTTACCCCAATTTTTCTTATAACCTACCCAATTATTAATAAGAATCTTAGATATACGTTTTGTACTTTAGACATATGAAAAGTAACAATCTGTCCTTATTTAATCCGTGGTAATCAGTCTTTGGTATGTACCTTATGTTTCTTTTGACTCTTATATGTCAAATTTTCTATTAAGTTCAGGTGCTCGTTTGTTTTCTTAATGAGTCTTGAAAGTCTGACAGATCAAATGTCCCTTTTTATTTTTTCATTCAGGACTATGCTTAACATTGTTGGGAATGATATTTTCAGTCAGAGCCCTAGTTCTTTTTTTTTTCCTTTAGCAAAAGCTTTCTTAAATTTTAGTTTACGTCATTCATTTCCTCAAGATTACAAGTTATGAATTTTCTCCCCATTGTTCCTACCCAACACCCCAAAATAGTGATCTCAATGAATATCTCCTCCTCCAGTCTGTTCTCTCTCATATCTTCCCCCATTCCCCCTCCAATTTTGCAGTAGGGCACAGTGGATCTCTATGCTTCAGTGCCTGTATGTCTTATTTCCCAGTTACATGTAAAATAATATTAATAACAGTATATACATATATATGTGTGTGTGTGTATATATATATATATATATATATATATATGTATATATTAACATTTGATTTTAAAGCTTTGCATTCTACTTGCATTCCCTTCCTCCCTTGTCACCCACCCTCACTGGGAAGATAAGCAATTCAATATAGGTTGTACATATGTAACTATGCAAAATATTTCCATAGTGGATATATTGTAAAAAGACTGACTATATTTCTCTCCATCCTATCCCAACTCCCACTTCTTCTATTCTCTACTTTGATCTTTTCAAAAAGTCGGTCTTTCTAATTTCCCTCCCCACAAGCCTGCCCTCCCTTCGATCATCCCCCTCTCATCACCTTCCCCTCTATTCTCCTGTAGGGTGAGATACCCTATTTAGTGTGCATGTCATTCCCTCCCTACACCAAATTCAATGAGAATAAGGTTGACCCATTGCCTTTTGCCTTCTTGTCCTTCCCCTCCATTGTAACCATTTTCCCTTGTCTCTTCTATATGGGACAGTTTACCCCATTCTGTCTCTTCCCATCCCCTCTCATTATATTTCTCTTTCACCTCTTAATTTCACCTTTTAAGTATCATCCCTTTCTATTAATTTGGTCCTCTGTCCTCTATCTATGTATACCTGTACACATAAATACGCACACTCACATGTGTATTCATTTGTCCCTATAGCCTCCTATACAGATGTAAATATATTTATGTATACATATATAAATAGATAGATATAGGTAGCTATAGATATACATTTCTATTTCCTTCAACTATTCTCATACGAGGTGAGATATCCCATTTAGTATCTATGTCATTCTCTCCCTGAGCCAAATTCAATGAGAATATGGTTTTGCCTTTTTGCCTTCCTGTTCTTCCCCTTACCTGCAACCACTTCCCCTTGCTTCTTCTACATGAGATAGTTTACCCCACCCTGTCTCTCCCCATCTCCTCTCGCCACATTCCTCTCTCACCTCTTAACCCCTTACGTATCATCCCTTCTCACCAAATTAGACCTGTGCCCTCTATCCATGTATACCTGTAAACATATATACACACATTCACATAAGTATTCATATGCCCATATACCCTTCTTCAATTTTTTTTCATACTGAGAAAGGTTTCATCAGTCACAGTTATTGTTTTTCCATTTAGGAATATAAATAGTTCAACTTTGATAAATTCACAGTGATTTCTTTTCCTTGTTTACCTTCTCATGCTTCTCTTGCTTCTTGTATCTATTCATCTCTTGTTTTTTCATCAACAGTGCTTGAAAGTCCTCTGTTCCACTGAATGACCATATTTTTCCTGAAACATGATACTCAGTTTTTCTGGGTAGGTGTTTCTTGGTTTTAATCCCATATCCTTTGACCTCCAGAATATCGTATTCTAAGCCCTTAGATCCCTCAGTGTAGAAGCTGCCAGATGCTGTGTTATGCTGATTGTGTTTCCACAATATTAAAATTGCTTATTCCTGGCTGCTTATAATATTTTCTCCTTTATCTGGGAATTCTGGAATCTGGCTATAATGTTCCTATGAGTTTTCTTTCTGGGATCTCTTTCAGGAGGTGATGGGTCGATTCTTATTTTTGTTCCCCAAATCAAATGCTTTATGAACTTCTGTTTTATATCTTTCATTTCCACAAGATTTTGAGTTACAAATTTCTCCCCATTTTTCCCCTACTCACTGCCCCAAAATAGGGATCCCACTGGATATCCACTCCTCCAATCTGCTCTCTCCCATACCTTCTCCCATATACCCTTCGACTTTCCAGTAGGGCATGGTGTATCTCTATGTCTCAGTGCCTGTATATCTTATTTCCTAGTTAAATGTAAAATAATATTAATAATATAAGTATGTATATGTATATATAATATATGTGTATGTAATATTACACATATATTAAACATTTGATTTTAAAACTTTGAATTCCAGATTCATTCCCTTCCTCCCTTACTGGGATGATAAGCAATTCAGTATAGGTTGTACATGTATAGCTATGCAAAACATTTCCATAGTGGATATATTGTAAAAAGACTGACCATATTTCCCTCCATCCTATCCCATCTACCACTTGTTCTATTCTATGCTTTGATCCTGCCCCTTTCCAAAAGTGGGTCCTTCTAACTTCCCTCCCCACCAGCCTCCCTCCCTTCCATCATTCCCCCTCTCATCACCTTCCCCCCTACTCTCCTGTATGGTGAGATACCCTATTTAGTGTGTATTTCATTCCCTTCCTAAACCAAATTCAGTGAGAATAAGGTTGACCCATTCCCTTTTGCCTTCCTGTTCTTCCCCTCCATTGTAACCATTTCCCCTTGCCTCTTCTATATGAGAAAATTTACCCCATTCTGTCTTTCCCAATCAGCTCTCATTATATTTCTCTGCTACCTCTTAATTTCACCTTTTAAGTATCATCCCTTCCTATTAAATTAGTCCTGTGCCCTCTATGTATACCTGTAAACATATTTACACACACTCACATGTTTATTCATACATCCATATGACCTACTATATAGACATACATATATATTTCTATTCCCTTCAAGTATTTTCATACTGAGAAAAGTTTCATCAATTACAATTATCATTTTTCCATGTAGTAACGTAAATAGTTCAACTTTGATAAGTTACTGAGGATTCCTTTCCCCTGTTTATTTTGCTTGCTTCTTGAATCTGAATGTCAAATTTTCTATTCAACTCTAGTTTTTTCATCAATAATGCTTGAAAGTCCTCTATTCCACTGAAAGGTGATATTTTCCCCTGAAACATGATACTCAGTTTTGCTGGGTAGGTGATTCTTGGTTTTAATCCCAGCTCCTTTGCCCTCTGGAATATCATATTCCAAGCCCTTAAATCCCTCAGTGTAGAAGCTTCCAGATCCTGTGTTATCCTGATTGTTTTTCCACAATATTCAAATTGTTTCTTCCTGGTGGCTTATAATATTTTCTCCTTTATCTGGGAATTCTGGAACCTGGCTATAACATTCTTAGGAGCTTTCTTTTTGTTATCTTTTCAGGATGTGACAGGTGGATATTTTCTTTTTTCTTTTTTTTTTTTTGAACAAATACTTTATTAACTTCTGTTTTACATCATTCATTTCTGCCAGATTTTGAGTTACAATCATTTTCCCCCCATTATTCCCCTACCCAACCTCCCAGAATAGCAGTCCCACAAGATATCGCTTCCTCCAATCTGCTCTCTCCCATACCTTCTCCCATACCCCCTTCGACTTTTCCATTAGAGGAAGATGAATCTTTGTGTCCCAATGCCTGCACATCTTATCTCCCAATTATAGGCAAAAGAGTATTAATAATAGTATTTATATATATATATATATATATATATATATATTTGAAACATTTAATGTTACGACCTCGAATTTCAGATCCATTTCCTTCCTCCCTTGTCACCCATTCCTTCTTGGGAGATAAGTAATTCAGTATATGTTGTACATGTCTAGCTATGCAAAACATTATCATAGTAGATATATTGTACAAGGCTGCTTATAATTCTCTCCCACTCATCCCACCCCCCACCTGGTCCATTCCCTACATGATCCTGTCCCTCTTCTATAGTGGGTACTTCCAACCTCCCCTCCCCCCAAGGATGCCTCCCATCCATCATCCCTCCTCTCATCCCCCTTCCCCCTATTCTGCTGTAGGTCGAGATATCCCATTTAGTATGTATGTCATTCTCTCCCTGAACCAAATTCAATGTGAATGTGGTTTTGCCTTTTTAGCCTTCCTATTCTCCCCCTCCCTTGCAACCACTTCCCCTTGCTTCTTCTACATGGCATAGTTTACCCTACCCTGTCTCTCCCCATCTCCTCTTGCCACTTTCCTCTCTCACCTCATAATTTCATCCCTTGAGTATTCTCCCTTCCCAACAAATTCAACCTATGCCCTCTATCCATATATAATTGTAACCATATACACACACATTCACATATGTATTCATATGACCACACCCCTTCTTCCATTATTTTCATAGTGAGAAAGATATCATCAGTCACAGTTATTGCTTTTCCATATAGGAATGTAAATAGTTCAACTTTGATAAGTTCCTTTTGATTTCTTTTCCCTGATTACCTTCTCAGGCATCTCTTGCTTCTTGTGTCTGGATGTCAAATTTTCTATTCAACTCTGGTTTTTTTCTCAAGAATGCTTGAAAGTCCTCTATTCCACTGAATGACCATATTTTCCCCTGAAACAAAATACTCAGTTTTGCTGGGTAGGTGACCCTTGGGTTCATTCCCAGTTCTTTTGCCCTCTGGAATATCATATTCCATGCCCTTCGATCCCTCAGTGTAGAAGCTGCCAGGTCCTGGGCTATTCTGATTGTGTTTCCACAATATTGAAATTGTTTTTCCTGGCTGCTTGTAGTATTTTCTCCTTGATCTGGGGATTCTGGAACCTGGCTATAATATTTCTGGGAGTTTTCTTTTTGGGATCTTTTTCAGGAGGTGATCGGTGGATTCTTTCAACCTCTATTTTGCCCTCTGGATCTAAAACATCAGGGCAGTTTTCCTTGAGAATTTCTTGAAGGGTGATTTCTAGGTTCTTTCCTTGATCATGGCTTTCAGGTAATCCAATAATTTTTAAATTGTCTCTCCTGGATCTATTCTCCAGGTCAGTGGTTTTTCCCATGAGATATTTCACATTGCCTTCTAATTTTTCGTTTGTTTGGATCTGCTTAACAGCATCTTGATTTCTCATAAAGTCATTAGCTTCCATTTGCTCCAGTCTAACTCTGAAGGAATGAATCTCCTCAGTGAACTTTTGAGATTCTTTTCCATCTGGCAAATTCAACTTTTTAAGGCATTCTTCTCCTCATTGCCCTTTTGGGCCTCCTTTGCCATTTGAGTTAGTCTATTTTTAAGGTGTTGTTTTCCTCAGTCAGGCTGTTGACCCTCATTTCATACTTTTTCCTGCATCCTTCTCATTTCTCTTTCCAATTTTTCCTCCACTTCTCTTATTTGATTTTTAAAGTCCTTCTTAAGGTCCTCTATGGCCTGCAACCCGCTCATGTTTTCCCCTGGGGCTTTTGGAGCAGGACTTCTGACCTCACAGTCCTTTTCCACTCTATGCCCCCAAAATAGGAGTCTAGGGTTGCATTTTTCTGTTTCCTTTGCCTTGGCATGTTGCCACTTAATTGCTTGACTTTTGGGCTTGTTGCCACACTATGGCTTTAAGGCCAGATAGAGGAATTTTTGTCCCGAATGTGTGGGGGGCAACTTCCGTTTCTGGCTAGCTGTAAACCCACCCACAACTTCCACCCTAGATCACAATCCAGATCCAGGGAGGTTAAAGCAAGAGCGATTACCCCCCAAGACTGATCTCTAGATCTCCCCAAGATTTGTAGGCTGGGAGCCGGAAATGCCTATGAAAACTACAAAATGGCGTGTCTCCTCAGTGGCTTCTAGCCCCCAGGGGGGGGGAGCTGACGCATTCCCCAAATACAGGTCCCAAAGTCCATAGGACACTAACCTCTTACTTTGTCCTAGGCAAGTCTATGTTGATAATTCTGGCGTCTCCACAGTTCCTGGTGTTCTGGGGGTCCTCCAGCAGGCTGCTGGCCCTGCCGCCCTGGGGCTAAAACCTCGGCTCACGTGGACCTGGGCTCGGCTCGGCTCCTGTGCTCTGAGCGCTGCCGGCTCCCAGACCACTGCGCTGGTCCTTCCTGCAGGGTGCTGGGCTGTCCTCAGCGGGAGGTTAGCTTCTCTGTGTCGTTCTGTGGGTGCTGGGGCTCCAGAAGATTTTCAGAGTCCTTTTTTACATAGTTTGTGGAGAATCTGGGGGCAGAGAGGCTTGGATGAGTTGTTTCTACTCCGCCATCTTGGCTCTGCCCCCCAAGGCAGGTGGATTTTTTCAATCTTTATTTTGCCCCCTGGTTCTAAAACATCAGGGAAGTTTTCCTTGAGAGTTTCTTGAAGGATGATTTCTAGGTTCTTTTTTTGATCATGGCTTTCAGGTAGTCCAGTAATTTTAAAATTATCTCTCCTGCATCTATTTTCCAGGTCAGTTCTTTTTCCCACGAGATATTTCATATTGCCTTCTATTTTTTATTTGTTTTGATCTGTTTAATAGTATATTGATTTCTCATAAAGTCACTGCACAGCCCCCAGGTTACAAGAGAAAAAAATTGTCATACACCTATCCTTCAGATGATGGTGTCCAGATAATTAAATGTTATACGTGCTTTATTCTTCTATTATTTGTGAAAGTGTTTTTACCCATTGAAAATAATACTTTTTCATGGTTGATACTTGATTTCTTCATGTATTCTTTGTTAAAGTGTGTATCCTCATATAAAATAACACTTACCTTTTGGTGTAAATTAGTTTTTTTTAAACAAATGCTTTATTATCTTCTGTTTTACATCATTCATTTCCACCAGATTTTGAGTTACAATTATTTCCCCCCCTGTTTTTCCCTACCCACCCTCCCAGAATAGCAGTCCCACAAGATATCGCTTCCTCCAATCTGCTCTCTCCCATATCTTCTCCCATACCCCCTTCGACTTTTCCATTAGAGGAAGGTGAATCGTTGTGTCCCAATTTATTAGTTTTTTTTTAAAATGTATTTATTTAGTTTTAATTTACAACATTCAGTTCTACAAGCTTTTAAGTTCCAAATTTTATCCCCCATCTTTCCCTCCCCACTCCCAAAGATGGCAAGCAATTTACTTTTCCCTCCATCTCTCATTTGATTTTTCAAGTTTATTTTTTTAAGATATTCTATGAATTCTTTTTGGACAGGTGACCATTTGATGCTACTCTCTGAGTAGAAGGTGATTTCTTTGCTTCAAAATATTTCCCTGAAGATGAACCATGACCTTCTCTTTTCCCATGATAGCTTTCTATAATTGGATTCTTTCTCCTTTTCCTGTGCATTTTTTGTGGTAATAGCTTAGCTTTCATAATCATTTCTAGCCCTGGGCTATGGGGGATGGTGTCTCTTGCCCTAGATCTTCAGTTCTCCTCTAGCCTGGAAGCAAATCCAAATCTCCAGCTTCTTGTAAGTGCCCACACTCAGGCCATTGTGCCCCCACTGCTTCTGTACTCATCTGTCATATACTGGTTGCTTCTCACATGTGCCCCTATCTGGTGTTCCTTATCAGCAGAGGTTGCCTCAATCTTCCCACGCTCAGATGCCCACTCCTTTCACCATCCCCAGGGGTAAAACTTCCTGTGGCTGGGGCTGAGGTAGCTTCCCAAACCAACTGATATCTGACCTTGCCACTTGTTCTTAAAGTAGACCCTCTCCAGGAAGTGTTTACTACCCCTAAGTATACATTCACATTAAATAAATCTTCACATTAGCCATGTTGCAAAGAAGAATTATAATCGATGGACTGAAGTAAAAAAAGAAGAAACAAACAAAACAAAAAGAGAGAGAGCGAATGGTATGCTTTGACCTGCATTCAGACTCCATAATTCTTTCTCTGGATGTTGATACCATTTTTCAACATGAGCCTTTGGGATTCATCTCAGAAGCATGCATTGCTGAGAAGAGCCAAGTCTATCAAAGTTAGTCATTGCACAATGTGGCTGTAACTGTGTACAGTGTTTTCCTGGTTCTGCTCCCCTCACTCAACAGCAGTTCATATAAGTCTTTCCAGGTTATTATGAAATATGTCTGCTCCTCATTTCTAATAGCACACATTTACTCCATTACATTTATATATCACAACTTGTTCAGTCATTCCCCAATTGATGGAAATCCCCTCAATTTCCAGTTCTTTGTCACAACAAAAAGAGCTGCTTTAAATATTTTGGTACATGTGGGTTCTTCCCCCATTTGTATGATCTCTTTGGGATACAGTTGTAGAAGTGGTGTTGCAGGGTCAAAGAGTATGAATAGTTTTATAGCCCTTTGGGCATAGTTCCAAATGGTTCTCCAGAATGATAGGATCAGTTCATGACTCCACCAAAAATGAATTAGTGTTCAAATTTTCTGACATCTCCAGCATTTATAATTTTCTTGTTTTGTCATGTTAGTCCATCTGAGAGATGTGATATGGTACCTAAAGTTTGTTTTGATTTGCATTTCTCTTATCAATACTGATGTAAAGCATTTTTATATGACTATAGACAGCTTTAATTTCTTCCTCTGAAAACTGCCATTAATTGCCTTTTATAATTTTTCAATTGGGGAATGATTTGTGTTCTTATAAATTGGACTCAATTCTCTATATATTTTAGAAATGAAGCCTTAAGGGTGGCTAGGTGGTGCAGTGAATAGAGCACTGACCCTGGAGTCAGGAGGACCTGAATTCAAATCCAGCCTCAGATACTTGACAAATTTACTAGCTGTGTGACTTTGGGTAAGTCACTTAACCCCAATTGCCCTCCAAAAAGCAAAAAAAAAAAAAAAAAGAAGAAGAAAAAAGAAAAAGAAAAGAAAAGAAATGAGGCCTTTATAAAAGACATTGATTGTAAAAATTCTTTCCCAGTTTTCTGCTTTCCTCCTAATCTTGGTGACATTGACTTTGTTTGTAAAGAAGATTTTTGAATTTAATATAATCAAAATTATTCATTATACATTTTCTCTTGTTTGGTCATAAATTCTTCCATTCTCCATACATCCATCCATCCATACATACATACATACAAGGTATACTATTCCTTGGTCTCCCAGGTGCTGATAGTATCAGTCTTTATATCTAAATCATGTAACCATTTTCACTATTTTGGAATATGCTGTAAGATATCACTCTATGTACAGTTTCTTCCATAATATTTTCCAGTTTCCCCTGCAGTTTTTGACAAATAGCAAGTTCTCATCCCCAAAGCTAGGGTCTTTGGGTTTATCAAACAGACTATTACTATAGTCATTGACTACTGTATATGATATACCTATTTCACTGATCCACCACCCTTTTTTTCTTAGCTGGTACAAAGTAGTCTTGATGACTGATATTTTATAATACAATTTTATATCTGCTATTTCAAGACCACATTGCCTAGTGTCTCTTTTCAATAATTCCCTTGACATTCTGGACCATTTCTTCTTCCAGATGAATTTTGTTATTTTTTTCTATATCTATAAAATACTTATTTGTAGTTTGATGGTATTGCACTGAATAAGTAAATTAATATGGGTAGATTTGTAATTTTTATTATATCAGCTATGCCTACCCAGTAGCAACGGATGTTTTCCCAATTATTTAGATGTGACTTTATTTGTGTGAAAAGTTTTTTGTAATTGTGTTCATAGAGTTCCTGGGTTTCCATGGCCTTTATTACATACAATTTTTTATTGCATCACGATCTGAAAAGAATGCATTTAATATTTCTCCTTTTTTGATTGGATTGTGATGTTTTTATGCCCTAGTACAAGGACAATTTTTGTTTTTGTGTGACATGTACTGCAAAGATAAAAAGTATATTCCTTTCTATCCCCATTCAATTTTCTCCAGAGGTCTACAATATCTAACTTTTCTAAAATTATATTCACCTCCTTAATTTCTTTTCTATTTGTTGTGTGGTTAGGTTTATCTATTTCAAAGAAGGGGAGGTTGAGGTCTCCCACTAGTATAATTTTGGTCTCAATTTTTTTTTTCCTGTAACTCATTTAACTTCTCCTCTAAGTATTTGGATGCTATAACACTTAGTACTTATATATTTAATAATGATATTGCCTCATTGTCTATGGTGACTTTTAGCAGGATGTAGTTTCTTTATCTCTTTTAATTAGATCTACTTTTGCCTTTGCTTCATCTGAGATCAGGATTGCTACCACTGATTTTTTTTTCACTTCAGCTGAAGCAAAATATATTCTTGCTTGCTTGCTCGAATACCTCCCATCCTATATTGGTCCCCTTCAGTCACAGCAAGGAAGATCTTTCTTGTTAATCCCCGTAGCCTCCCAAGCTAAAAGTCTTCCATACCCCATCTTTCTGCTGACTCCACCATTTCTGGATTTTCTTAGGGCAATATTCTCTGGGTTTTTAAAAGTCAACAAGAGAAAGTAAGAATGACTTGCTGCTTACCATGCCATCTTGACTCGGAAGTTTAAATAGGTGACTCTCAAGCATTCAATCTGTGGACTTATAGCTCTAGGAGTAGTTGCTGCTGCTGCCACAGGCCCTGCATAGGACTGTGCTTCTCTCTCACCCAGTTCTGACAAGCACCCCCAACCCTCTGCTGAGAGATCTTGGAATCACCACTGCTGATAGTGATTCAGTTCTCTGGCATCTGCTTCAGATTTGCTATGGTTAAGTCTGCACTGGTGTAGCCTATGTGCCAGTCTGTAATCCTCTCCCAGTCTGGTGTAACACATCCTTCCTGTAGACTTTCCAGGTTGTCTTAGGCTGGAAATCTGCCACAATCTGTCTCTTTGTGGATTCTGCTACTCTAGAATTTGTTCAGATTTATTTTTTAGAGGTATTTGAATTGAGATCTCAGGTGAGTCCCTGCTTTCACTCCACAATCTTGGCATTCCCCCTTCCCTCACCCCCCACCCGCTAAACAGCTACTTTTTCAACACACACACACAAATGTATATATGTATGCATGCATGTATATTGTGTAACTATACATATAAGTATGTTAAATCTCACAAGTCTTGGCCAATATATTTTAGAATTTAAAGTAGTAATGAAAATTGTCCTTTATCAAAGGCTTTCTGAATATAATAAGATTTCAAGTGCCTCTCAATTTTTTGTATTTTGTTTTCCTATTAGTAAACCAATTTTGCTTCCTAGGTATAACTTCATCTATATCATATTAAAAAATACATTGCAGGGGTGGCTAGGTGACGCAGTGAGTAGAGTGTCGGCCCTGGAGTCAGAAGGACCTGAGTTCGGATCCGACCTCAGACACTTAACGCACACACAAACAAAAACCTAGCCTTGTGACCTTGGGCAAGTTACTTAACCCCAATTGCCCTCCAAAAAGCAAAAAATAAAATAAAAAACAAACAAAAACAAACAAACAGACAAAAAAATACATTGCTATATTTTGGAAGGGTGGGGAAAGATTGGATTTTATTTAAAAGTTGTATTTTTTTTTTTTTGCTTTATCCCTCCAAGATTTAAATATTTGATTTAATTTGTATTGACAAGGCTGTTAGGTAAAAAATGTTCCTTTCCCAATATTTGATGAATTTAGTAGTTAAATTTTAGCACTTTTAGAGTTTGATAAAGTTTTCCTATACAGAGTCAACCACCACTACCCATTCAGTCTGAGTGACCCCATGTTTCTACTTTGCCAATACTTTGGTATAAGTACCAGGGACTCCCTGTTCATAGGAAAGGATGGTAAATATATGCAATTATCTCATCATCTTGGCACTAATCTCATCTCCCTATGATGTTTTAAAAGGGGAGGAGCTGAGGCAGCCCTAATGCTATCTCCTTATTGAAACTTATACCAGTCAGGATTGTTTTCCCTTTTATTAAATTTGTTTACCCCTGCCTATAAAAGCCACATGCATGACATTTGATGCCTTTCCAGTTCTGTTCCATTTGTCTCCAAAAATAAATAAATAATAACCTATATCACAGATATATCTATAGAAATATTTATCTATCTATTTTTCTTTCTGTATGTATGTATACATATATGTGTGTATACATCTCACAACTTTCCTCTAAAGATCTTTAAGTGCTAACAATGACAGAGTTTCATTAAGGAAAGTTGTCACCAATGGGAATATGATTTCTATCTCAAAATATTTATCTTTTGTGTTAAATATTCAATATGTTCCTTATCTAAAGAATAAGATTTTATTCTATGGAATCCTCAAGGTGGTGATAATCCCAACAGGTTTTTGAGTAAAATTCATTTTAAAATCTTATTGAATTAGGTGTAGATTCCTAAAACTACATATTGGCTACACACAATGTGTATGTACGTATATATATATATATATATGTGTGTGTGTGTGTGTGTGTGTATGTATATGTTTATGTATGTATATATGTGTATGTATGCATATAATATATGCACATGTGTACTTTTTTGTTTGTTTGTTTTTGCTTTTTGGAAGGCAATTGGGATTAAGTAACTTGCCCAAGGTCACACGGCTAGGTTTTTGTTTGTGTGTGTTAAGTGTCTGAGGCCGGATCCAAACTCAGGTCCTTCTGACTCCAAGGCCAGTGCTCTACTCACTGTGCCACCTAGCCACCCTGCACATATGTATTTTCTAACCTACAACATAAACAAAGATGGTTAAACTTGATATACCTAACAACTTATGATAGGCTAAAGAAAATAACATAATAAATTCTAAGTCATATATCAACATAGGTTAAATTTTTATGTCAATGTATGTATTTCATTATATAAAGAAAAAATCTTACAGAGCAAAAAAAAATAAAGTTTTATATTTTTAAATGTGATTCGATGTCTATGTAAATTATGTAGGTGATTTATATATCAAATAAAACATTACTGGGCTAAAACCTGTAATGTGATAAATAGTAACTTCAAAGATAAAATCAGGATGACTTTACCTGATCTCAGAGATGCTTTTCCCTACGATTGACAATGGAAGTATATAGAATACTCGATTCTATTTTCTTGCTTCTTGATTCTATGCAATATTTATTATTTGAATGCTTATGATCATAGCTTCACTCTAACTTCTGTTTGGCAATCATTTTTTCAAGTAATAAAACAGCCACGCATTTTATTATTAAGGGTGGTTAAGAGTTATTAGTGTTTTCTGACATCTGCAAGGTCCAGAATAATAACAGTAGGAAAATAGGGTTGTAACAGTGAAGAAAATGCAGGAAAAGAAGAAGGAATGTTAGAAAAAGAGTTGGCAATAATCAAAAAATAAGAAGAAGAAGAAGAAGAAGAAGAAGAAGAAGAAGAAGAAGAAGAAGAAGAAGAAGAAGAAGAAGAAGAAGAAGAAGAAGAAGAAGAAGAAGAAGAAGAAGAAGAAGAAGAAGAAGAAGAAGAAGTCAGAAATGAATGAGTGAATGAGCTGAAAAATCATTGACTAAGCAATACCACTGCACCTGGAAGTGTGCTAAGCCAAATAGATACAAATACAAGTGAGACAACCCTAGCCTTTAATGAACTTTTTTCTTAATAGATGTGTTGGGGAACCTTTTTGGATACGTACAGCTTAATTTTAAACTGAATAAAGACAATGTTGCTGCTGTTGTTCAGTCTTATCTGATCCTTTGGATCATACTGTCCTAGGGATTTTCTTGACAATAATACTGGATTGTTTGGCCATTTCTTTCTTGAGTGGATCAAGGCAAATGGAGGTTAAATGATTTGCCCAGAGTCATATAGCTACTAAGTGTTCTGAGGGCAGATTTGAACTCAGATCTTCCTGACACCAGGTCCAGTGTCCTATCCACTGAGTTTCCTAGATGCCTCCTGAATAGAGACAATGGATATTTTAAATAGTTAGCTTCCATTCACGTTAAAAAAAATTAAGATCTTTACCCCCGCCCCAAAAAAATGTGTTCTAAACTCTCTAATAAGCACTCAGCGAAAAAAAAATAAAAGGCAGAAAGCTGTGGGCAACTGAATGGTATAAGAAAAGATTTTATGGTTCATTCCTGATCGAAGATGAACCAGATGAAGAAGGTATTAATTTTACTTATAAAATAACTTGATCATTGAAGTATGGGGGAGAAACCTGAAAAACTGGGAGAAATGAAGAGAAATTAGTATACATACATACATGCATATATACATTCACACATATATGTGTATGTATGTACTTCCTCAATTCTATTAACTCTTTAGATGAAAATTAATTTCACAAATGTTTTTTTTTCTTCATAATGCACTTCTAGTGTTTGCCATTGTATAAGATATGTTGTCCCAATTGGCTCAGCAAATATTTATTTATTAA
The DNA here is from genome assembly GCA_011680675.1 of Gymnobelideus leadbeateri. Lineage (NCBI taxonomy): Eukaryota > Metazoa > Chordata > Mammalia > Diprotodontia > Petauridae > Gymnobelideus > Gymnobelideus leadbeateri. The sequence continues at coordinate 162,905 of WOXC01003195.1, forward strand.
ACCTTATGATTAAATGAAAATGTGAAAAGTTTCTATGAAATAGCTTCATCTGGTAAACTAAATGCAAAAATATTATCACATATTAAAATAGGTATACAAATTATATAGGTATATTCATTTTCATATGCATACATACATGTGTATATGTATGTGCATATGCCCATATACACACATTGTGTTTGTAAAGTGTGGTTATGTGTATATAGATAAAATGTGTACCTATGCACAATATGTATATTTAAAACTTTGCACTATGTGTATTGCATGTAATCATATAAAACAATTTCATATGTTAAACAGTGATTAGTACTACATTTTTGCTCGAACATGCTTGTTTTCACTAAGGTGGTTAGCATTTATTATTAATTTTAAGGTTTATATCATTGAATTAAATTAAAATTCATGCTGAATTAAGTAATTAATTAGAAAGCCTTTATTCAGCACATATTAAGTGTCAGGTATGGCAGGCATTTTGCCAAACCCTGGGTATATAAATACAAGTAAGGGAGTCCATGCTGTCAAGGAGTTTACCTCCTGAGTAAAGATGACACATAACTGGGAGTCAGAAAAAGAAGAGATGATGATTTTAAGCAATAAATATATTTCCTGGCACATAGCAAGCAATATATAAATGCATATTCTCTTTCCTTATCAATACAATCTTTAAATATAGTCCCACTTATGGATGCTATGGTAAAAGATATTAATATTTTTAATCATTCAGATCTGTTTTCCACAACAGTTGCTTGAACCAATTGGCAGTTATATTCTCCATGAACATGTGCTTAGCTTCTCACAATTTCCTCAATTAGTTGTTCTATCTTTCTTGTTTGAAAGATAGGAAACAGAAATTCGGAGTTCTTTTCAATTTTATTTGACAATTTTTAGCATTTTCAATTGCAGTTATTTGTTATTTGATTTTTTTCTGAAAACTATTGATATCTCTTGAGTGTTTGTTGGTTGTAATTTTATACATTTTAAATGTATTTGTTCTTAAACATTTGAAAATATACACATGTATAAATGCATCAAGATCAGTTGTTTTAAAATTTTCTACCCTTGGGAAGTCCACTTATCCCTTATTTAATTTCAGCTTCTGATATTTAATTCTTCAGCTTTTCTATTTACTTTTTGAAATTCAGATGTTTTATGTTTAGCATTAGGTAACCATATTATAGTCATTCCTAATTTTTTTTTGCATCTCTCATATTTGAGCCTTTTATCATTGATTATGAGTCATCTACACAATTGTTGATGGAATAATTTGGTATTTCATATATATATTTGACTGATTTCTTGCAGTATTTTCTTTTTCATATACTAGAAACAGAACTTGGTCATCATGTTTCTTGTTGCATTAAATCTGAAGCTTCTAATAGCATTCCCAGGGAAACAGACGTTCACACATACATAAAAACACATATACACATGTGTATTTATACCTATTCATATATGCACATACATGTTTGTGTCTGCATGCAAAAACATCTACATGTATCTAGGTGTATACAGGATACATATACACATATTTGTATACATGCATACATGCATGCATACATAAACATATATCTTCCATTGTACTATAATTGGGACAGAAGAAATAATGAAGTTGTGTCATTTAAAAATAATTTTAAAACATGGAAATTGGGGTAGGCAGGTGACACAGTGAATAGAGCATCAGCCCTGGAGTCAGGAGGACCTGTGTTCAAATTTGGCCCCAGAAACTTGACACACTTACAAGCTATGTGACCTTGGTGAAGTCATTTAACCTCAACTGCCTTATCAAAAAAAAAAAAAAAGAGAAAAAATAGACAATTGACTGCAAAATGTTTATATGTTCCTTAGATTCCAAGTATGGCAAAGTATCTCCTCATGTGGAAGCAATTTGTGTGTTGACTAGATTTATTCTATGTGTTTGTTACAAAAATGTACAGATAAAATCTTTTTTAACTAAAATTATTTGTGGATACATGTATATATATCTATATCTATATATTGCTATATAGAGATATAGATATGTAAAATTACACATATATGCACATATATATATACACAAATATGCACACACACAATTTTTGCCTTATAAAAATAGTAAAGAATAGTGAAATTTTGCAACCTCTCCTGTCATTTTGTTAGATATAAAATCTTCTACTTTATTAATCAGAATTGAATAAATTTTAAATAATGTCAATATTCAAACTATCGCCAAAAGCCGATAAGACCAAAAGTATATGAATATGTATATATGTGTATGTACATACATATATATGCACGTACATTTACATGTGTATACATACATATACACACATACACATACATACACACATACATACATATACACATGTGCATATACCATGAGATTCTAATATTTCCAGGTAATTTAATTTTTTTCCAGAAATATGGCACTCAGAATTTATCCGATATCCACCTACCCACAACTGAGAGGGTGAAATGGTCTTGATACTTTACTCTTTGAGCCAAGTTTTTTTTTTTTTTTGCGCAACCTAGCCGCCCCAAGGAAGGGATGATTCTTTTTTTTTTTTTTAAACAAATACTTTATTAACTTCTGTTTTATATCATTCATTTCCGCCAGATTTTGAGTTACAATCATTTTCCCCCCATTATTCCCCTACCCAACCTCCCAGAACAGCAGTCCCACAAGATATCGCTTCCTCCAATCTGCTCTCTCCCATACCTTCTCCCATACCCCCATCGACTTTTCCATTAGAGGAAGGTGAGTCTTTGTGTCCCAATGCCTGCACATCTTATCTCCCTATTACAAGCAAAAGAGTATTAATAATAGTATTTATATATATTTGAAACATTTAATGTTACGACCTGGAATTTCAGATCCATCTCCTTCCTCCCTTGTCACACATTCCTTCTTGGGAGATAAGTAATTCAGTATATGTTGTACATGTCTAGCTATGCAAAACATTGTCATAGTAGATATATTGTACAAGGCTGCTTATAATTCCCTCCCACTCATCCCACTCCCCACCCGGTCCATTCCCTACATGATCCTGTCCCTCTTCTATAGTGGGTACTTCCAACCTCCCCTCACCCCAAGGATGCCCTCCCATCCATCATCTCTCCTCTCATCCCCCTTCCCCCTATCCTGCTGCAGGTTGAGATATCCCATTTAGTATGTATGTCATTTTCTCCCTGAACCAAATTCAATGTGAATGTGGTTTTGCCTTTTTAGCCTTCCTTATTCTCCCCCTCCTTTGTACCCACTTCCCCTACATGAGATAGTTTACCCTACCATGTCTCTCCCCATCTCCTCTTGCCACTTTCCTCTCTCACCTCATAATTTCATCCCTTGAGTACTCTCCCTTCCCAACAAAATCAACCTATGCCCTCTATCCATATATAACTGTAACCATATACACACACATTCACATATGTATTCGTATGACCACACCCCCTTCTTCCATTATTTTCATAGTGAGAAAGATATCATCAGTCACAGATATTGCTTTTCCATATAGGAATGTAAATAGTTCAACTTTGATAAGTTCCTTTTGATTTCTTTTCCCTGATTACCTTCTCAGGCATCTCTTACTTCTTGCGTCTGGATGTCAAATTTTCTATTCAACTCTGGTTTTTTCCTCAAGAATGCTTGAAAGTCCTCTATTCCACTGAATGACCATATTTTCCCCTGAAACAAATACTCAGTTTTGCTGGGTAGGTGACCCTTGGGTTCATTCCCAGTTCTTTTGCCCTCTGGAATATCATATTCCATGCCCTTTGATCCCTCAGTGTAGAAGCTGCCAGGTCCTGGGCTATTCTGATTGTGTTTCCACAATATTGAAATTGTTTCTTCCTGGCCGCTTGTAGTATTTTCTCCTTGATCTGGGGATTCTGGAACCTGGCTATAATATTTCTGGGAGTTTTCTTTTTGGGATCTTTTTCAGGAGGTGATCGGTGGATTCTTTCAACCTCTATTTTGTCCTCTGGATCTAAAACATCAGGGCAGTTTTCCTTGAGAATTTCTTGAAGGGTGATTTCTAGGTTCTTTCTTTGATCATGGCTTTCAGGTAGTCCAATAATTTTTAAATTGTCTCTCCTGGATCTATTTTCCAGGTCAGTGGTTTTTCCCATGAGATATTTCACATTGCCTTCTAATCTTCATTTGTTTGGATCTGCTTAACAGCATCTTGATTTCTCATAAAGTCACTAGCTTCCATTTGCTCCAGTCTAACTCTGAAGGAATGAATCTCCTCAGTGAACTTTTGAGATTCTTTTTCCATCTGGCAAATTCGACTTTTTAAGGCATTCTTCTCCTCATTGCCCTTTTGGGCCTCCTTTGCCATTTGAGTTAGTCTATTTTTTAAGGTGTTGTTTTCCTCAGTCAGGCTGTTGACCCTCATTTCATACTTTTCCTGCATCCTTCTCATTTCTCTTTCTAATTTTTCCTCCACTTCTCTTATTTGATTTTTAAAGTCCTCTTTAAGGTCCTCTATGGCCTGCAACCCACTCATGTTTTCCCCTGGGGCTTTTGGAGCAGGACTTCTGACCTCACAGTCCTTTTCCCGCTCTATGCCCCCAAAATAGGAGTCTAGGGTTGCATTTTTCTGTTTCCTTTGCCTTGGCATGTTGCCACTTAATTGCTTGACTTTTGGGCTTGTTGCCACACTATGGCTTTAAGGCCAGATAGAGGAATTTTCGTCCCGAACGTGTGGGGGGCAACTTCCGTTTCTGGCAAGGTATAAACCCACCCACAACTTCCACCCTAGATCACAATCCAGATCCAGGGAGGTTAAAGCAAGAGCGATTACCCCCCAAGACTGATCGCTAGATCTCCCCACGATTTGTAGGCTGGGAGCCGGAAATGCCTCTGAAAACTACACAGTGGCGTGTCTCCTCAGCAGCTTCTAGCCCCCAGGGGAGGGAGCTGACGCATTCCCCAAATACAGGTCCCAAAGTCCATAGGACACTAACCTCTTACTTTGTCCTAGGCAAGTTATGTTGATAATTCTGGCGTCTCCACAGCTCCTGGTGTTCTGGGGTTCCTCCAGCCGGCTGCTGGCCCTGCCGCCCTGGGGCTAAAACCTCGGCTCACGTGGACCTGGGCTCTGCTCGGCTCCTGCGCTCTGCGCGCTGCCGGCTCCCAGACCACTGCGCTGGTCCTTCCTGCAGGGTGCTGGGCTGTCCTCAGCGGGAGGTTAGCTTCTCTGTGTCGTTCTGTGGGTGCTGGGGCTCCAGAAGATTTTCAGAGTCCTTTTTTACATAGTTTGTGGAGAATCTGGGGGCAGAGAGGCTTGGAAGAGCTGTTTCTACTCCGCCATCTTGGCTCCGCCCCCTTGAGCCAAGTTTTGAGTAAGTTTTTAATTGTTTTCCATGTGTTCATATTTGCTTTATAAAATAAAAAATTATATTGTACCTGAATTCTTAATCACAATAATTTTTACTATTTTTGAAATAACTCAGGAGGGATTTTTATATTATTTTTTTAAATTTTAATTTGTTAAATATTTCATTGCTGTGTATATTTAAATTTTCATCATGTCATATAAGACACCCCAAGTTTTTCTGGAACAATACCACTCAGCATTTCTTATAGCATAATTACATTCCATCACAGAAATATACCACAACTTTTTTTTTTCCATTACCCAATTCATGGTTGTTAATGTTTTTCAGTTATTTTTAGTCACATCTGACCCTTTGTGATTCTATTTGGAATTTTCATCGCAAAAAATACTGAAGTGATTTGCCATTTCCATCTCCAGATCATTTTACAGATAAAGAAATAGAGGCAAACAGGGTTAAGTAAATTGCCCTGGGTCACACAGCTAGTAAGTTCCTAAGGCCATGTTTGAACTCAAGAAGATGAGTCTTCCTGACTCCAGGCCCAGCAATCTATCCATGTGCCTCCTAACTGCTCCTAATTGAAGGGTATCCCCTGAATTTCCAATTCTTTGCCACCACAAAAAGAATACACATAAATATGCATGTGTCTATAAATGCATACACATACACATACAGGTACACACATATACATATGCATATACATATTTCTTTGATCTCTTGGGGACCTAGTAGGGGTATTGCTGGGTCATAGTATGAAATAGATTTATAATTTATAATTCTAAGTTGTTCTCCAGAATGTACCTATTTTCCCACATTTGTCCTTTTTTTCTTTTCTATTATGTTAGACAATTTGATGGGTATGTTATGGCTCTTCAGAGTTTATTTTTTAACTTATATTTCTCTATAAATGATTTTGAACATTTTTCTGGGACTATTGATAGTTTTGATTTCTTCCTCTGAAAACTGTCTAGTCGTATCATTGGACCATATATCAATTGGAGAATTCATTAAGGTTTTGTTCTAACCCATATGCTCCTCTTTGCGTTTTTATTTGTTTGTTTTATTTTTATGAATTACTCTAATGGACTGGCCACTTTTCCTTCTTTAAAAACATATTTATTCCAACCATTCTCAGTATTCTTATGACAATTCCAACCTTTATTTTTGGCATTTCAGTTGTTGTAACTATAGATTTATTTGCTTAATTTGTAGATTTCTCCCATAACTTATTTATCTTGTATCATTCCTTCATTTTTTAAAGGAAATTTCCTTATTTAATGATTTCTCTCTGATTTGGGTCAGTCACGTTTTTTGCCCCTAAATAGATTTTTCCCCTTTGGGGGTTGTTTTTCTTTCTATTATTTTAAAGGGAGATTGAGTGTTCTAAATAATTGATCATATTATACTTTTATGGAAGTAACATTTTTTGCAACTTTTGCAACTTCCCCTTTTCGTTCTTGCTGAATGCACAATTTTCCACTTTACCAATCAGATTGAATAGCTTGTAGCTAGTCAATGTTCAGTTGGTCATCAAAAGTCAACCATTTGTCACTTCTGCTTCAGGATATTCAAGGAATGTGCAAAAGATCCAAATGCAATGTCAAAAGATCAAATAAAAATGGTTTGGGCAGTGTCATAATTGTTATATTTCAATGAGTCAATTCAATCAAATTTATCAAATATTTTAATGCATATATATAGGTATGTGTATATATATAGGTGTGTGTATATACATACATACATACATATACATATATATTTATATATATGTGTGTGTGTGTATATATATATAGGTGTGTATACACATGCATACATATGTAGATATACAACCACCTATAAAGCCAAGCATAAGCAGCTTTTCAGAGGACTGCTACTATGAATAGCTTTTCCAGTTTCTGATTACACAGTATAATGAGCTCTCTATTTATTCAGTAACAAATCAGAGCAGAACATTCACAGAAAATCAAAATACAGCATTTACCATGTCACAAATGAACAACTTAATACTAAAATGGCCATGCTGTTTTCACCAAAGTGGTCACATAGTTTTAAACAAAGAACATTCATTTAGTCAATCACAAAGTACAAAAGTCAAAGTCATCCACCCATGGGGTGCAACTAAATTACAATATCATTAGTCACTACATGGTACCCTCTTAATTTTTAGATTATCTCTCCTGGAACTATTTTCCAGGTCAGTGGTTTTTCCCATGAGATATTTCACATTGCCTTCTATTCTTTCATTTGTTTGGGTTTGCTTAATAGCATCTTGATTTCTCATAAAGTCACTAGCTTCCGTTTGCTCCAGTCTAATTCTGAAGGAATGATTCTCCTCAGTGAGCTTTTGAGATTCTTTTTCCATCTGGAAAATTCAGCTTTTTAAGGCATTTACCTCCTCATTTCCTTTTTGAGCCTCTTTTGCCATTTTAGTTCGTCTATTTTTTAAGTTGTTATTTTCCTCAGTCAAGCTGTTGATTCTCATTTTATACTTTTTTGCATCTTTCTCATTTCTCTTCCCAGTTTTCCCCCCACTTCTCTTATATGCTTCTTGAGGTCCTTTGTGGCCTGTAACCAGCACATATTTTCATTTGGGGCTTTTGGTGCAGGAGTTCTGACCTCCCAGTTCTCCTCCTGTTCCATGATTTCATCCTCTTTGCCCCCAAAGTAGGAGTCTAGGGTTGAGTTTTTCTGTTTAATTTGTTTCCTTTGCCTTGGCATGTTGCCACTCAATTACTTGACTTTTGGGCTTGTTGCCACAGTAGGACTCTGCCACCAGCCAGGGGAGCTTCCATTCCAAACATTGGGGTTTTCTCAACTGCCTGAGTTATTAGGTGGGTGCTCTTTCTGAAGCCTCCACATGCTCTGGCAAGCTGGTCACACACCAAAAGACCTCCACCTCTGACCACAATCCAGGTCCAAGAAGGTTAAAGCAAAATTGCTTACCCCCAAGACTGATCGCCTGGTCCCCTACTCAGCAGGCCAGGAACTGAAGCTTCTTAGTGACTTCTCGCCCCCAGGGAAAGAGGCTGATGTGCTCTCCTCACTAATGAGTCCCAAAGTCCATACTGCACTAACCTCTTACTTTGTCCATGGTGTTTATGTGTTGGTAATTTTTGAAATGCCATAGCTCCTGGTGTTCTGGAGTCCCTCCAGCCTGCTGCTGGTCCAGGCACCCTAGGGCTAAAACCTCTGACTCAGTATTCATGTGGGCCTGGGCTTAGCTCCCAGAGAGCTGAGCTGGCTGCTCCCTGCCGGGCTGCCAGGTTGTCCTCAGTGGAGGTTAAGTTCTCTGTGTAATTTTGTGGGTTCTTGAGCTCCAGAGTTTGTTCAAAGTCACCTTTTACTTAAATTTCTTAGTGGTAAGAGCAGGATCACTTCAGAAGTGCTGTTTCTACTCCACCATCTTGGCTCCGCCCCCACACCTTCTATTTTTTATGGTCCACAAGACAAGTCATCATCTCTGGGTAAATAGTAAGATTTTGAACTATTTGCTTTTACAATTTTGAGATTTAAGAGGAAATCAAAGAGTATCTGGGGGAAGGAATTCTCAAAACAGAAAAACAAACACCAAACCTAACTCTATAAAATCAGAACCCTCTGGAAATAACATTCTGTCTTAAGAACATTTAGAATCTCTATTAAAGTCATCGTTCAAAGCCCTGCAGACACCATTATATCAGAGGGCCAATATCAATGTCACCCACATCAGAACAGTGCTATCCATAGGGCAATTTTAAGAGGCCTATCCAATTCTGCTCTGAAACAGTTTCAATTTCTGGGCTTTAAAATTATATTAATGACCATATAAGAGAGAATAAGGTACAAGGCATGGTGGTAGAAGAGTTTAAAATATGATCATCTATTTTGAAGCAATATGTATAGACTTAGACCATCAGAGGGGAGGAAATGTCAGCAGTGGCTTATAACTGCAAGGAACTCAGCAAAAGCTTTAACAGACAGCTAGGTACTTTAACTTGGTCTCTTTGCAGAATTAAAAATGGTAAATACCCAGGAAAGTACACTATAAACCTTTTTTCTTTCCTTTTCTTTTACTTTTTTCTCCTTTTAACAGTTATTCCTCTTCAAAATGCCATACACCACTAGAAAATGCAACAGCCAAAACACAGAGGAATGTACCGCATGCTCACTATAGATCCCAGCAGCATGCCCCCTGGTTAAATAGGAAATAGCTTAAAACAACAACATAAAAAATCCTAATACTATCCTCATTAATGTTGTGATAAGCGACCAGTGCCAAGTATACCATGAAATTAATTACTTCTAGGCAGCATATGGAGCAGGAGAAAGTAACTCGATTTCAAATAGAGGGGTTAGGGTATAACATGGAAATAAAGAAGTCAATGGGGTTGGTTTACATGGTAAGATATTAACTGGAATTTATACTTCTGACTTACAGATACTCTGGATCTAGGAAACCAGGTAAAGCAGGCATGCTTCCTAGTCCAAATCAAACTATTTCCATTGTTTTGCTTTACAAGATAATATATTTCTGAGAAATGATAAACTGCTTATTAACCAAATTTTCAACTATCACAGGCTATATTAAACTGAGAACAAAGATGTTAAAAATCAAGGTGTGAATCTAGTTTATCAAAAACTCGGCCTGGGTGCCAGCTTGGGATATTTCTTTGCACAAACAGTATTAATCCATCATTGCCATATCTGAACAAGAAAAAAAAATAAATATAATCACAGAGCTAGGCAGGATTTTGAAAGATCATCTATACTTTAGCCTCCTGTCACATTCAAGTAATCTCTCAAAAGATAAAACTCTTTCGTTTTAACTTGAAATTTTTTAAGGAAAGTATGCTGGGGTGGCTTGTTTGCACAGTGAATAGAGCATTGGCACTGGAGTCAGGAGGACCTGACTTCAAATTCAGCCTCAGACACTTTACACTCACTAGCTGTGTGACCTTGGGCAGGTCACTTAACATTAATTGCCCTGCTTGCCCCCTCCCCCCCCTTCAAAAAGCAACACACATACACACACACACACACACACACACACTGAACTAGGATGCTGTCTGCTATCTTTTACTAACATGCCTTACCTACCCCCTATCCAACTATTACTGCTGAGGAGACTTCCTGATATCTGAATTCAATTCTTCTTTCAATATGTACACTTCCCTCTTTTTCCTGGGAAATGACTGAACAGAAAACAGAGGTTCAGTGTTATTCATCTAGTCCTCCCACAGCCTTTACTTTTTTCAGTGGTTCTTCTCAATTCTTCATGATCTTGTTCTTTTTGGCCTGTCCAAAACCCTGAATTATGGTGATAATTATTGTTTCTATCAGGGACATCCCAATCTCATTTCATTCATGAAGCCTAATACTGAACCCCATGTTTTCTAAAGTAGATTAAAGGTAACTACATAGATAAAAGGTTACTTCACAATTCTTTCATACTCTACTTCCACTCATCTCCATTTTTATTACCTTCCTTTGAACTATCATCTCAGAAACTCACAGTGAGGATGATGGTGGAGAGGAGGAAGATGATGACAAGAACAATGATGATGATGATGATGATAGCAAAATAGTGATTTCTCTAGGGATCATTTCTATCGGAACTCCTTTGAACAAAGTAAAAATGATTTTCTATGATAAAACTACAGTTTGAGATTTGCAAGTTTCTTTCCACACAATGACTTCCTTAGTTTTTCTATTCTCCAATAAAATGAGAAGACATAGCATTCCCTAAAGTTATCCTACTCTTTCCAATTTTGCTCCTTTCTCCAGAATACCTTCCTTTTCCATCACTTTTGTATAATCATTTTCCTTTCATCAGGAATGATCCCGTATAGTACCTTCATTCATAAAATTTCTAAGTTAAAAGTGCCTTTGAGACCACCTAGAACTTCTCCTATGCATCTAACATATTCTGATTTTATAGTGGAAAAATCTTTGTCTACATCAGCTCCAAGAAAGTTTTATTTATTTTTCATCTTTATTAGGCAATCAATAAGCCTGTATTAAATATTTTGAAGTGTCTGCACCCTATATATTGACTTCACTATAATACTTAATGATAAAGGTTTGTTGAATTGAATCATTTATTTGTACATCTTTTTGGTTTGTTATTCAATTTTTTTTCAATCACGTCCAACTCTTTGTGATATTTTTTTTTAAAGCAATTGGGGTTAAGTAACTTGCTCAAGGTTACACGGCTAGTCATTATTTGTGTGTGGGTGCTCATTTTCTGAGGCCGGATCTGATCTTGGGTCATCCCAACTCCGAGGCTGGTGCTCCTACTCACTGCGCCACCTAGCCGCCCCTTTAGGGAAACTGGGGTTAAGTAACTTGCCCAAGGTTACAGGGCTAGGTTTTTGTTTGTGTGGATTGAGTGTCGGAGGCCGGCTCCAAATTCAGGTCCTTCTGACTCCAGGGCCGGCGCTCTATTCACTGCGCCACCTAGCCGCCCCTTCTTTGTGATATTCTTTGTGGGTTTTCTTGGCAAAGATATAGGAGTAGTGTTTTGTCATTTCATTCTCCACTTTATTTTCTAGATGAGAAAACTGAGGCAAACAGAATTTAGGGACTTGCCCAGGGTCACACAACTAGTGTCTGAGGTCAAATTTGAACTCAGGCCTTCCTGACTCTAGGTTCAGTACTCTCTCTACCATGCCATCTAACTACTTGTTTCTTTTGGTATTCATCATTACTATTGTCAGTGTCTCATTCTTTTCATTCTTTTTTGATGGGGCTGAGATAGAAATAATCCTACAATAAGTTTTTATCTATTATTAATTTATATTCAATATGCTAGATATTTTTGCACAGGTGAGCAAAACAACTGCTTTGGGGAATTGAATAAAAGCATGGGTATGTAAAATCATACTCTGTCATTTCACTGAAAACTTTCTCATTACATTTCGAGTGACAGACAAGACAAAAGGGATAATACATGCTTCATCTTGTCCCCAAAACAATTTGATCTCCTTGGTCAGGTATTTAACATTTGTAAGCATTGGATTCCATGTAGCTTTGAGATTATATTGATTTTGTATAGTGTCATCTATTCAAAACATTGTTCTAATTTTTTTTGTTGAATCAATGTTACCCCTGGGCACTTGTTTGGTCTGTTATAATGGTCTAGTTCTATTAAAGTTGATTGACTGAATTCTCCAGTATATTTTTATATCTCTAGTTCTTGTATGAGAATTTGTCGGCTGCCAGTCTTTTAAAAACAGTGGGATTCTGATGCATAATTTCAGCCATCAGGTCATGTGCTGTTAGATCTTTGGCAATTCCTGAGTATAGATTTTTTTTTTTTATCATGCAGTGATGACTTACATATTTCCACCACTTCCTTGCATTACACACACACACACACACATACACACACACACACACACACACACACACACACCACACACAAATACTGTCTAAGAATTATAAGCATATCTCTAATTTTTAGTGTCAATGAACTAGTCCTGAAATGCCATTATAAATTCTTTTGCAAAATATAATCCACATGCAAAATAAAAATGAAAAATCATTCACACAATTTTGTCAACATATAGGTTGTTTTCATACACATGTGGCCCATTAATAGCATGTTGATACAATATTGAATTTTTGTAATTTCATGATGTGGAGGTGGTAAACAAGTTGTGATTACATTTAATAAATCAAATGGTGCATAACTGTTATCAGATGTTATTTTTTCACAAGTGTTTATGATTTAACTAATAAAATAATTATTGGTATGTCTTCATTATCATTATTGTTAAAGAATATTAATAAAAGATTTTATATTCCTTTAAATACATTTTACACATTATGCCATTTGAGCATCTCAGCAGGCCTCTAATATAGTTACTATTATCCAAACCTTACAGATAAGAAAATTTAGTGTCACATTTGCCTTGCTACACGACTCAGACCCACTTTGGCTAAGTTTCCCTTATTAGTTTATTTTATTCTCCCTAAATAAGTTGCTTACACTTTTCACTATTTTTTTTAAAGCAATTGGGGTTAAGTAACTTGCTCAAGGTTATAGGGCTAGGTTTTTGTTTGTGTGGATTAAGTGTCAGAGGCCGGCTCCGAACTCAGGTCCTTCTGACTCCAGGGCCGGCGCTCTATTCACTGTGCCACCTAGCCGCCCACACTTTTCACTATTAAATTTCATTCCATGTAATTCTACCCAGGTTTCCAATTTTCCAAGGCCATTTTAAATCAGAAAGTGTTTTTTCAAAGAGCTATCATCTACCTCAAAGAGTTTCAGATCACTGACGAATTTTACAAACTTAATTATCCTTATATACAAATCATTAATAAAAAAAAACAGTGCAAAAGTATAACCAACTTTAGGTAAACACTTCTCCACCTGAAAATGTTATCTAATAGGAATAGACAACTAAGATACTGTAATTCATTAACATCTTGCCATGGCACACTATAGTTAGTACTATGTAAAAAGTATTAAAATTAAGAGTAAATGAGTCTCACTTGTGATATCGAGTCTGTCACTGTGTAAATGATACATACATGGCTAACCACACTAGGCTTCAGATTATTAATTTAGGAAAATAGCTAGTGTTTTGATACTGATGCAAAAAATTCTTTAGTTCTCCTACCTACATTGTGATAAATGAAACATTTGTTTATTACCTGGGGAAAGTATGAATTGGTATGTAAATTATATGAGAGTAAAGAGAAGAAGCATAGCAGGCTACTCTAAGAGGTAAGGTATGGTTGGTAAGATACATCATGAGCAGTTATCCAAAGGATAATGGAAGTTTCTCTGATGCTAATGAGAAGAGAAATGAAGTGCATGGGAAGGTCAAGAAAAACTTGCTTATAAAATGAACTTAATCCAAAGCTAACGCAATGTCATTTTGCCCTTTTATTTGTATTTTTTTTTATTTTAAAGTTAAATACAAAATGAGAAAAATTGCTGTGTGTACATCAGGATAGAAGAGAGGATTCAAAATATACATGAATAAATTTCCATTTCAAGAAAGCCTATATAATAAGTACTACACATTGTGTTCAGAAATGTTCATCTTTACTTCCTTGTAGGTTTTATTTTGTTCTCTGATGTGCACTTTTTTCTTTATTTTTTTTCCTCTTCCATCTCCCACTTTCTCCCTAAGAAGACTACAATGAAATGTGGATATGTATATATATATATGTGTGTGTGTGTGTTTATATATTTATGCATGTGTATATAGTGTCTATATGTGTATATGTGCATACATACACATACATGTATATGTATGTACACATAAAACATATATCTGTGTGTATACCTCTATACACATATATGTATCTACATATTCATATATGTATATATACACAAAACATGTAGATATACATAGATATCTATAATCGTGCACATATATATTCATATGTGTCTATGTAAAACATTAGCATACTTATCTTGTTTTCTTTCCCTGAAGGTGGATAACATCTTCCTTCATAAGTCCAAGTCTTTCCATGTTTTTCTAAATTCATCAACTCATTACTATCGCAATCCTATGCCATAGTAATATTCCAACCTTATACTGTCCAGTTAAATAATCTAAAACTATTATTTAATATGGCTGATATATAGTGCATTTTTCCTATTTTCCTTTTCATTAAGTTGACTTTAACTTTAACTTTGTCTAAGATCATTATTGCCCCTGCTTTTTTTCCCCTAATAAATTCTACCCTTGATCTTTATTTTATGTTTGTGTATATTTCTTATTTCCTATCTCTTTTGATTCCTCTACTCTACCTTGCTCTCCTATTACAAAACCTAGCCTCCCCCCCACCCCCGCACAGGATCCCTCCCTTACCCTCTCCCACCCTATTCTTTCCCCTTGGCTCCCTGTTTCTATAGGAATTTAGAAGACTTTTATAGTCTTCCAAAAATAGGTTGTTCCCTCTTTATCCCATTTCCATTAATCTAGACCCCCATCTATATCTCCTTATCCCATTTCCCCAACTCATATCTCTATACATTCAGAAGACTTTTATTCCCTTCTAAATGTATATATTATTCTCTTTAACCCAGATCTGAAGTGAGCAGGGTTCCCTCTAAAAATGTCTCCCCTTCCTATTCTCTTAGCCTTTTACTTCTTTCTGAATTTAGAAGACTTTTATGTCCTTCTAAATACATATGTATTGTTGTCTCTTTAACCCATTCCTGATGAGAGTAGGGTTTCAAAATGGCTATCCCTTCTCGCCCATTTAATTCTTCTGTCAGTTCTTCCTCTTGCCCCTGATTTGTATTTGCCTCTGTTTACCTTTTTCCTAGAGGGAATTATATTTTTTTCAAAATCACATCATACTAAGTTCTACTCCAATATTTCTTTCCAAATATCTAATTACTAATTACAATCTTACTGATACAGTTTACATTTCCTCATATAAAAAGTAAACAATCTGTCCTTACTGAGTGCCTTGTAATTAGTATTTGATGTTTACCTTATATTTCTTTTGGTCGTTATATGTCAAGTTTTCTAAGTTCAAGTCTTTTTGCAATAAATTCTTGAACGTCTGACAATTCATTGAATATTCTTTTTTTTATTCAGCATTATGCCTAATTTTGCCTATTTTTAGCTGCAACCCCATTTATTTTGCTCTTTGATATATAGTGTTCTAAGACCTGTAGTCTTTTAGTGTAACTGATGCTAGGTCTTATGTGATTCTAAATGTGGTGCCACCATATTTCAATTTTTTTTCTTGTTGCATCTAATATTTTATACTTGACTGGGGATTTTCAGAATCTAACTATGATATTCCTGTGCGTTTTCCTGGTAGGATCTCTTTCAGGTGGTGATCAGCATATTTTTTCTATTTCTATTTTGCTCTCTTATTCTAACACTTTAGGACAATTTTTTTTAACTGTTTCTTGTATTATTACATCATGATTCTTTTTTTTTTATCATAGCTTTCAGGTAGTCTGATTATTCTTATGTTTTCTGTTCTTGATCTGTTCTCCAGATCAGTTTTCATATGGGATATTTCACATTCTCTTCTATTTTCCTTATTTATATTTTATTCTATTATTCCTGGTCTTATAAGTTCTTTGGATTCCCCTTAACCACTTTTAATTTTAAGGATTTTTTTTAATGTTCTGGATCTCCTTTCCTTATTGGTTAACTTTCCTTTCATAATCTTCTTGTTTTTCTTGGATTGTTCCTGTTTTTTAAAAGAATTTCCTCAATCTCTCTCATTTGATTAAAATTTTTTTTCTTATGTTTTATTAAATCTTTTTGGGCAGCTGACAATTTGATGTTATTCTTTGGGGTAGAAGAGGCTTTTTTTTTTTTTTGCTTTAGTATCCTCTGAAGACAAACCCAACACCTCCTCTCAGACTCAATGGTGAAAACTGAAGCTGCTTGATTTGTTCTTCTTTTGTCATATACTTCTCCAAGTTGCCATTTTCTGCTTAGAGGAAAGAAGTAAGACAGAAACCCTTCCCATTCACCCTCACCTTTACTAAATTCTGTTCTAATACTCCAAGGGAAAGTAAGTGGGTAGAGAGGAGAGTTGGGGAAAAAAAAAGTAAAAAGGTTGGATTGTTTCATAACTCACCCCAATAGATCATAGAGATGGAAACTCTTCTGAACAGTCCAACCATGAAGGAGGAAGGACCAGTCTTTTGGAAGTAATGTTATCTACAATCAATGAATAACAAATCAGAGGAATTCCTTGTATCTTCTCAGGAACCTGGATACTTAGCTGTTGGAAAAGAGCTGCTCTTCCAACAGAAGTCTAATCCTTATTATCTCATCAAATTTAGTGGGGAAGGGACTTAAAAATTGGCCAGAGATTCTCCTGATTATCTTGCATTACTAAAGATAAGAGATGTGAAAGTATCTTGGCTAATACTCTATTACTAATAAAATCCTGTGTAAATATAAAGGTTTTAATGCTATTACTGTTAGTTTTATGTTGATTATTTAATATTTTAATAATTAAGCATTGTCTAGACAAAACATTTTGTGGTGTCTTTTAAATTGCTAATTCAAATGCAAACTTGTCATATTGTCATTATTTAGAAACTATCTAATTAATATGTTAGACATGGGTTTGGTGTTAATTATGATGCTCTCTTTTTTCTTGATGGTATTCTCATACTATAAAAATGAAATTCCTTTTATTTTCAAAGATAGCCATGGAAAGATAGATTTATAGATAGATACATAGATAGATAGAGACATAGATACATAGAGTATTGTGTGCATGTACATGTATGTATGTATATATGTGTATGTGTATATGTATTTATATGTGTATATGCCAAGAAAATAGGTTGTATATTTTGCATTCCATTGTGTATTTTTTTTTCTTTGCTTTTTGGAGGGCAATTGGGGTTGTGAATTGCCCAAGGTTAATAGGCTAGTTTTTGGGTTGTGTCTAAGGCCAAATTTGAACTCAGGTCCTCCTGACTTCAGGGTAGTTGCTCTATTCATTGCACCACCTTGCCACCCCTTATTTTTATGCATTCCATTGTGTATTAAAAGCACTGCTTGTATGTACATTCTTTATTATTATGACAATTTCTTTGATAAACTGCATGTATCTGCATTCAGATAAAATGTAACAAAACTATATGATCTTTTAAAGTAATTTTTAACCAAATAAAACAATGTGACTTCACAGTAAGATAGGGCACTTTCCAAAACAACTTCTTCTTTTTATTTAATTAAACAAATGCTTTATTAACTTCTAGTTTACATCATTCATTTCCACCAGATTATGAGTTACATTTCCCCCCATTTTTCCCTACGCACCACCCCAGAATAGCAGTCCCAATAGATATCCCCTAATCCAATCTCCTCTCTCCCATATCTTCTCCCATACCCCCTTCGACTTTGCCATTAGGGCAAGGTGAATCTCTGGGCCCCAATGCTTGGACATCTTATGAAACATTTAATTTTAAAACTTCGATTTTCAGATCCATTCCCTTCTTCCCTTGTAACCCACTCCCTTTGGGAAGATAAGGAATTCAGTATGTGTTGTACATGTATAGCTATGCAAAACATTACCATAGTAGATATATTGTGAAAGACTGTTTATATTTCCCTCCCACCCGTCTCACCTCCCACCTGGTCCATTCCCTACTTTGATCCTGTCCCTCTTTGATAGTGGATACTTCCAACTTCCCCTCCCCCCAGAATGCCCTCCCTTCCATCATCCCCCCCCTCATCCTCCTTTCCCCTACTCAGGAGAGTGAGTGATGGTAAGATATTCCATTTAGTATGTATGTGATTCTCTCCTTGAGCCAAATTCAATGAGAATATGCTTTTGCCTTTTTGCCTTCCTGTTCTTCCCCTCCCCTGCAACTACTTCGCCTTGCCTCTTCTACATGAGATAGTTTACCCTACCCTGTCTCTCTCCATCTCCTCTTGCCACTTTCCTCTCTCAACTCTTGACTTCACCCCTTAAGAATCATCCCTTCCTTGGGGTGGCTAGGTGGCACAGCGAGCAGAGTGCCAGGGCCGGAGCCAGAAAGACCCAAGTTCGGATCCGGCCCCAGACACCCAACACACAAACAAAAACCCAGCCGCGCGACCCTGGGCAAGTAACCCAACCCTAATTGCCCTCCAAAAAAAAAAAAGAATCATCCCTTCCCATCAAATTCAACCTGTGCCCTCTATCCATGTACATCTGTGAACATATGCCATGTACCCTTCTTCAATTACTTTCATAATGAGAAAGGTTTCATCAAACACAGTTATTGTTTTTCCATGTAGGAATGTAAATAGTCCAACTTTGATAAATTCCTTTTGATTTCTTTTCCTTGATTACCTTCTCAAGCATCTCTTGCTTTTTGTGTCTGAATGTCAACTTTTCTATTCAACTCTGGTTTTTCATCAAGAATGCTTGAAAGTCCTCTATTCCACTGAGTGACCATATTTTCCCCTGAAACAAAATACTCATTTTTGCTAGGTAGGTGACCCTTGCCTTCAATCCCAGCTCTTTTGCCCTCTGGAATATAATATTCCATGCTCTTCGATCCCTCAGTGTAGAAGCTGCCAAATCCTGGGCTATTCTGATTGTGTTTCCACAATATTGAAATTTTTTCTTCCTGGCTGCTTATAGTGTTTTCTCCTTGACCTGGGAGTTCTGGAGCCTGGCTATAATATTCCCAGGAGTTATCTTTTTGGGATCTTTTTCAGAAGGCGATCGGTGGATTCTTTCAACCTCTATTTCCCCCACTGTGTCTAAAACATTAGGGCAATTTTCCTTGAGAATTTCTTTAAGGATGATTTCTAGATTCTTTCTTTGATCATGGCTTTCAGGTAGTCCAATAATTTTTAAATTATCTCTCCTGGATCTATTTTCCAGGTCAATGGTTTTTCTCATGAGATATTTCACATTGTCTTCTATTCTTTCATTTGTTTGGATCTGTTTAATAGTATCTTGATTTCTCATAAAGTCATTAGCTTCCATTTGCTCCATTCTAACTCTGAAGGAATGAATCTCTCAGTGAGCTTTTGAGATTCTTTTTCCATCTGGCAAATTCGACTTTTTAAGGCATTCTTCTCCTCATTGCCTTTCTGAGCCTCTTTTGCCATTTGAGTTAGTCTATTTTTTAAGGTGTTATTTTACTCAGTCAGGCTGTTGCCTGTCATTTCATACTTTTCTTGCATCTTTTTCATTTCTCTTCCCAAATTTTCCCCCACTTCTATTATCTGCTTCTTAAGGTCCTCTATGGCCTGTAGCCAGCTTTTTCATTTGGGGCTTTTGGTGCAGGAGTTCTGACCTCACAGTCCTCCTCCATGCTTTGAGCCTCTTTGCCCCTAAAATAGGAATGCAATGTGGAACTTTTCTGTTTATTTTGTTTCATTTGCCTAGGCATGTTGCCACTTAATTACTTGATTTTTGGGCTTGTTGCCACAGTAGGACTCTGCCACCAGACAGGGTAGCTTCCGCCCAAACGTGGGGTCTTCACAACTTCTGCCAGTTGGGTGGCCTTTGTAAAGCCTCCACCCACTCTGGCAAATTGGATACCTACCCCAAACTTCACCCCCCCAGACCAAAATCCAGATTCAGGCAGTTCAAAGCAAGAGCAATTAACCCCCAGACTGATTGCTGAATCTCCCTACAGTTTGCAGACCAGGAGCTAGAGCCACTACTGAAGCTGCAAAATGGCTTCCGTGCAGCTGTTTCTTCAGCAGCTTATCACCCCCAGGGGAGGAAGCCATGTGTTCCCCAAATACTGGTCCCAAAGTCCATAGGGCACTAACCTCTCACTTTGTCCTAGGCATATCTGTGCTGATAATTCTGGAATCAACACAATTGCTGGTGTTCTGGGGTCCCTCAAGCCGGCTGAAGGCCCGGCCACCCTGGGGCTAAAACCTCGGACCTGGGCTCAGCTCTGCGTGCTGCGCTGTTGGTTCCCAGTCCGCTGTGCTGCCTGCTCTCAGAGCGCTGTGCTGGCCGCTCCCTGCAGGGCTGCTGGGCTGTCCTCAGCAGGAGGTTAGCTTCTGTGTGCCATTCTGTGGGTGCTGTGGCTCCAGAAGTTGTTCGGAGTCCCTTTTCACATTATTTGAAATTTGTGTGGGGCAGAGCACATTGGAAATGATGTTTCTACTCCGCCATCTTGGCTCTGCCCTCAACAACTTCTGTTATAAAAATTTTTCACCCATATTTAAACATGCCAACTCCATCACTCCCATAGAGGCAAGAATATTTCCTAAACTTTTGAATATATGGTTTAAGATTTTTCAACAACTTTAGTTTCCTGATATTGAATCTTCATCCTATTATTAGCATCAGGCAACTTGACTCCTTGGAATTTTGTGCTTCTTGATTTTTTACATAGTAATATCTAAAATTATTTGATTTTTCCTAACATATCACAAAACCAAAAGTTCCATGGTGTACTGTAAGCTCAGTTTCTCAAGAGTTCATCCTGGAGTATATAAACTTCCTGAAGGAAAAGACTGTTTTCATTTTTGTCTTTCTCTTCTCAGTGCCTAATCTGTTTCCTGGGATAACACAGGCACTTCTTTATTGAATGATCAAATAATGATGAATTTTATCTGGAAAAAAAATGCAAGACAAAGAAGGTTTAAAAACATATTATGCCTATAGTTTTAACAGGTTTCACTGAACTTTGACAAATCAGCATTATTGTTATAGTTGTTGATGGTTTTGTCTATAAAAGCTTTGGATAAAAATTACAGCTTTTAGGGGAACTGAGGTCAACTCTTCACGATGACTTCCTCAATAGGAATTACTTTATGAGAGGTATGAAGAGAAGACATCTACAGTATCATTTGATGTCAATATAGGATGAAAATCAGATCTCCATGTCATTTCAAAGCTACCATGTTAAAAAAAAATGTAGCTACATGGTGATCACTCTCTTGGTCCTCTCCATTCCCCTACAAAAGAACTTTGGATTCTTTCTCTGGAAATACCTTGAACTCTAATAAGTAAGTATGCACTGCATGTTGCCCAGAACCAGGATTCTAATCAATTTGCTGGCCATCGCCACACCATGTCACCTTATTCACATAACCCTACAAGTTGCTTGATGAAAAGGACTGCCTTACTTGTTATTGTTATTCTCACAACTTGA